>VXAA01001165.1:150130-205785 GCA_013399115.1 Anseranas semipalmata | reverse complement strand
TTTTCCCCCAAAAAAAAAAAAAACCCCCCCCCCCCCCAAACATTAAAAGAGAAGGCACATACTTGGTATAAGAAAAATTGTGTATATCTGATCCTTGAATCTTGGGAAGGATTTAAAGAAAAACTCAGATTAACTCATTCTTTTCAGGGCAGGCAACTCTCAAAATTTCTTTTCCCAAAGCTCTCTGGAGCTAGAATCGCCATAGAAGTCTTACCTTTATATGTAAACTATAAACCATAATAAAGCTAAATTTGAAGGGGACAGGTTGGTAGGGAAAGAAGAACAGCAACACGTATAACATTGGCCACGGTGGTGCCTGCCTTTCATCAACATTACTGGCATACTGCATCTGTCTTCATTAAAAGCACTGAATTTCCCATAGCATTTGTGGGAAATACCAATTTTTACAAATTCAGCTTTTTTTTTTTTTAAATCTATCTCACATGACATCTATACCATTTCTCCTGAAGCTACCGTAATGCTATAGCTACTGGAAAATACCTTAAAAGTCATAGCACCAATTAAACAATTATCTCTGCCCATAAAACATCCTTTTTTTTTTTTTTTTTAGTGAAACGTGCTTTTTTTTATTTGACATTCCCCTTTCAAAAGTCAAGTATACTTAAGGCTTGCTTGTACTAGTACAGCCCAAACTTATTTCAATTTAAAATTTCATCTAAATACTGACACACTAACAGTAATTTAAGTAATTATACCTGCCTGCTCTTCATTCATTTTATTTATCACCAGGTAGTCTAACAAGTAAGGCTCCAAATGTTACCAATACATTCAAATGTTACCATATTAGAAAACTGTACTGAATCATTTTGCAATCAACTGTAATTCAACAGGGACTCTTCCCTAGAATTGGTGACCACTTTCTGAAAGCACACCATGCAAAATGGACATTTTGCACCTAGGTTAGTCAGACGCAATAAAATTTTCATTTCATTCTTCCTTTTTTTTTTTCCTGGAGATTCTTACAAGGAAGTACCCAGCTTTCCATTAGTTTTAAAAGCAAACCCAGGAAAAATGGCATTTTTTTGAAAACCAAAAATGATCTCTGAAAACAAAAAGGATTCTATATCCAGTAAAATAGTGCTGCTTTGCATCCAAATGCAAGCCCATTACATAATCATTACATTGCACAATCATCGAGAAAATGGAACTTCCAGATTATCGACTGGCATATGCAGACAACAATCTGGATATTTCCTCACCATGTGCAACAGACAAAAATTAAATGATCAAAATTTCAGACTGCTTTACCTCAAAAACTGTCTCCTGCTCTGCACCCAGAAGAAACTGAAGATCTCATTCTTCTCTAAAAGAGCTCCATCTCAGAGTTAAGTTAGCTATTGATACCACCACGATAGATAGTAGTTTAGTTACTGGAAATAAAATGGTGAATAAATTGTTAAGCTACATGGAAGACTTGTTTCATTCCTTATTATGTCCAATTATTTAACTCTCAAATACACTGGCTATAAACACACTATGATCCTTATAGATTAGCTAATAAAAATGCCAACAGAAGACACCAGAATTAAGAAAATAAAAGATAGCAAAATTGGAAAGATAGAGCTGTAAAAACATTCAAAATACACCAAAACAGAGGAAAACATCATCAACACAAAATATTCAAAATTATGTTTCTAGAAAAAAAACTCAAAGTTTTATTCTTTTCTTATTCTAAAGAAAATACAAAATAGGGCGAATCTCATTCACTGCCCCCCCGTATCATGGGATACAAGTTTCATGTTTTCCTCCAGATAATTACTACTTTTATCTTTTATGAATTAGTGTCACCCATTTCCAACTGAAACTGATTCATTTATCAACTTCAGAGGGAAGGATTTGGGCTTCAAGTCATTAAGTATTTCAGAAATATAGGTTAGCCTATCTATAATTAGCATTCCTGATGATTTAAGCACGGTCTGATGATTACTAAATTCATCATCTTTAAATAAACACTTCTGACTCAGCAACAGTAGAATAGAGACATTTTCATCAACTAATTTAGCTTAAGACTTTTTGGCAAGCAAGAATAGGAAAGAACCAATAGCTTTTTATATAAGATCAGTGAAGGCAGGAATAGGCATGCAAGGACGTTAACAAGCAAAAGGGAAAATATTATCATGGAAGGGAATCCAGAATCATTGCAGACAATTGTTCCCATGCTTCTATGTTTTGCATTTTAAAGTGAGTAATCAGTAAGCAGACACTACATAGACAAAAAAAGTCCTTATCTAAATATTCAAGTAAGGGATCTACCCTTTTTTATTATGATTAAATGCTAACATGCCTTAGAAGTCAAGTTATATCTTGTAGAAGCTAACACAATATACAGTGGAAAATACTTATTTTGGTACTTAGTGGTCAAAGAGGATGAAGCTAATGACTTCTGAATTAAAGATTTAATCCTATAACGGAGCCACGGTGTTCAATTGCCAAGGATGAGCAGGATTCATCTCAGCAAGTCGCCTGCTAAGCAAGTCAGGAAACAATATCAAATTTAAGCGTGCCATGTATCCATACGTAAAAAATGCGTTCAAAGACTGAAAGGACACATACCCACTAAGATGCTCAGCAAATAACCAAAAAAAATCAATTATCAGAATGATTTCAGTAGTTCATTGTCTCGAACTGAGACCTTCCCACACCTCTCAGAGATCTGTGCTGTATTCGAAAGGCCAGACACAGAACTTCACAAGCCATCTGAACCACAAGATCATCTTATTTACAATACACTGTGCCACACAAGGCCAAATGCCAATCTTTCTAAACACTCACAGAAAGATTTTTCCCAAATGCATGTAAACCTTCACATTAGCTTATTGATAATCCATATACACCCCGATAATTGCCCTAGAAGACGAACCATTTTGCATATCAAGCTTTAAAGTCTGTTTTGTCTACAGACTCCTTGGAAACTTGGTTTGCATAACACATTCTTTCCAAGACTCCTCTGCTGAAATAAATCTGTTTTTTTTTCTTTTTTATTAAAGATAAGGCAGTTTGCTTTTAGTTTCCAAAATTCAATTTAAATTTTTATCTCAAATTCAGCAGATGGCCCTTCCATTTTTACATGGCAAGCAAACACTCCTCTCCACCCTACAGATTTTACCTGAAGCAATCCTTTCCAGATTCAGGATCCCTCTCAGCTTTTGCTTGTCCCATTGACTTATTTATTGCACATTGCACGCTAAGATAGCAGAGACCTTTAACTCTTTTTTAGTGTTGCATCAGTCTTCAGCTAGTAGGCTGCATACTATTCCTCTAATAGCATGAGCCATTCAGTTTTTTTAAAACAGTACATACACATGAAGCAGTTTTCCCCATTTTCCCCCCTACATCAGCCGGTCCAAAATAGTTTAGACTCTACACAGTGCTTTAGCATGTACCTTGAGCTTCTCCAGAGGACTATGTTTTAAAAATAAAAAAGTACTTTTTGAAGGTGACAAGTGCCTCTGTACTGGGTACAAGAATATGGCTGACTACAATAGCAGCCTATTTACACAGCACCTGTGACATTTTGAAACAGCCTTACAGCAAAACATGCAAAGCTCCACGCAGCACAACAGCATCAAACATTTATTCACAGTAGCTTTCCACTTTTCCTGTTTTTTTCAGTCTGACGTTTATATTTCCTCCGGCCAAATAGGTGGCTGAGAGAATTCACCAAAGCAAAATGTGTTTGAAAAGCTGTCAACTTGCATAAGATTAAACAATATTACTAATAGTTTAAGCATTTAGGTTTTATAATGGCTTTTGTTCAGATTAAGTTTTTCATGTCATTAGGGTAAAACTTGTTACAGGCTGAATATGATTTGCAACCTCCACTAAATCAGAATAGGAGACAATCCCAGAAACTCAAGACACTTAATTGCATACTGCTCTGGATTTCTGTATTTCCCATTATGGGAAGCGTGCAGGGAGAAGGCTTCAATGTCAAATTTGGGACCCTGAATTTTGCCTAAGCAGTCTAAAACCAAAGTTTAATAACAACAAGTGACAATATGGTACCGAAAAGATCCCACTAACCGCTTGAAAATCCACTTAGTACAGGTCTAGCAGGGGAATGATTCTGCTGAACACAGTATGCCCATTTAAAGTTTTATTCTAAATCAGGTTTTGAACATATATAATTTCAAAGACAGCTATAAATGGTGTCACCTCAGACTTCTGACTTTGTAAAAGCCAAGGTATCTGCAAATCCTTACATTAAAATAACTTTCCATTGTTCCACTTGTGTAATATTTAAAACACTACTACCAACTAAGAGTTCCTTATTCTCTTCATGCCTTTCATCAGCACAGTCTATCTGAAAACCAGAGTCGGTACCTTCTGAACCAAGTGGTCTCAGACGTTCAGCCTGAGATTTAATAAGGAGAGACTCCTCAACGAGCCGCAGCATCTCTCCTCAGACCCGCATCCCTCCGCCAGGAGCTGCTGACTCCAGCAGCTCGACAGAGGCGCGGTGACCACAACTCCATGCCCGCCGGCCCAACCCAGCGGGAGGCTGAGCTGGCCCCTGGAGCCTCTTGCCCCCAGTTACTTCATGCGCACACAAACTGGGGGCTCGGTCAACCCCCCGACCCCCAGCTCCTCCAGTTTTCCCATGCAGACGCACGCGTATTTGACCCGGACTTCAGGACCGCCTTGGTATCTGGCTCCCAAGTCTCTCCTACCCGCTGGCTAGCCCAGCTCGGCGGCCAGTGGCACGCTGGTATGTGTGCCTGCACCAACTCCAGCTGCGGTACCTGAGACACACGGGCCCCTGCCACCAGGGGCTGACGCTAGCTGCTGGCACGTAGGCCCTCATACGCACACAGGAGGCAGCCCCTTGCCCAAGAAAGTGATTAAAAACAGTTTTATGAGAAGACAGGCCGGAGTGGCCTGAGCAGGGCATGGCACGGCCAAACAAACGTACTGTCCGGCCACCTGTCTACACACAGCCAGCCCACTTTATCCCTCTAAATTCCCCAGCTGTTCCTTCCCCCAAAATCACCCCGATCCTTCCCTTTCCCCAGCCTGGGTCCTTCCCCTAAGCACCCCATATCGAGCTGTGCACGCTCCCAAAACGTTCCTCCTCGAGTCACACGGCAGGTCCCGCAGTGACCCCAGCGCCTTCCCAGCCCCAGGCTGGCCGGGAGAGCCTCACCGACCCTCAAGTCAAGTGGCTGTCACCCAGGTCCCCGGGGCTGATGATCTCCAGGGACAGCCCTGGCAGGAACCAGGCCGGGGGCTCCTTCCTCCCATGGGGTTCCCGAGGTTCCCCCGCTGTGCCTCTGGGTTTCTGCGTGCGTGGAGACGAGCCTTTTAACCACGTAACCCATCACCCGCAGTGTTTCCAGACCGAACATCCAAAGCCATTCCACGAGCATTTATCGAACCCCTGAAAATAACATTTCAAAGTTCAACGCTAAGGCGTTTGGAAAATCATCGTGTTCACCACTCATTTTAAGTCGCAGGGGTGGTAGATTAAAAAACACAAGCACATCATTTATCAGATTTACTTACTCAAGCTGTTGCTCTTAAGTGTCAGGTGCTCGCTCATGTGTAATCCTAATAAACGTTTTCCAACGGTTATCAGGACACTTAAATAATACAAAAAGCACCACATACCTTGTTGACCAGATCACATTATATTTGCTTTATAAACACTCTTGACTGTTAATGTTACTGCTAAGCAACTGGACTATCTACCACGCACTATTTGCCTAGCACTGTCTATCAGCAAACAAACGATTTTGAACTGTTAATTCACAATTCACAGAATTACACGTGTAACTAACACTAGGCAGATGTTTGTTTTTAAAACTTTTGATAAATTATCTAAATCGGCTGATGACAAAAAAAACTCATTCACCTCTAGCATTTTAAAAGATTGGAATCAAAGAGATTAAAAAGTACGGGAGATTTGGGCTGTATGGGAGATGACAATTGAAGTTTTAATTACACAGCAGCTCTGCGAGGCGGATGAAACAAAACTAAAGACATTATCTGGAATTTGCGAAGTACCATTTTATGCCGAGAATGTGAGAGATCTCTTGCTTTCCTTACGAGTTCTTATAGCAGCTGCAAAGATGCAAATCTGTTCATGCACAAAGGAAAAAAATACTCAGAAAATGGAAGAGGAACAGAAAGAGGAACCAGGGCAGTGCTTCTCACGTTACAGCTGAAAAGCTGTTCCCTTCCATCACCTCCTTATTACTTTCTCCAGTAACCTTAATTCTGTCTTTCTCTACCAGTGCATGGGGGTGATGGCTCTTCCAGATCCCTCTTAATTTCCATTTTTTTGTTGTTGTTGTTCTGAAAAGCAGAGATTCATTTTCATTTTTTTTATTTAGATTACAACTTCAGTGTTTCCAAATCAGTCGGTCCCCATGACTTACAGAAAAATTGGCAAAACAGCTACTATTACTGCATCATACTCTAATGTTCCTTCCCTGAGTGTCAGCGACGTGCAAAAAATTCTACAAAAATTCATATTCTGAGAGCAACGAGCTTGGCCAGACAAGCTGAACGAGGCGGCATCCTCAACACCTGTAAGGGCAAGCAAGCCAGGTTCTTAAGGTGCTGATACATGGAGCAAAGTCTTAATGGTTGAATTTTGTGATAAATTGAAATTCTGTCGGCCACAGCAATGGAAAGGCCAAATATACACTAAGAGTCAGCGTAGCATTTTAAATGCCCTATTTTTCCATGCAGAAGTATCATTGCTGATGAATGGTGCAAGCAGCCATACGCTGGCTGAACAGCGCCGGGAGGAGCTCACATGTTCCTGTTACTGTCAGGTCAAAACAGTGGGTAATTTTAGAACTACTCCATAAAAGAGGCATTTAAAATAGACAGATGAATGATATGAATCTGGAGCAGTGGGTGAGACTGCAAAAATTCTGATTACCAAGCGTCTGGAATCGAACGCTCTACTAGCTAGAGATTAACCCAAATATTAGTTAGGCAGGTTTTCTAGGCACGGAGCTTCAGAAAGCCTATGGCTGCCCACACAACCATATGCCTAGTTTAGATCAGACGTTCCCACTGTAAATCGCCTTATTTTGTGGTTTGATCTTTCCCTCACCGTTACTGATTTTTCACCTGTACCAGCAGCGGGGAAGCTGTAGCAACCACTATTAGCAGCCTACAGCTCAACGCGGACACGAGCACAAAGACTCACGCGCAAGAGGATATACAACAAAGACCGTGCAAGAGGATATACAACAGGTTTAAGCCGCTTTTGCGCAAACACTGACCTGGTAGCATTGTTTCTGCGAAGGTTTTAAGACAGAGCGTGTCTTTTTTGTGCTGAACATGGGAGAGGAAGTTCCAGTTCATCTGTAAAGTCAACATTATAACAGCTGAGGCAGAAGGAGAAAAGTGGCAAGAAAGATGTCATAGCCACCAAGTGGAAGTGGGTAGCCAAACAGAGTATTACTACCTTTTTAAAAAGGAAAAAGGGGGTGAAAATTTTAAAACATATGGCTAACAGCAAGGATCCGAACTAGACAGGGTAAGGCTGAGAAGAAAGGACAACTCCCTACTTCTCCAGCCTCAAAACGTCCACTCAACATGCAGCATTGTAGTTTAAAAAAGTTCCCAGCAGAATTAATCTCTCTCAAATAGTTTTATGAAACAAATGTTTAGTATTTACATTCTGACAGTACCTGGAGTCATACAGGACTGAAGCCTGCTAACAACGCGCTATGTATCAACTCTACTTTCATGCAAAAATGAAATTATGAAGACTGCGTCTCTGAACTTTTCCAGGGAGAGTGGGAGGATACAGGAGGAAATGGTACAAGACAGACAAGATCCTTTTAAAGGTATTATGCATGCTTACTCGGATCAACAGCCATAGGTTTTGAAATAATCATTGAAAAAACACACATTTTTCAATATAACAGTAAGAAGGGAAACAAAACGCATGTCATCAGTATCAGTTGAGAACTACTCACGTACTGATGATGTTCAGGGATAATTTTAGTATTAGAAAGCAGTCATGTCGAATTTGTACTGGTTTAATTCCATTAGCAAAATAGTATTTTCTTCCATCTACATAACATCAAAATAAGCTCTAGAAAAAGGACTGGTAAAGAACAAAAACTCCAACCTCAAATGTGTCAATGCAATTAAAAAGTTACAGCCAAGCCGTGTAAGATGTTCTCTAAGTAACGTATCCACGCAGACAGAAAGCATGCATTTCTGCGTGTTAAGCACCATCTGCGAGCAGTAAACTTCCCTATCTTTTTCTGGCTTCCAGGAACGTGAATAATAGCCTTTCACACAAAAGATACACAGCTAGGGAGGGGAAGATAAGCTTGGCATACTTGTGTTTACTGTATCAAGTCCTGCACAATCATTAAGAAGAGTTTCTGGGAAAAGTCCCTCTGGGAAACCTCTGTCTTGCTTCTCCTTACAGATGCCCCAACTACATCATCTCTCTATTCTGACACACTGAAACAAATAAGAGCTTTAGTATGAAAGAAAAGCTGTAACGTGCCACAGGAAGAGAGGAGTATTAGACAGAACCTGCTCATCTACAAGGACCGCAGCGCGCAAGTGACGATTCAGCAGCCACCTCTCGCAGAGAGGCCGCGCTGTGGTAAGGGGTCCTCTGCTAAGCGATCCAGAGGAGAGGTTCAACCACTCGTGTGTCCTCCCCACGAACAGGAAATTAAAGTGGAATTAACGAATCCTCTTGAGTTCTTAGATGAAGGAAAGATCCTTTCATGAAAGTCTTTTTATAGATGGCTGCAGGACTCGGAAGCCTCAAAACAGAAGTCTTGACTTGAGGCTCTTGTAAATACAACAAAAATAGGAGAGCCACTTCAGCACTCAAATCCACGTCTCCAGCAAAAGTCTTTCAATATTTTCACTTTTTTCCCCTCCAGTGGGACCTTCAGTCTTACATACTGCTATGGCTGTGACTAAGAAATACTCAGTCCAATATATTTGAACTTTAGAAACTGTTAAAAACAAATTGCAGGTCACCTAATTCATTTCCATTCATTACCATTGTTAGCAGGCACAATTCCACCTTCCTCAAGTCCTAGCCCACTTTATTCCAAGTTTCACCAAGCTAGCTCAGGCTAAGCCACAGGAGTGGCAAAGCCACCTCTTGATAAATAAATATTGTGTTGCTTTGTAACCACAGGAAATCCCTTATGTAAAAAAACAAATTTACGAATACTTGTTCTTGCACACTTTTGCATATTCCTTAACAACAGAGCTTCATCTTTGTAGTTAGTGAAGTATCTGCTTTTCACCACATGCAATAGTTACCATGAGCAAGCAGATTCGGCAATTCTTTCTAAGCTTCACAATTTTAGATACAGAACTGTAAAAAAACAACCACCACAAACAGGTTGAAAATCCATACTGCTTACATAAGCCATCTCTTTTACTTAAAAGGCAAATCAGTGGCCACCAAAACCATGTTAATACTTTATTTAAAAATGAAAGAATTAAGTGACTTAATGCCTGGTTAATCGGTCTGTGCTCAGCATTTAAACCTTGACAGGGCAAGAGCATTCAGGTCAAGTCAAAAAAGCAGCACCCAGGAGTGACAGATGGCAAAAAAAGCTTCCTACCTCCATGTCTAATGACAAAGGAGTACCAGTGCTGCAGGAACAGATCACTGCCCCTTGCAGGGACAAAAACATTAGATTAAACATTAGTGCAGAATCCTTAAGAACTAGGTAAGTTTAGTATAGTAATAGTGTGAAATTCTGGGAGAAAAAGTTATTTTAAAGGCCTTATCAATGATTAGGTGCTGGTTTTGATGGAATTTAAAGTCAGAAGGAAGAAATTTAAGTTGAATCCTCAAAGCTGCTTACAAAATTGATATTCTGCACCAGCACTACATACGTCGCTTGCACAAAATATACCTGATACTCCAATATGCTCTCACAGAAGTTTAAAGTTGATATCAATTCACACTTACTGAACACTTAAAAAGTACACACAGAGGAAAGGTTTTGAAGCTGTAGAAAGCAATCGTCTGTCATGAGAGAGTCATCCACAGCCTCAGCCCAACTTCCCCACAACCTGAGGTGTAACTTCTGCGGGAATCCGCACAGAATTCACTATCTCAGTCTGCTTCTGCAAGTAATCATGTTAGTTGATTCGGTGTGAGCTTTTATGGGATTTAGCTTTCATTTTAAAGGTCAGTATAAGCACCTAGTGCTACAAAGCAGTTCTTTAAGATATCAACTCTTGAAGACATCTTAAGTTGAAGACTTTTACCACTTTTCTTTCACCCTTCAATGCAAGTCTCACACAACATACAGCATCATCTCCAAAACTCTTCCTCAGTGTAAAAACAAAATACACAACAGATCCCTTAGTAACCTAAATATGTATTTTCGTGTACGTTTCCACACACACTCCTGTATAACATTCATGATTTATAAACATACTATTTTGCTTTGTTCTATAAACAAGAGCATAAAATTTTATGTAAAACAAAAAATATATATTTAGTTCTTTTACCTGTATGAATATTTCAATTTAGCAAAAGTAAACTCATAGCTAAAGCTGTCACAAACAGCACAGTAGAGGAAAATATGTATTACCTTTTAAATGTTTAACTGAAAGTCTACTACCTTTAAAGAAGGAAGAAAATACTACAAACCCAGACAAAAAAAAAATAAGGTCAGTGTGATGAACAGGCAAACCAGGTAACAAGGGGACAGGGCTTATTATAAGCAGAAGGTCTTCACTAACAACGCTTCACAACACTCACAAACACTAACTATTCCTTTTTCAAAAGCTCAGCTATGGGGAAAAATGTAAAATCCCCAATCTTTGAAGATAATTATTCTTAGTCACGTTAAAAAGAAACATTGTATCATATTTTAATTTATATTATAGGTCTCTAACTCCACCTTATTAGGATTTTTGTCTCAAAGAAATCCTTGAATGACTGCCTGTCATACCATCTGACCTAAGTCAGAACTGTATTTCATAAGTTAGGTCATTGATCATATGGAAAATGATGAATTTTCTAGAGTTATCCAGTCTCTGAGGATTCACTGAGAAGCAGGGGTGTTTGCTATGTAAAGAAAACCTCTTCATTAAGAAGGAAGAATGGCAAAAGAAATAAGGGGCTCGGGCAGTTTTATTGCATTGCCTTTTAGCTAGAGCTGAAGAAAAGTTCCTTCAGGCTACAAGACAACTCGCCTTGCAGAAGGCCAGTCGCTACACTGCCTACTCCAGTGCAGTCAACATGAAAACTCTTCCAGGAAGGAATTCACTGGTTTGAATGCTAGCCACAGGGGAACACTTGAGTCTTCCAAGTAGGATGTTCTCCAAAAACACAACAGGAGGATTGACACAGGGAGAAAGTTTGTTTCCTTGATTTTCCTTAAGCATTTATTCTCTGGACAAATGTAGTATTACTGTTCATCATTCCCATTTGCAGAATTGATTTAATAAGAAATGAAACGACAATTCTCAACTAGTTAAAGGAAGTAATTCAGACTCTTGACCAGTGTACTCTTAATAAGGGGGACAGATGGGAAAAGTCTGCCAAGTGAATGCCGGTACAGAGAAAGATAGCTAAAAATGATTAGATGAAAATTAGCATTACTATAGGAGACAGATACTCAAAAGATATCACCAATATAAACATAAAATGAACAGAAATGTCAATACAGAAAACATTTCTCGGAACACTCCTCGGTATAATACAAGAAAACACTGCTCCCTAAAATACTCAAGGAAAATAAAGTCAGCAGGTGCTGTGTAAGTGGTGTTTAACAATGAGACAACATCTTAGTTGTGTTCTAGAGTACCAGAGGTAAAACAGAGAAGATTACTATAACAAAAACTCTTTAGCTTTCCCTGTGTTATATTCTCATTTTTACAACTACTCTTAATTAGCTTTATTAAGAAAGGAACTAATACAAGTTCTTTCTGTGAATATCTTTATTCTCATGCCCCTGTCGATTTTTTTTTTAACCCTCTTCTCATTTGAACCAGATCCAACAGAGGGCTACAGCTTCCGAAGCTACACGAGTTCTTAAAAAGTTGCATAAAAATAAGTGGGTGAGTCCAGGAGCCCTTCTAACTTGTGCCTACTTTCCCCTTAAAATATGTAGCATTGACTCAATTGTTTTAGACACCAGTAGGTCATAAACAATCAGTGACAAAGGCATAATAAAGCTGCAAATCTGAGCTCACACTTTATTAGACACCACAAAACCTAACCACACAAGCAACAGATTTACAGGAATCCAGACTTTGCTGGTTTCAAGCTTTTTATTTTCTGCCTGACAAGGAAGAGTTCCTACGTTAGTTGACTGCTTATTTCAATTCCCGTGCTATTCCAATACCCAGCTTAGCCCAGATTTCTCAGACGTCACCCAGGAGCATCCCATCCATACACAGCACCTGCACTGAAGTCATCTGCTTATTTACTCTTCTGTGCTTCAGTCTGGTTTCATCTCCATCTTTTACACACATTCAAAAAAGATTTTGCAAAGTAATTCTTCCCACTTTCTCATCTAATGCAAAGTACTACCACAGATCAGGAAGACATTTTTAAAAGGTGTTTCAAATTTTACTCTCCTGTAAAGTTCTACGCACATGCCAGCAGCAGGTGTGTGAAAACTCCCATGAAGGTCATGCCTTATGCGAGTTCAAGGTAATTTCCAGCTTCTCAGAGATTTGTATTTCACATTCAAATGCCACTTCATTTATATTTCACATTCAGCTGTACTTCCTAACCTTTCACAGTACCCTCCCTCAGTGGTCAATGCCATTGCATACAATTGTGCAACAACACAACAAATGAGAACAGAATTAAACTTCTACCTCAAGAAGTTGAGATTTCCTGATTTTATGCCTTAAGCCTTCTCCTAACATAGGGAATTAAGCTTTAGAAAAATAATCTCTTATTTGTCAGTAATTTCTGTAAAATTACATGTCCAAATAGTCTTTCCACTCCTCCTGCAGCCCCATGCAAAAAGTCTAGAACTATGTATTTTATTTTGCATTTTAGAAAAAAAAAAGTTTCCTACCAACAAGAAGCAGAATGTTTGCAAATTTCTACTGCCTAGACAGTTGAATCTATTTTAATCAAGGTAACATCCTGAAAAAGTACATAATCTGCAGAAAACTCCTTCATATTTTTACCAGTGTTAAAGCCACGAAACCAAGAAAAAAGGCACACCAAAGCGTATGCCTCTCTACCCATTTGTATGAACTCTTTACAACGTTCCACTGGAATAAGTAAAATTCCTTCTCCCCATAAAGGTGATACCCATTTGAACAGGATAGATTTCTTCATTTACTGTTCTGTAACAGAAGCCCAAAATCCACGTATTTTCCTGACATCCACTGGGTACACAGAAAAAGCAGAAACCTCAGTTTCTGCTGGTGAGAGAAGGAAAACCACCAGCTTAGAGTGGAACATAGAAATGAAACAACGTGGGACAGTTTGTTAGAACGTTAATTCCACACTCTTCAAAAAGAAAGCATTGGGAGTGATCAGGGAAGTATCACTGTCATTGATAAAAGAAACAAACATAACATGGTCTTCAAAACCATTTTTTATATAGCTGATTTGTAATGCCTTCCACGCCATTTAGACAATTCAGATTCTTAAGCAGCAAAACCCAGCAATTCCTGAAACAACCCATCAACTCACCTCACATTGTTGGTATCAACCTGAATCATTTATGGGCTTGGCTTAGGAGCTGTGCAGCTGCCAATTCTTCATACAGTCCATGCAAGAAGCAAAACTGGAACAGTTCAGCTGTTTGTTAGCACTGTAGTTCAGAGAACGCCTTTTTCCAATTTTCAATTTAAAAGACTATTTTTTTCCCCCCCAATTAACCCCCAAATCACATTCATTCCTTCAGTGATCAGTAACGTGTCTGGCAAACCAATCTGCTTTCCTCAAGGAATAACAAAATAGAAAGCTGAAAAAAATAGTCTTGTCATTTCTACTCAATCAAATCCCAGTGCCCTGCAGAAAGGGCTGGAGAAATGAAATGGAGAATCTAATCCACCTTACAGTACACTACTGCTGATGGAACCAGTCTGGCTTTCAGAAGTTCACTGTAAACTGCTGATGGTTTTGTTACCCATCTCCGCCATTGTAAAGCAAGGAAACAAACACCCCAAAATCTATGCCGTTTTTCCTCATTTTGTTTGTAGGAGGACCACGTTTTTGGTGCTTCCTTTAAAAAATACTCTGACAAAGCATCTCATAAACAGGTTTAGCTCTGGCAGAAGTAGCAATATTAGCAAGGTTTTCCCTGGAATTTCTCAATCTTTACAGAAAGCTCCATCACTTTCAAAGCACCCCCTAACAGAGAGAGTTGCAACACAAGCCACAAAGGCTGGACAGAAGGTGGAAAGAAGAAAGCAAATTTTTCAGGTTAAACAAGACAGCTTTTCTAGGACAGGAAAAAAGGAGATGCCAACATCCAGGATTTTACTGACTGGATATGAAACAGTTAGGAGGAGCTTGCATCTGGTAAAGGAGATGTAAAGGATTATGTAAAGTGAGTTAGGTTGCTCTAATGCTCAAGGAATCTTAAAGGGAGCAGGTCTTAAAAACAGGAACACTCTAAGTCTATCTTGTGAAATTCTATTAGTATTTAGGATTAAAAACCTCTAAAATCATACCGTGCTTTTCCATGTTTCCTAACATTCTGGAGACAATCAGAAGAGAGTCACTCAATACTCATACAATTATGTTAAGTACAATATAAACAAGAAGAAAATGGTTTTAGACATCTTTATTATTGAATAACACAAAGGCAGGAGTTATTGCTCTAAAGACGTATAAAGAATCCAGGATTCCAGCTGCAAAACCCAGAGCATGATGACACGCTAACACATGCTGATACACAAGTATCAAAATGCTGACTTTATAAAAGCAACAGTGTGTTGGTTTTTTTAATTGTTACTATGGAGAGGAGGGGGATGAGTGAAGTCATTTTAGGTCTCCCTAGGGACAATAACTGAGATAACATTGAAGTTCTCAGTGCCCCTGTTATTTTACTGTAAGTATTTAGTGTTCACAAATATTTAATGGTTTTAAATTTACCTTGCACTACAGAACAAAATGACCAAAAACCGTGGCTTAGGTAAGCGTACCTATTAAAGAAGGCATAAAACATCTTAAACCTTAAATGCACTAGAAGTTAGAAAAGCACAGGTATTTTCAACTAAAAGCACTGCTGCCACAGATCTCAAGCCACAGATGTTAGTATTTATTTCTAAGACTATTCAGTTTATAACTTCTAGATTACTCCTGTTAAGCACACAATTTATGTCCAGACATCTGTACCTGTAACAGCTACTCAATTTCAAAGTCACCATACACATACACACATTTCCACATTTTTTTTAAACATTGAATTTGATACATTAAACTGATTTCTTTAAACTTCAAAGTGCACAAGTGTTACTGTGGTTGCATAGTTTAACACATGCATCAGTTTTCTAAAAATATCAGGTTATAAATTTAGCATTTTACTTGATAACCACAGAAGCAGCAAGACAAAAGGCTGATATTAATGGCAAAAAAAATATTAAAGCCATCCAGAGAGCCAAATTTCAAGAAGTCCAGTGAAAATGGCTCACTACATAAGTATGTACTTAAACAGCACCATCTGAACAATTATTTTTAGAATGTACTAAGACTGCCGTGCATTCCAGCATAATAAGAAGTCACAACTGCCATGAAGCAGTAGCCTCAGGCCTATGGTAAGACGGTTCAACAGTTTAAATATGCTGGTGAATTTCATGAAAGTTCTAGGCATTAGTTAAAAACAATGTTTTCATGGTAACTGATTTAAGAAATTAACTGGATTCAAGCACGAGTGTCTACTTTACTCCAACTGCCAGAAGCAGAAAAGAGGAAAATGAAAGTGCTCTTTACCTACTGCCCGAGGGTGCAGCTCACCCTCCTGCCTCCCCTTCTCACACTCAGCTTCAGAACAGTTTTCCCCTCTCCTTATCTGAACGTTAAAGTCCTATTGTTCAAAAGTAATTTCCTACAGTGAAAAGAACAAAAGTACATGGGCATGCGTGTGTTGTTCGCTACTGCCAAACATAAGGTTTTTATTTGAGATCTCGCAAGACATTTAAGTTTGACTACAGAATCCCTTAGGGGAAAAAAAATTAAAGCTTTCTGCTTTCTAACAAATAACTTTTCAATCTTCAATAACTTTTAAAGAAAAAAACCAAGTTTTTCCACTTTCATAGCTCTCAGCACTTCCAATATACCTTTTATCTACAGAAAACCTCACAAGATGCAGTACTTTTTTAAAATGCCTTTTTTTTTTTTTTAACTAAAATTGAAGAGGTAGAAGCCTAATTAAATACCACTTCCATAAGAATCTTCATTATTATGCTTTATCATTATTTAAATAGACTGTAAGTAGAAAAGGCTTTACAAATATATCAGCCTGAACCACAGTAGAACCCCACTTCACAGATTCACATGGCATCTCCTATGCAGGGCTCAGCAAGACCTGATCACATTATTAGACCTGTAAACTCTTAAACTTGGACTTACTGATTTGATCTTCATCAGATAGCAAGATGCCAGGTTTAGGTTTCATAAAAAACAGCTTTATGACATTGTAACAACAGGACCATGGGAGGCCAAACAAATTTCCTAAAGAATCATGTATTAGAAGTAATTCTCTGCCTACGCTTCCATATCTAGGGTGGCTCTGTGTGATGGAAAAAGGAGTCATTTCTTTCCCAATCCCATTTTTGTCAGGAGATCCTGCTTAAGGAAGGCCAAGATCCAAACCCAGTCATCTTCCAGCAACATAAATGGTTCTCAAGATCTTCTGCTGAAGGCTTGTGATGCAGTATAAAGGTTAGAAGGTGTCCTGAAGCAATTTGGAGGGAATGAAGAGGGAGAGAAGAGTCACAAGATGCACCAAAGTAATAATGCATGTAACATAGTTCCAAATGACTTCACTCAGCATGAAAGAGGAACTGGTAAAATCTCCTTAGAATTTTATTGACAGTTTTCTGGTGGCACCTTTTGCTAAAAATCAGCAATGACATAGCCGGAGAAAGAAAGGTCTGACTTTGGGCCACTGATGTTTGCGAGGAAGAGGCTGTTGCTCTGCACAGCATGAAGCGAGGAAGGCAGAATTTACCTGAGCTGATTCTACTGATAGCCCTTATCTGGGCCTTAGGAATCGCCGATTGAGTGGCTTAGCAGCACATCCCCTTCCTTACTCAGAGCATTCCAGTCTATTTCCCTCACATGGACAAAGAAACAGGATTTAAACCCAGCAGCCACAGACTCCTCTGAAGGAAGAACACATTTACACGTTTAGAACTGGGGAACATTGTCACTGCTGGGAATCAAGTAGGATTTCAAACCCATTTGGTGGCCTCTACCTTACTGCATATCCAAAGCTAGTGCTGGTGTAAAGAGACAGGGAGGAGATGAAAATGATGTGGCTACGGGCCATATACAATCACTGGCCTTACCTAGGCCCTAGCCACCAATTTCTGCTTGACCTAGTTTCCTGTACAGAAAAGGGTCAGACGAAGAGTGCCATTAGAGCCTCAAAGAACTCATGTGCAAATACAACCCCATGAACAGGAAGCTTATGCAGAGGTATAAAAACATTCTTTCCAAGTACCCAGGGTATTTTTCTCCTCTCTCTCTCCCCCACACTTTTTTCTTTAAGCTGCTCACACTTTCTCTCTCAGCCTAGAGAAGTGGAAGACAACATCAACAAAAAAAGCATAAAGAAACAGCATAAAGTCCATCCTTCACACCTGAGCGGATGGCATTTAAAGGGGCCCTACCTACCTGCAACCCTGTTGTTTGCTTCAAGAACTCTGTTTGCCCAAGGAAAAAGAGACGAGCAAATCCTGGAAGCAGATCCTTCCCCAAAGGAAGTTTCTTTCTGAGTCTGCAACCTGGAGCTTTTGCTTGAGACTCAGTCCTCTGAGCGGATTCTTTCTTCAAACTTTCACACTGGTTCTTTACTTTTGTGGGCAGCTGGAAAAAGAATGAAGCCGTAGGCTGAGGCAGGGACTCCATACTTCCAGGATAGGGAGGCAGAAAGACTGGAGGGGAAGGAAAAGTGCTAGTTGGTAACTTCTTGAGTAATGATCTGCATTCCCTCATTTTTGGCCACACAGAGACATACACAGAGTCACTGTAATAGGGGAGGATGACAAGAGATGAGTACTAGACATGCAGTTTTTTCATGCTCTGATGCCAAAAAAAACCCAAAGTGTTGAACTGTGAACTTTCAAGACGGTTAAGACATCTACCAATAGATGAAATCAATAAGATGTTTTGTCCAGAAAGTTCTCTCAGTTTGTTACAAGGAGATGTAGGTGGGGAATAAAACTATGCGATTTTATTTCTGGGGGAAAAAAAATGCCAATTTTTCCTCTGTTCACTCTCAAGAGAATTAAAAATGGCATCTATTGCAATGCAGTGAACATCTCCCCATGATCACAGACAGGAAGTCTCTTTAAGAAGAAATTATCATACTTACCTGGATGCTTCCCTTACCCATGACTTCCTAACCCTACCTCCAGCTCCTCTGTAAAAGGCCTTATTCCAATGTCAAGTTCTCTATCCTATTTGCAAAATCAGATCAATCAGACACTGGCAGCAGTTTAACTCTCTTGTGACAGCCTCTGACTCAACGCGGACACATTATGATATAGTTGGGGAAAGCTGAGAAACTACCCAAGTTACTGACCGGGTTTCTGGATTTGTAGAATATTCCCTCTCTTTTTCCCAAGAATCTAGCGGTCCTAGGAGTCAATTTTTATTACTTATTTTGATAAAAAGTATCAGTGCATAAGAGCAGAAATTTTCCTCTTTATAAATCCTGAAAACTGACAGGCTCCAGTGAAGTTTTATCAGCAGCATAGAGCCGACATCCAATAGAACAGTATAGAACGGGACTTAAAACACAATTAATGGACTTAAAACACAATTATACGTATAGCCACATATGTGTTTACTCGTTATTCACTGCAGTAACTCTGCACAACAGCAACAGCGGCTGGTATTTGCATACGGGGTAGCTGTTGTGCTGTATGCCTCAGATGAGAGGCTACCATTTTATCTGCAGTGCTCTCAGGACTCCAGGTAAAGAGTGATCCCATAGTTAACCAAGATGGTACATTCGATGGAATTTCACTTATAATTCATTTGCGGGCGGTTTTGGTGGCTTTTTTTTTTTTTCCTCCCCTCCACTCTCTCCTTTAGACTGTATACCTAACCAAAACACTTTGTATAGTTAGGTATCTCAAGTGTCCTTCAATTATAAGCTTTCCCATCCTCAAAAAAAATTTCCCTCATTCTGCTCCAAATAATAAAAGAAGCTGGAATGAAACCTACGTTTTGTCACTCAGATCACTGCAATAATATATTGTTAAAAAGGCATCTTTAACTTTTGCAGTTAGGTTAGTAAACAGGAATGATTCATATGTTTTTTAAACAGATGACTGAAAGCCACCAATAACAGGATCTGATATTCTACACTAATTAAAACAGAAAAATCAGCAAATTGGTTCCAAAGAAACAACTACTTGGGCACGGAGAAGTATGTTCTGCCTCTTGATTCCTCCAAGGACAAACATAGCGCTATTATTTCAGTTTAAGGTAAAAGTTTTTGCTTTAGAGAGACTATTTTATAGGAAAAAAAATGAGGATTAACCATCCTTTTGTGGAACTTCATGGCATCTGCTTAGATATTTTCATCTGAGCATCGTGAGACCAAGATATGTTTCTATACTTTTCAATCTGACAAGATACTGACTTTTTGATTATTTAATATCAATTTTCAAAAGGTTCAGTCTTTTCATCCTGCATGCATGTTTCTGTGAAAGAGGGTCTTTCTGATGAAAAGAATAAAAACCGACCAAAACATACATAAATGTAATTGGCCATTAGATGTCTCCAGGATGATGTTTATGTTCTCCACTTCCAGTAAGGTAGATGATTAAAGATAAAAACAAAAGAAGAGAAAAATATGACAAACAGGATGTGTTCAAGGAAAGAATTTCTACTGATATCTACTTGCTGGCTAAAAAGAACTATCGCAAAAGGACAGTACAATTAGAAGCACGTATCTTCTCAGATACCCTTGTGAATATAAGGTTATTTCTTACTGGATAATTTGCAAATACCTTGAGACGCAGCAACTTTTCAAGTTGCTAATACTGGCTACTTGATAATACACATCGCACAACTACAATGCCATACGCAGCATTACAGGCTTAATTTCAGGTGATAGGTGTTGAGGCTTAAAACACTACCAACACTTCCTAAGTAGATACTCCTTTCCAGCTCAAAGCAATAGAAAACAGAACAAATCAACCCAGATGAAGCAGCACGACCCAGCTTAGCATAGGTCGCTTTCAAACAGGAATCTGTCTAGTGTATCCGTAATATCAAGAAAAGGCTGCCTTTGAGACATCCTCTATAACGAGGGAAAGATCCTATTCACTGGAAAAAAGACTCCAGACCATACTGCCCAGTATGAAATCACCTATTCAGGCTTCAGGGGTGTGGAGGAGAAGATTACTTGATCTTATTCTATTCATGTAGCAGCTCAGTAGAGGAGACAAAGATCCAACACAAAACCTGAGGAAAAAAAGCATCTATGAGAACTTCGTGCACTGGTGTTTTCCTTGTGAAAATAGATAAGTAGCAAAACAGTTTCTGTGAGATCATCCTGAAACATGCTGTTAGGAAAAATTTGTTTTTAAGTTCCTTTCTTTGCATCAAGGCCACAGTATTTCTCCTTTTCAAAAAAGGGGAGAACCCTTTATTTCTACTTTTTATCCTTTCATACATCTTTCTTCCCTTGTAGACTTGTTTTGAACACTAAAGAATATGAAAATTGGTCACGTTTGTGTTCCAGCTATGAAAAATACTGGCCTGATTTCTATATACAGATACGTATTTCAGGCTGAAACAACTAAACACTCCTTTGTTCTTCTAAGATTTAGAAGAGCAGAAAAGAGAACTAGAACAGGTCATCAAAGCACCTGAACCCCTCTTAGGGGAATTTTGGGAGAGGTTTTTTGTTGCCTCATCAGAAGTGATTCCTGCTACAGAGATGGGATGTTAGGCCAGCTTAAGGAATTGAACAGACAACAGCTCTTCTCCTCTCTCAGTCACTGTACTATAGTTTGCTGAATTACCTCAAGTGCAGGCTGTGATGGGATCTGTCTAGTTGGAGCACAGAGAAATTCTGGCTGTGATGACACAAGAACAGCGTATGTAGATCATCTTTAGATAAAAGTGAAGTCAGGAAAGCCCCTGGTATCTCTGCTTCTGAGCATACAGAAGACAGTAAAGAATCTTACTATCAATGTTCTCATCTCCTTTGCAGGAAGAAAGGGATCTCTGCAGTGTCTTTGTCTTTCCATAGTGACCTGGCTGTTGATAGAGACCCTGGGAGCAAAACTCCCCTTAGTGCTCTTTTCTATATTCCCTGCTTGGCAGGTTTCATCGCCATTAAGTAATTCAAGAGACAGTGAAGACTGATCCCCATTTTTCTGCATCAGTGTGGTTCTGCTCCATAGCCAGTAAAGAAAAGTCTAAACTGCGAGTAAATTCTGTGGAAGACCATCTGCAAAATAAGCAAAAAACGGAATTTGTGCATTTGGTAAGTGGTATAGAGTACAAGCAGCAATATTTATTCTTATTTTTTGCTTTTCTGTAATACTGCAGCTCCAGCTACTACAGGATCCAAGTGAAAGAACATGGAAACAGAAAGCAAACTGCTGCATGTGATTCAAGATACCTGCAGCTAGGTCAACTATTTCTCAGCCCTCAAACTGAAATTTTATAGAATCATGCAAACATGCAATTTTTTTAGATTTAAAGTGGTACTGGTCATATGGAACATCTGTAGCTACAAAAACAGAACTTTCTAGGTTGAGGAGCAGTTGTTGCCCTGATGCCATTCATTGGTTTATACCAAAGTCATACCTCTAGAAACGTGCAGGCTGACAACCCACTGCAGGATCTATGCACCAGCATCTGGTTGAACTGTTATTCAAAATAAACATTACAACAACAGATTTTAGTAGAGCACCTTTCTCCTGGAAATTAGCACCAACATGACATGGATACTAAAGTATCAACAACAGTGATGTAAAGCTAACTGCTTAAATTTTCTTAGTGTCAGTGGCTTGAAAAACAATACTGGTTTCCCAAAACTTGCTGGTCTATTTTGGTTTGGGGGAGTGGGAGAGGAAGGGGGAACTGAGGGGACAGAAAGGAAGAAGTCACTGAACATTACAATAGCTACACCAGGAAACGTTGTTATCAAATCTCAGGAAAGAAAAGGCAGCAAAACAATAGATCAAAGTGTTGATTTTAAAAAATTAAGTGTCATGCAACCCATCATTAAAAGCTAAACTTGCAGGCAACTGGAATGACAGGAATCTTTCCTTGCTGAATTTCAGAATTTCTTTTAAAGCATTTGACCTCTTTCCAGAAATGTTTTGTTCTCAACTTCTGTAATGGCCTACTACACACCACTGGGGGCCACAGTGCTGTCTACATTATCACACAAGGAGTTTGGACCTACTTGAGATCTACATGGGTACCGTTCACTGAAAGACCCTTCCTATTTCCAGTTTAGGAGTGGTAAAAAGCTATGGCTTCTCCAAATTCAGCATGACAGAATTCCAAAGTTGTATACAGCTGTTGCAGCACGATACATTTGAGAAACACAGACAAGATTTCTTCAAGCATATATAACAGCAGGAAAATACTAGGGGTATAAAACTCAACGACTGGTTGATTATAGAATATATTGCCTTGTAAAAATAATCCCCATTAATATATGCATTAATTTTATGAAATTAAATGAATGGGTATTTGTTAAACAACGTTATAATTATTTTCATTTTAAGAACACCTAAATATTCTTGCAATGTAAACAGCTTTTATCAGCATGCTTTTTGTTTCTTGTCAACTTTGTATGCCAAGTACAGTTGAGAGCAAACCTTTTATGGCCTAATTAAAATACATTTTAAATCAGATTAACAGACTTCACTGGCACTAACAAATTTCTGTCAGACTTTCATTCAGCCTTTGGGAAATCTTATGCTTTATACTACATAAAGTACATGAGCTGATATGAAAAAACAGTGTAAAAAAAATAACATCTTTTATGATGTCAGGTTGTTAGCTTTTCCTCCTTTAAAAAAGCCAACTATAGTGACAAAGGTTACAGCACTCCCAGTACTCACATACACCTTGAACTTAGTTGAGTTACACAAAACCAGCAGTTTCTTAATATTAACAGTGCCTTTGTGCTATTCCTTTTCAGCTCTAAACACATGGCTTACTTGATTAAATGTGATTCCATTTACATGCAATCAGCTCATATAAATTTCTTACAGAATTTTTTAAAGTAATTTTTTTTTTTTTTTAATAAAGATTTTTCTCACTGAGCTCTCAATCTTCACATAACTCCTACACTTCTCTGGTCAGGGTCTTTCACCCAGTCTATCTGTAGAACCTGGAAGCTGAAACACTACACACAAGCAAGGTTAAGAGGAGCGATCCCAATACTGCTCAAGTGGCACACCAGCCTGGATGCCAGTGTTGGTTTGTGATCAATTGTTTGGGCGTTTTGTGTTGTTATTTTTCTTCCCCTAATGGAATTGCCAGGTGAAAACAGCTCAAGGCTCTTCTCTGTAGGTTCTGACCCTTGCTCTTCTCAAACTCTCCTCTGATGCCTATGGTCTCTGGAGAACTAAAATACAGCAAAAATATCCCTTTCACACAAGTATTTACTCAGATATATGTAGATTTAATGGGTTTATGTTAGTAAATGGCAACATGGATGAACTGGAAACAAATGAAAGCTAGACAAATTGCTTTTTTGAAGTCCCCAGTTTTAACAAGTTCTACTTTGGAAAGTACTCAAAACATGCATTTTAGAATTTAACCCTTACTATGTTACTTTCCATGTCAAATATTAATTTCAACATCTTTTATGTTAAAAAAAGTTCCCAATTCTTGACCTTACAAATTTAGCATGTAATCTGACCAACGGGCTTGATCCTTTTCTCATTTTCAGCAGCCGTAAGAACTCTATGGCCAAAACTGGACTGAGTGTCCTAGAAACTTATTCTTACTGCTGAGGCACAAACTGACATCAAATGCTATTGTAAGCTGTTAGTTCTCCAGCACTAAGAAGTGGTGTGATGTAAGTACGGCTTATTTTTGTCTAACGTGAGCTGGTGACAGTGGAGACAAACCAATTTAGAGTCATGACTTGCAAATGATGCACAAGCACACCATGATACTTCTGCAATATGAAGTCCAGCTGTCAGGTTCAAGATTCAACTAAACAAGTGCCACAGCAGTTATGTTTTAGATTAGAACTGTATTACATTTTTGATTATTTTCACCTACTAAGTGGTAACAGTACATGAAAAATGTATTCTAGATTATCTTGTACTGCTACACCACCACAAAAAAAAAAAAACACCTTCTGAAGGCTTTCTGACTTAATTTTCCTTACTGGACCAGCGCCCCAAATTCACCCATATTTTAGTATCAAATTTGCAAATATGATTTGGAATGAGACCACCACAAGTTTTTATTATAAAATGCTCAGAAGTCAGCTGAGGTAAAGGACACCTGAAACGTTATTTGGCCCTGCTTAAGTAGGACTGTGTTTGCATTGAGTGCCCCTCTATCTTTTCTCCATGCAAGCACCTTCACACCTACCTGCTTTGATCAGCCAGAACTCCCAGCTTTTGCACTAGACACAATTAACTTTGGCAGTGCCTCTTCACAGGCATACCAGTGTGCAATGTTTGACTGTCATTCTGTATCTGTTGAAATATTAGCACTTGTTTTAGGTTGCGTGAAAGGAAAAAAACAGTAGCAAGTCATACATAACAATAAAATAGACATGAACACACACAAAGATCTATTTCTAGCCCAGGCCTACTGCTTGCACAAAATTATTCCGAACAGGGAAAATAGACACCATACATCCATACCAAAATAGAAACTTACCCCACTGATTGATCTGGGTTGTTTAACCATACCCTGAATCTCATATGACCCTGTTTTCTTCATTTGAATAAAGACTTCATTGGCAAAAATAAATACAATCCAGAACAGACAAAGAGAGCTTCCCACATACTCAGGCAAATATGCAAGAGACTGTGAACCCTTCTGATAAAAAACACCCATTTAAATCATTACTGAACACCTCTATATATCATTAATACATACAACATGCAAAGCTTGTTTTGAAAGCAAGTTCGACAACCACATACGGCAGAAATTCTTGACATGAGTTTTTTAGCATGAAATTAGTCGCCTGATCTCCTTCTGTGCAAAAATATAAAAGAAATCAGTGTTTCTTCAAAATAGCTGTTATATTTAAGAAAATGCTTCTGCCTGTATAAGTTCCTAAGATCAGCTCTCCTATAAAAGACCAGCGAGACTCCTTTTCTTCCATCACATTTTCTTTTTAAGGCAAGATTCTAAAATTAGTTTGCACCAGGACTGGAGAGAGGTCTGCAGTACAGTTATCAGATTCGAGCTGGACAGTATACACGAACAAACTAGTATAATTCCAACTGAAGGGCTTCCTAGCTACCAAATAATACAAAAATAAAAGTCAAAATCTCACAAGCACTCCATGCTGCCGGTATTTCTACACGCAGGAAAGTTTATAACAGAAAACTATGTTACACACTCAAATTATTATTTAATCAGAACTCCATCTTCCAGTGTACCAAAAATACAAAAAGGAAAGCATAGGACACATGACAGAACTTGACACAGCCAACTTAAAGGAAACTGCAACACTGATACCCAATAAAGAAAAGTCATTGCTTGCATGTGTCCAAAATCCATTCTCTAGAGCCTGTAAAGTTAAGCATTACAGAGAATTCAACACAGAACGAGTCTGTATTATTTAAGCGCAGTTCCTCTTCCAAATAGCTGTTTCCCCAAGTTTTAAATAATTCTTCATCATAGTTTAATAGCTACACAAGGGAAATCCCTATAAGCATTTTGCAAAGTGGACTAGAGTTTTTTTTATACAGCATAACTGCTTTTCTTCCTCCTCCCTTTTTGGCTGGGCAAGCATTACACTGAGTATTTTTCATGAAAACAATTCTATATATTAACATTAAGTAACCCTCTATTCTTGTATTTCCTAAGTATTTTTATTGTAGACTTCAGTCCAAGGGAAAATTTCTCCAGACAGAGCTGCCAACTTCATATTTCAAGATGTAGCTTACTGCAACTGTCTGCTTTTCCTAGCTCCGGCAATCTTTCAATGTCCTTTTTTTTCCAAGTCATCAGGGCATTGCCTTTTACCAGTCAAGTTCTGCCATCCTATTTTATAAAACATATCATACATAGATATTTAAGCAGTCTGTATGACAGAAGAATCATATATGGTACCCAATAAAATGCATTCTAATGGTACTTGCATAGGCAACTGCATAATTTTGTTGGAGAGAAGCTGACATATTTTGGTGATCACTAAGTGGCATGTTGCAATACACCATTAAAACACTATGACGTGAACTGAACACAACTTTAAGAAATATGGCATATTCAAGTCTGTGCTAAGCAGAAGTCTGGTTTTCGATCAATGTATCTTGATAGTATGACTCAATATTTTGATTCATCGATTTTTCTCTTGTACACGTAAAATATGTAGGAAAAAGGTGCGTTAGCAAAACCAAAGCACTAACAAAGTATTGATAGTCTGTCACGACCGCAAGCAAATAAGACTGTTTTCATGCTTGCTGCAATTTGTTACAAAAAACATGCAGTGAAATACATTCTGAATTCAACAAAACAAGGAAGACGATTCCCATCTCCGAAGTGGGGGAAGAGAGAACTGGGAGATGGAGAGAAGAGGAAGGTGGGGAGGGTGATGCTCCACAACTGCAGTAGAACCACTTGAACACCCTTTAGCAGCACGTACATCGGCAGACAATTGTCGAAGAGCAATTTAAAGATGACAACCCCAGCCTTTAAGGAAAGGAGCCATTAAATGGACTGCACAGATTTTTGAGCTCCACAAAGTCTAAAGCTGCTTAACTTCAGTGAATAACATTGGTTATAGACTAAAAAAGTACACCAACATACGATGAATCTTTAACTACAACTTAATAAGCAGTGGTAAAAGAAACTATAAACTACAAGCATTTTCAAAGGAAGGTTAAGAGAAAGAATAAATGCCTTAAAATTCTTTTCACTACAGAAAACTGTTTGGTGTCTTCTCGTTCCCTGCCCGTTCCCCAGCACACATTAACACAACGCAAATTCCTTCTCTTATCGCTTAAGACCTACCACAGCAAATGGCTATTTGAGCATTGTCCTAAATATTAATGCAAAACAAAATTAATTCCATTTAGCAGCCAGCAGTCAGAAAGGTCAGTATCATCTGACTCTCCTGCTTTCCATCTACCATAAACTAAATTTAAACTACTACTGTCTGTTAATTTGGAGCATAAATAGTGTGATAGTGTAAATAGTCTGAGGTAATGAACGTGACACTGTGGACAAGGATGTCAGATTTGAGTAGTCCATCTCCACGTGGACTAGCCATGAAGTACACAATTAGATGGGAGGAACCTAAGTTACCGTGAGGAAGGCAGATTCAAACAAGCTTGACAATCCACTTCAGAATTGCAGCTAACTTCAAATACAAAAAATAAAGTTTTTAGGAAAAGTGGGCTCACAGCTGTTGTAACTATAAACCCTTCTACATATTTTATTACTCAATTTAGTAGATGACTAAGCATTACTAGAAGATGATTTAGTTTACACGCACAGTCTAAAACTCCATGAAATTGCAAATTCCTAGTTACCACACTTGAATTGTTTGAAATGATAAACCATTCCAGACTCCAGATTATTGCCCATGTCGCTCTACGACAATTTTGATAGGGTCATAAAAAATGGACACGGTATTTCTGCCGCGTCTTCCCTCCAAGACAACTTTTGAATCGACGGTTCAATCAATCCAGTTCGCCACCTCAAAGAAAAGGAGAGGTGCGTGAGATGAGCCGATGGAGTGGACGAGCACGCCCCTGGTGCTGCCTCCAGGAGCCGGAGGCAAGCGATGGCAAGGAGCACAGCAGCGTTCCTCGCCCAGCAGGCAGACAGCGCGGCGTCTTCTTCAGGCAGCCAGCGAGCCAAAAGGCACAGCAAAAGGGAAGTCACAGCGGGGAAGGAAGAGGAAAGAGATGCAAGAACTTAAATTATCGGGGGCAAAGGGAAGAACTGCATTGCAATAGGAAAGGGATAACTGCAGTGCCAGAGTGAAAGGGATTTCCGATAGGAAGTCCTAGAAGACCTACCTATTTTTAACTCTAACACTCATGGTACATACTGGTTGTTTCTCAAACAACAAACAAAAATACCTGGGGAGGAGGGAAACAGGCACATGGAAGTCAAATCTTTTAGTTTTGGTTCCTACATCCTACACCCCCCTGCAGCAAAGCCACTGACTGAACTTCCCCGACTTGACTGCTGCAAGAGCAGCACTAACTTTCTTTGTTTATTAAGCCATTTGCAGGACCGGAGCCCATGTTATGGGTATAATACTCAGGCTTGAACATTAACCTGAATATTGCGTCAGGCGTGCTATTTTTAAGTACAATTCAGCTTTTCCTTCATGACCTGATGCAAGCCTACATGTTTTTGTTCTAAAAAAATAAAAATAAAACAAACAAAAACACTGTTCAAGTGTAGTTTGTTCAACACCGTCTTACTTGCCAAATATTTAAGAGCCATTCTGATTTCATGCAGTAATGTCAACGAGGGGAAATATCTGTTTAAAGCAACGATCGCTATGCTTGACAAGGGAGCTGCTAACAATAAATTCATCCTTCTAAGTAATATGCAAAGTTAACAAATTTTTGTTTTGTTATTCCTTCCATTTTACTACATTAGGCTGCATGAATGATGGTATCAAAAAGTCTTGCATCACAGTACAAAAAAAAGTTAGAAGGCATCACAGGAACCGAACTGTGAAACCAAATGCCTTCTAACATAGAAAGACACACTGACCGAATAAAAAGCACGACACTTTACAATGGAAGCTTTGAAAAAAAATCAGATTATCAAGGTTTAAAAAAAATATCAAAGTAGGGGGACTCTCAGAAAGAGAACTTTTGATCTTCAAAACTTAAAACCTGATACACATTTTTATTTGTGCTTTATTTCAGAAAGCTTGATCAGCTGAATGGATTCTCAAATTTTAATGCAATTTTAACCTGAACTTTGCACATGCGTCATTTTTTGGATGATCAGTGCATTCAGTAGCACTTAGAGCTGAAAATCAAGCAGTCAGAATAAATTTGGCGCTTCCAAGAATATTTTGTAACAGATCATTGTTATTCCCCATTCTTCTTTTAATTGTATGTATTGGGTAGACGAGCACTAAAATCTGAGTTTAAGTACCCAACTTTTTGGGAATCCCTTCACCTTGAACCAACCAAAGCACAGACAGATATTGTGAAAGTGTCCTCCAACTGCAAATGGCTTTGAGTGCCCAGTTTGAAGTATCCTTGGCTCCGTTTTAGAAGCATTCTTCCTTTGAGACTACCTATAGAAGTGCACTTTAGAAAGATACGAGGTGAGACTACTCTGTGCTAGAATGACTACTTCCTGGAGACAGCATGAAATAAAAAATTAGCTATAACCGAAAAAAGTTTTATTAGAACATGAAGCTGCAGTAAAACGGAATGTAACAGATGAGTCAAAAGTACAAACAAGAGAACTATGCTGAAGAAATGTTTCTTTGCAATCTTTTGGCAGGGCAGAAACAAATGCCCCTCACTATACATTACCTTGTGTTTATGTACCTAACAAAATCAAAGCTCAAAATACTTCTACAGAAGCAAAATCGCACTTATACTAACGTTTGTGAAAGGTAGCGCGTATTCTCTTAGAAAGAACTCAAAATAACAAGAGCTTAGCTAAAAGGCTAGTTGAAAAGAAGAATTTGGGAGTTCTCAGGACTTCAGCTGAAATGCAGTCAAATTCTACCTTCACACAGTTTCGCTGAGCTTTCCCCAGTTCCTAAGCCGCGTATCTAAAAAAGGGCCTTCCTTCAGTTTTCAGCTAGTCTGGTTTGTTGGGCAATTTAACTCAACTCCGAGGCTACAATCACTGGTTTGTTTTTGCTGCTGACTTTATCCTTAGACTTGCTTTCGTTTTCAGCATGTTACATTCGGGACAACATCTGAAGTATAAGAAATTTCTCAGCCTTAACGCTAGATTCTTAAAATGGAAAGCCAGGAAAAAAAAAAAAAAAGGAAAACCATGGAAAACCAGGCTTATCACTTGTGAAACTCCTGCTGTTGTGGTGATATAATCAGACCCCAAAATACAGGGCCTGGCAAGAGCTACAGATACCTGCTCTCTCCCATTTATTTTAATATTTAGCATTCTAGCATCTTCTAAAAGCTTCACAGAAGCTTGTGAAAAGGTAGTCATCGGGCTCTAGACAGTGTGTATGAAGAGGGACATGCAGTTGCCAATTCCTCCACCTTTGTTTTGCCTTGAGTTATCTGCCAAAGCCATTTAGCAATTTAACAAACAGGCAAAGAAACAGTCTGAATAAATCTGAGCAAGGATTCAATAGCATATTGCATTTTCTTGGCTCTGATACACCCACTCTGGTCTGCTCACTGGCCAAAGTCAAACCACAAAAAAACTAACAAGTTCTGAATTACTGGTGTAACTGAAGTCTGAGCATGTCATTATCACTCCATCACCCAGTTATGCCACATTCTTTACAAGTTCAGAAGATACAAAATGAGGAAAGTGATGAACAGAGGCTTTCCAATGCTAAAATATCTGAAATCAATAGGTCTGAAGTACCGTGTGTTAGGCTTAGTGGTCCCCCTAGGACTCACCCAGATGCATACAGCAAGTCCAATGAGTATGCCTCTCTGCTTCTGCAACTCACCTACACATACCTAGCTGCAGCTTCCTCTGGAAGGAATTTCGGTGTCTGCACAGGCTGACAGCTGTCCAGAAACTTGCAGGCTGCTGCCTGAAGCAACAGGGTAACAGCATACCACACAGGAAAAAAAAACAGAAGAACTGGCAAACAGGCAAAGCCAGGCCAACAGGTTCTCCTTCGATACTCTGTCAAACTGCACAGATCTTTACTTCAGGCTTCTGTCCTCCTCTATAAGCATCAGTGAAAAGGAGTTTAGAATGCAAAAAAGTAAAACCAAAACTCTTCTTCCCCACGCCCCAGATGCCTCCTCAAAAAGTCAGCACAAAAACATTTTAGCAATCCCTCACTCTCAAGGAGCTGAGCTCAAAGCAGCTGTGTTGATTGCACTGTGGATTCCAAGACCGAAGGAGCCAGGAAGGGGGACATGATATGGCTGTAAGGATGCAAAGGGTCAAACGGGCAAGCGACAGCTTTAGATAGCAGAAAAAACTATTGGTTTCCTTATGGTTCTTCAAGAAAGTTTAGTTTACAGAAAGCTAGATGCTCGCTCTCTCAAACTAATAGTAATCAACTAAATTCCTTTAAAATAGATGTTCGCCATACTAATGCTTACATGGACTGTATGTGAGTTTGATAGCTTGCTAAAACTTGCTACTTTTAAGTAAAATTGGTAAGCAAATAATGTACTAGAATAAACTAAATATGGACAATAACCAATGCCACAACCGTGCGCTTGTCAGATAAAATACTGCAGTGTATTTAGCACATCTCCTTGCCTTTCCCCTTCCCAAAACATCCCATCTGAAACCTTCAAATGAAGCAAACCAACAGGTCAGATAGGAAAGGCAAAGATACAGGCAACAGAGAAAAGTAAGGGATGACCTTAGGAAGGAAGCAAGCAGTTTGGAACAAGCCAGCCACTGGAATTTACAGCAGTATCTGATTCAAGTGTCTTACAAATGTTTCTGGGGAGGAAAGAAATCTAAATAAAATGCAGGTGTGCGTCAGGAATAAGTTATAGGTGTTCTAGAGAAAACAAGAATTAACATCAAGCTTAGGAGGGGTAACGCAAGTCTGTTCGATGTATAGACTGCAAGTCTAAGGTATTTAAGATTTCCAGTTTCAGCCTGCTAGAGAAAGAATGGCATCTCTGTTTCAGTGAAGCACGGCCTTCAGGTCCTGTTTTAACATCACAGGTCCCCATTTTTGTTCATTTCTTTTCTTTAAAAAAGAACAACACATGGGTAACCATGTCTTCTTGCTCCGTATGCAATATATTTTAAAAGAAATTTTTATAAGAGTCTATGGAATTTATCATAGGATCACCAAAGAGTTGAGACTGGAAGGGATCCCAAAGCAGGGTCAGCTAGCAAAGAGAAATAAGCTACAAGAGGAAAACCAAGCTGCAAGATATTGCAGTGTACTGACTCCGAGACTGTGAAACAGGCAGGGCTGGGAGCTAGCCACCTCTCCCACCTTCCCCTCCTCCTGCCCATTAAAGACAGGTAACGGCGGTATTTGTACTTCGTCACCAGGAACAGAAGCTGTACCTAAGAGACCTGTACACTGATCTTCGGAAAAGCAGGCTTTTTCTTTACAGGAACGAACTGCCACATGCTTGGTGAAGCACAATTAGCCACAAGGCCATTTGTATAAGTACCTATAGTTAACATATCGTAAACTTTCTTGTTTATACACGTGTCACAATTTGGTATTTCCCAGTTTTGGGGAAGCCCTTCTCTATCTGTTGAGAACCTCTTCCAGGCAACACACCATACTTTAATTGATAGAAAAAGCCTATTACTGATTCATAACTAAAAATCTATACACGGCAAAACGAGGGCATCACACAAAAAGCCTGCATCTTAAAGCTTTAGTTTCAAGAGGGTAAAATGTACAGTGAATACTAAACCCTTCTCCAGCTGATACAATCCTGAAGCTCAGCAGTACCTTTTTAATTGCTAACTACTTGTTTTGAAGCTAGAAAGCCAACAGACAGCTACAGAAAACGTCTGAATCTTTTTTATCTATCAGTATGACTTAACCCAGGAAACACCAAAAGGCATGAAAAAACTGTGAACAGAAGCTTCAAAGGGCCAGTTCCAAAAAAAGCAAAGATAGTGAGTAATATTCAGGGACACTATTTTTGATTGACTTCAGGTGAATTTCATCAGGATGGATTTGGGACACGTTGTTTTTGAAGAGAGTACATGCCAAGACTACTAAATAAACTAAAAGAGAACTGAAAGCAAATAACTCCTCTTGAAGCGTGAATATTGATAATAATATATCATGTTAAAGTGTTTTGTTTTTAATTACTATCAACTCAAATGAATAAGCAGAATTAAAGGGACTATAAAAATATATGATTAAATTGCTCCTCCCTAGTTGTTAAATAAACCCTTATAGTCACTTGGGGCCATTTAAATACAATGATTTATTTAAATTGGGCCAAAGACTGAAATCAGTATAAGCATTACACATTACATTTTTGTATTATGTATTATTTTATAACACTTTAAACATCAACGATTTGGAGATGATGCCATGAAGTCTGTTTTAGCTTTTATAAACTAATAGTCATATTAATGACAGAGAAAACCTGATACTGTAAATATGGAAGAACATCTGTAATATGACTCGTGAATAATCTCACTGATTTCAAATGAAAACTCTAAGTACATGTATGATTTAAACTAAAGCTACATTATTGAAAATCTTCATTTTTAACACAAACTCTTTATATCCTGAAGTGTTAACTAAATGTAGAGCGATGAGAAACTACTCAAAAAACAGTCAAAACTGTGAAAAAATGAGGAGCCTCAAAGGAAAGGCATTCAAATTCCTATTTCTAGGGTTCACTGGTGCAAAAGGTAAGCAAGAGGTTCAAAGAACAAATACAATCAACTCAGTGTCAAATTATAGCAAATCACATTTCCTCCCTTTCTGCTAACGTTCCTTAGTCAAAAACAAAACCATGAATAAGTAGTTGCAGAACAAAATCTCAATGAATTAGCTATGAGCAAATTCCAGTAGAAAATTCTTCCCTGGCTACATCACTCTTCCTTTTCCTCCATAGAAAAATGGGTTCAATATATCTAGAAATAATAAGCATTTGTCAGAGTCCTTGAAATTCATCCTGCCTAGACACAGCACAGAAATAACCATCATACCATAAATCCTTAATACGTTAACAGTCCTTTTCCTAAATTTATGCACAATTGTAAGAATGATCAAGTATCGATTAAAAAGTTAAGCAACAGATTTGTTTGTTGATCTCCCTTTCCAACCCAAGCTTTCATGCATTAAACCTCAGGTGCTGGGATTTTAATTAAGTAGGCTTTTTACACAGCTAATTATTTGAACCAATTATATTAAACTTAAAAGGACAAAAACTTGTTAGTACAAACAAAGAAATTAACAGCTTATTTTGATGCCGGAATGTGATGCAAGACTCTTTTGTGCTGCAACTGAGAAGTTTAAATAATATGGGAGATCAGATGATCCAAACCAAAATAGAAAACGTGGTACACAATAACCTGAATCAGGTTCAACAGTCCTTAGAACAGCTCATATTTTCTATATAAGTTTCAAACAATGAAAAAAATACTTGCATTTCAGTCTCATTCCAGTGAATAATGCATGTATTAATAAATACAAACACTGAAATCCTACTTCTTTTCCATCCAGCATCTCCTAAAGCTTCCGGATTTTACCAGTTTGTTCTTTAAGCTAAGTCACATACTAGCAAGAGTTACAAGTTTTCCAAAGATCTACAGAACAAGTGTTTCCATCTCCCTTCCCATTCTTTGAGGGCACCCACACCAGAAGTCACTGTTTTCAAAGGAATTTACACCGTAAGAATTACGTACTGAGCTGTTCTGGCTTCCTTACTTTTCCCCTCTTAGCTTTGTCCTCAGCTTCATTCTACTTACATGCTCATTTCTCTTCCTTAAAAGAACTTCAGCACCATTTTGGTATATAGTTTAAAGAAAGTATCTAAGCCATGCCAATTAACCAAAAAAATATTTAAAGACTCAGCAATTCTAGAAACTCAGTGATCCCCTTCATCATTTTCTTCCATTAGTCCCAAGCCCGTAACTACAACAGCACAATCGTTTCCCAAATGCAAACAGTTGTGACAATTCTTCTCATGGACAAAACAGAGCCAATGCTTTTCTTTTTAACGACTCCCAATTAAGAGCAGATCAGGAGCACCTTGCCTTCATCCAGGAGTAATATTCTATCCATCTCCACAACTAATGCCGCATACTTCAAGCAATCACATCTGATGAAACTGTACTGACTGTGTAAAAGGAGTTTCTGCAAAAACCACCTATTAAAGTTATTGGCACTAGGTTATTAGCTTAATTAGACATATAAACTTATCCAGCCCAGCTTACTCTTACAGAGTAATATTTGGAGAAAGAAGATATATTTACAGTCAATGGATATGGCTTTATCTTCCTACCTGCCCCTCCTTACCCACCAGTGTTTATAAGCACTCCTCACCAGAAAATTTCTTTCATAAGAACATCCTTGATTATCAACACCCCTCCTTTGTCCCATATTTTGGCTACTTAACCACCCTCACAAGCACAGCTTTCCCCTATGGTCAAAGGTTCTCTGATCTTCAGACACCCTGTCCTGTTCAGCAACATACAAATAAAATTACTGTCTTTTCCATGACACACAGTCAGGTCCACAAAACACTGATTAATAAAGTCACCAACATCTTCAGACTGCTTCTCCCAGGTTGTTTTACAGGGATAAGCAAGCTTGTATTAGACAAACAGAGGGTCTGATATGGTTTCTTGAGAGTAAAGCCACATGCAAGTTTATACATTCGGTTGCATCCCTCTCCCCAGTGCTTCACACATAGTTTACCTTGGAGGAATGTATCATGCTTACATCTGTCCCTCTTCCTGCAGATGCAAGCAAGACATGGCATGTGGTAAGCACTGACATAGGAATTATCATTGTTTCTTTCTGAATATTTTAATTCGTAGAACAGAGTCATAGAATCACTGAGGTTGGAAAAGACCTCTAAGATCATCATCAAGTCCAACCATTAACCCAGCACTGCCAAGTCTACCACTGAACCATGTTCCTAAGCACCACATCTACACATCTTTTGAATACCTCCAGGGATGGTGACTCAACCACTTCCCTGGGCAGCCTGTTCCAATGCCTCACAACCCTTTCAGTAAAGAAGTTTTTCCTAATATCCAATCTAAACCTCCCCTGGCGCAACTTGAGGCCATTTCCTCTCATCCTATCATTTGTTGCTTGGGAAAAGACACCGACCCCCACCCTGCTACAACCTCCTTTGAGGTAGTTGTAGAGAGCGATAAGGTCTCCCCTGAGCCTCCTCTTCTCCAGGCTAAGCAACCCCAGCTCCCTCAGCCGCTCCTCATAAGACTTATTCTCCAGACCCCCCACCAGCTGCACTTCCAACAACTCTGCTCCCATTTCCTGAGAAGTTTAAGATATTCAAAACTATCAAAACTGTACAATTACTTTCATTCCTTTAGCATTCCCATAACAGCATTTCACAATATCACCTACATAATAATGACGGAAATATCAAGACTATCCAGCATGAGGAAGAAATAAGCTTTCTGAACAGTAGTCAAAGCGTAAATAGAACACTTGGTTAATAGAGTTTTAGTTTTATATACTAACTTTCTAATCACATATTCAAAATGCTTCATTAAGGCTATGGAAAAAGATAGTCTGGGTGAACTTACTACATGAAAAAGGTTATAGACAAGATGTAAGTACGGAACTTCATGCCAAGACACTCGTGAAAAAACACATTTGCTAACTGGTCGTCTACATTAGTTATATGCCATGCAATTATTTGGAGGATATTGCGTGCTTCTTAATTTTAAGCCAAACATATTAATTCCTTCCACTACTACCCAATGTTGCAGCTAACGGGGAACATTTGAGATGGTTTGTATTTGATACCTAGAAAATGTTGTAACTTATTGGCCTTAGTAACTGGGATTAATTTAAAAAAAATGTTTTGCACTTGTTATATTTAAAATAAGATCAATATTCAATATTGAATCAATAATTCCAGCATTTCTAAGTNGGGATTAATTTAAAAAAAATGTTTCGCACTTTTTATATTTAAAATAAGATCAATAGGCTTCCAGCATTTCTAAGTTTATTACTCATTTTACTGCTAACTTGCGAAGTAATTGCATTATTTTTGTATAACCCACATCACACTGCATTAAAGTTGAATCAAACACCTTCTCCAAGCACCAAATAGAACTCTTGAGTCTGTAAACTCCTCCAGTTTCTGAAGCAATCAAATACAATACTAACATGTAGCTGGTAGCCGCGTGATACAAAGAGGGACTGGCAGATAAGGTAGCTGGGGCTTGTCTTAGCCCAGGTTTTGACTCAAGACCTCACCACAATTGCACTCCTTTGGGGAACATATCCAGGTCTTGTCCAAGCATGAATGCATTAAGCAGAACATTCATTTGCACAGAATGACTGGACAAGATGTATACATTCTACTCCATGCAAATATTCTGCTGTTAAATGGATTAAAACAAATATAACACAATGAAAAGAAAGCTATTTTCAATATATCACAAACTAGGTGCTCTAAATAAAGTCATACAAAGCTTAAGTAGATTACTTGTCTCCTCTAGGGTTTAGCGACCTCTGACATCTGGCTGATCTGCAGAGCAGCTGATACACCAACAATTCTAGAAATTTGCAAGTCCTGAAAAACGTGTTTCACAAGTTATTAGGAAAATCAAATTCCTCACATGTTACTTGCTAGAATAAGGCATAACACGAACATGTATATCTTTCTGTATGAAACAGTGTAAATGCATTTGAAAAAGAAGCACTGTGATGAGGAAGTGTTTTGAAAAAAACTTATACCAGATCTCACAGCTGCTCAAAATGCCTATTAGTGCCCTAGGTGCAATGCAACCACGCAGTCGTGAGCCAAGTGGAGCCATCCTGTTCTTTTTCACTGTGCAGACAGTTCACGGTAACTTTGCTAACAGATTTACCTGACAGAACTGGGAGGGGAAGCACAAGAAGCATTTCACACCTTTTATTCAGAGTCCTCTGCAAGCAGCAGTAAAATTAAGAACCTGATAATCTTTAATGCTTGCTACTTGCCTATTTGTTCATTAGCAACAGCTAATGGAGTTGTTCACAGAAGCTTTAAGAGGGGATATCACACCCCAAGGCATCTTTCCTCCCCTCCCCTGTGGCAGGATACAACTAACAAGGATGACTCAGGAGCAAGAAAGGAGCCTGCTGAAGGACTTCCCTCCTCCTGATACACAGGACGAATGGCATAGTTCAATTTTATCACATAACCACTGAACATATTTACACGAAGCTGAATTTGCCTAGAAAGGCCTACAGTGCATCCTGGTAAGACAACCAAGCATTTGAAAAACATTCAAGTATTGGAAATAGAAACATGCAAGCGCTGAAGTTTATTTCTTTTGACCTTACTGGGGCAGCTAGCACTTCACTGTACAAGTTCAGGGCAGTTAGCCACCCTACACGCACTCCTGTAATCGAGTTATTTTTGTGTTGCCAGTAAGAAGTGGTTCTATGAAGCGACTCTTCACAGGACTTTAAACTTTGTAGTATTTTTGTTAAGTACACATACAATTTCAACATTTTAGAGGAACTAAACATCAGGAGCTGCCTTTTGAAACCAAGTTTAACGTGTAAAGCATTTTTCTTCTTCTTTTACAAGGCTCTTGGATGTTTGCCAATGGGGCTCTAATGTCAGTGCTGTAGCATCCAAAGGGCTATTTTAAGCCATTGCTGCGCTGACCATTACATTTTTCAAGCACGAGAACAGCTTCCTGAAAAATAACTGTTGTGAATGAATGTTTTTTGTTATTAATGAAACTGTAAATATCTCGCTTCGTGTTTACGTGCCATCTTAATTTCTGAGCTACATTTTGAAAGAACATGGCAGCTGCTGTCCCTTTCCTTACTTCAAAGGTACGACCACCTCTCAGCTTTTGCTGTTCCATGAAGTAACACATCCTCGCACTCCAGCTAGCTTTTAGCAGCCGTGCGATCAATTGTGATCGTTCACATTTCTATAAACAGGCAGGGGTACGGCCTTCTTCTGTACTTCTTTTTCCATTTGACTCTATCAGTTCCCTCACACTTCAAAAACTATTTTTAATAGAAGTTTAAAAAAAGAGGTATGAGGTATACTGTCTTCAATAAATGCCAGCATCAGATACTTCAGAAGCTGCTGCAGAAGGCAGCTATGGCTAACCTGCCTCAGCAAAAATACATTGCTTTCCCTGAATTAGCTAGAAGTAGTCTTCAGACTAGTCATATCCTTTCCCATGTGCTATTATAACTTTTGTACACTTCCCTATGCAAGCCCACATACATATAACACGTACATGTATATTCATACCTTAAGTGCTGCTAACTTCTTGGCCTGCACAGAATTGTGTGCCAGTGAGTTCCCCAAACAAAACCTATGTTAAAAAAAAAACAAACCTTTCTTCATCAGCTTGGAATTAGCCAAGGCAACTCCTTGCGCCTGAGTTATTTGAGAGCACACAAGGTCCAGATCTTGTTCTAAACTAGTTTTCATTTATAATTTAAAGTACAAAACAAGTATGTTATCATAGCTGTAGGCTCCTTATGAGTCATTGTCTCAAACCAGCAGTCTAATGCAAGTTTACCATTCAGCTTTAGAGATTTGTGTTTCATGTTTTAGGTATTACTTTGTCATTTCATTTTGAATTCTTTCTAATCCCAGTAGATCATACTTACTTGTTTAAAAAAATACAACACTAACCGAATTCTGCAATGTCCTGGTAAAGGTTACAGGAACACAGCAGGCCTCAACTCATTAGCTTTTTGTTTTCAAAGGCTCAAGTTAGAAGCAAGCAAGCCTACCCTAAGAGGACAAGACAAAGGACTTCTGGTTAAATAAAAGCGACTCTGGGAAAACAAAGGGAAAAATACAAAAGCAGGTCTTCCCACAGCTTGACGAGATGAACTAGCAGCACACAAACTTATCATTTGGTTAATCACATCATCTTACCCCTTCAACTGCCTCTGCTGTAGTTGTGTTACGCTTTGCCAGCATTATCAGGGAAGGAGCAGAACAAAGTTTCCAAGCCAGTATTTAGGTATGTATTCAGAGCAATGCAGTGAAGCTACAATACAAACAGTTCATATGAAGAAAAGCAAATACATTACAAAAATCTTAAAACGCAAGTTGCACGCACATAAAACATGCTAACCCGCTAGATCTCCAATTAATGTTGATCAACTGTTTCCATTACCTACAATTCTTGAAGGCGATGGCCGCAACAATTAAGCATCCATTAAAACCGCCACTTCCAAGAATATTTGGCATCCCCACAGCACGAGGTCGCACTCAGCCAAACTTTACAAAACCCACCCTGGCTGGCCAAAAGCTTCTCCACAAATCCCTTTTTCCTATAGCAGTGAGCCTCTGTGACCATAAACTCCCAGGAGGGACTTTCGAACCATTTCTTACCCATCCAAGATTAAAAACGACCTTTGTTTAGTACCTAAGGACAGTCTCGCAGGAATCGGTCACATTCACTGACAGACACTATAATTAAATAGTATTTAGACATGGCTAGATTTTCTTTCATTTAGAAAAAAGGCTACGTACTTTTACCAGCAATTATATTTGGTACGTTTCTTTTGTGGTCACTTTAGGCAGATTAGACTACCCATGGTAGTTACTACTTTTAACACTTATTTCTGAACCAAAACACATTTTCAGCAATTTTTTTTTAATCTTCCCTCTTCATTAGAGGCAGACAACATAAGCCAGTGGCTGAAACAATACAGCTGATAAGCACAACTTGAAATATCCAGTGTTTGCCAGACACACTGGAAGTATTTTGCACAGGGACAAATTATTTCATTAACTTCATTATACAGTTTATCCCAAGACATAAATCGATATTTGGCATATAAAGTGCTACAGAAAAAAATACTACTAAAGTATAAAATAATTTTAGTGCAAGTATACACTGATGTAGACTGGTAAGTCACTGAATTGAAAATGCAAAAGTTTTTAGGAAAAATTGAATCCGAAGTTATTTTTACTATTTCTTTGCCCATCTTGACATTCCTATAAAGAAACAGATGAAGTTTCATACAATATGATTTTTCACATTACATTTACATTTTAAGAAGCGTTCAAGAAAGCAAAAGTTGTTAGTAGACTGGGCATTGTTGACGAAGTTCTAGCACAACAGACAAAAGCTCTACATGTACATACTGCAATTCACTACAGAAAATCAAAATTTGCATTTGACCATTTCTGAACACAGACCTCAGTGTCAAGCTGTCCATGCCAAATTGTGCAAAGCTACATGGCAGTACTCTTAGATGAATGCAACCTGTGTGCCTGTTCCAGTGACCACAGCAACAAAACCATGGGAAACGATTTTGAGAAAGCAATTTTAAAGAGACCTATAATTTCATTGAATTATAGGATTTTTAAAAGCTAAAGTGGAATTAGAAAGAAAAGATGTTTGGGATTTTGAATAACTGCATGCATCTTACATTGATCTGAGTTGATCTTCCATCTATAATTGAATATAATATGCACAGTCCATTTAACAGAGATCCCAAAATTCAATGTATTTGTTGCTGTACATTTTAAAAATGAATAAAACATTGTAGATATTTATATGTTATGTTCCTGAAATATCAAGGATGGTTTAGACTATCTTGGTTGGAGGCTGGAATAAGAAGGAACTCTTTCTAAAAATAATAAAAAACACACAATAAAAAAGCTTCCTTATATATTTCTTCAATTAAAAGGTTTTAAGAGAGAAGATTGCATTGCTTTCTTAAACATTGTTTAGTCAGTAAATCTTGACACAGTCTTCTACGTGAAAATACATATGAACACTTACAGTAGAATTGCAATGTCCCTTCAAGAATTCTTTGAAGGGCTGTTTGTGACACCTTCAGACAAAACACTTTCATCCAGTAGCTTCACAGGCACTAAAATACTTAAAACATGCGATTTTAAGTATTTTGACAGTAAATATACACATTAAAGATTCTCAGAGAGCAGACTCTCATAGTCAGACAAATGCAAAAAAAGGTAACAACTGCTAGCCACAACTGTCTGCTACAGAATGTTAATATTTATTTTTCTGCTTCCACAGATCACAGTATTCTTCAGAAGCTGAAAACATCTTCATGCAAATCATCAACTTCCATTTACATGTTAATTTCCGCTGAAATAAAAAGACTGCTCAATTACATTGCTATGCTCCAGCACAAGCAAGCAGCATGAAGAATATACACAGCCCAGGAGCCAAGTCAGTGAAACCGTACAGAAGAGGCTAACCCATGCCTTCATGACAAAATGGGGACTCAAGTTTCAGTGCAGCAGGACTGCAGGGTGCCCGTCGTTACGACTAGGATGCACCTCTACAGGAATACACAGATTGCTACCCTGCCTTGCTGCTCTGTTGTTTATAAGCCACTGAAAGCTGCTAAAACGTTGCCTGCCTTAAAGCATCGCTGTCTTAAAATCATTTCAAAAATAACACAGAAATCAGACAGCAAGTCCTTTAGGATCGCCTTCCCTGCTTGTAGCTATAAGGCAGCCAGCGAAGTGGAACCCCAAATCAGGACTAGGCCTTCCAGCTACTACCCCGCCAGTAAGGGGCTGTATTGCCAACAAGTGCCTACACTTGGCTCAAACACGTACAAGCCTAACACCATTTCACACAGACTAAAATCCCTTTCCCCTCTAAGAAAAGAAAGAAGAAACCCAAACCCACCATCATAAACATTTCACGCCTCCTTTACTCCCTCCTCTCTCTCCAATCAAATCCACGCTCAGGAACTCCTCTCTTTTACAAGCAATTACGGAACTGGAAAAAGCCCTAAAAACTTGGAAAGAAAGAACATGGAAGCACATGCACATCCTGCCCCATTCCCTGAACATTTATGAGTAACTTGCCATTTCACCTAATTTAGGATATTAAACCTACTACAGAAACACTTGGCAGCACAATACGCTGATCCATTCTTAACATAATATCCTCATTCAATAGATTAAAGAGGTACATTTATACCTTAAAATCATTTGAGTAGTACAGTAAATTATTTAACAAGTACTTAAAATATGCAGTTATTAACTCATGGTTCCTTTATTTTATTTTCACTTGGTCTTATTTGTATGAAAGAAAGAAATGAAACCGTAAGAACAGCAATTGCTCCTTTTCTCACCAGCAGTTTTTGTTTTTTCTTTACAAATAATTGAGATTTAGATATTCTCATATACATATATACATGTACACAGATAAGCAGCATTGAAAATTTTAAGCCCCAAAAAAATGAATCAAAAAGTTCAGCAGACATTTCAAGTTAAGACCAGGTCAAGATTTTCACTTAACAGCTCGCAACACAAACCCTAATGCTGAATATAAACTACCTGCTCCTGCAGAATCCTTCCTTGCCAGATTTCAGGGATGCTCAGAGTCCGTAGAATCCAGTACTGCAGGTGACATCAAGGGACAACGACAACTAATACCTCGCATACGTAAGTTTCCACTCGCACGACAACCAGCTGCATGCCTTTCCATGGGGCAGGCGTTATGAACCCTCACGAAAGGCTAGACCTGTCAGGCTCAGCTTGGAAGGAAGAATTAAGACGCTGCTTACAGCCCACCAACTCCCTCAGAGAAGTAAGGAATCTTTTCACATGGTACACCACCACGTTACGAGACTTTGTTACATATACACACTGCCAGTGAAGTTACCAAGCTGAAAATAATCTTTCAGGAAATCTACAGAAGTTAATTAACCGATCCCAGTTCAGTTGTGCTATACGCCAAACAAGTCATGCACAATTTAGATTCTGCTTGAGAAGTTTTCGTCTGATCATCTTTAAAGAGAGAGATTTCAAAATTGCAGTCACAAGGGCAGTCCAAGCAATCATACATGAGTTATTGGGTTTTATCACAATCTTTCTTATTAGCTGTAACAGCCCTAAATATTTAGAGACACGAGTTTAGTACGGTTAAGTTTTGAAGTCCGATTTCTTCCATTTCTCACATCTAAGTCACGACTGCCAGCAATCATCTCTCTCATCTGTACACAACCGTGACAGAGTTGGGTGAAGGGAAGGTCAGAGGAAGCTTAAAAGCGTTCAAGTTCTCTCATCTTGACAGGAATTTCATCCCTCTGCAGTGCACAGGGAGTTCAAAGTTACTGGAAAAACATTAAAAGATACTTCTATACGTACATTTGCTTACAGTGATGTAAAGAAAAAGCCGTTTCTAAACCAAGCACAAAACTCATCACAGGTACCAAGCACTAAGCTCCAAAACTGAACGCTGGGTGGAATTAAAAGGGTGCTGACCAGATACATAAGCACTGAAGATTAACGCCTGGTTACCAATAACAAGCACTGTTATTGACCAAAGACAAGTGATTACAAATTAAAAAAAAAAAAATGAATGCTTGCAAAAAAAATGGCATAAGCTACGTTTGATTCGCACCTTCTGATCTTACAGGAATGGAGTGTAAGCTCAGGATACAGAAATAAGCAGGCACTAACAGCACTTTGTGCTAGAATAACCTTACCCGCATAACTCATCTTTAAGAACTACACTAAAATATAGCAGTACAAAAAAAAACCACTATTATTAAAGGCACAAAGATGCTAACAGTACTGTTGAATGCGTATTTTCAGCTGCTTTAAGCACTGTCCCTAATACTTAGCAGAGCACTTTCATACTGTTGCTTAAGCAACTGATACAGAAGTTCAAATCTTCATTACACACGAAGAAATCGGAGTCCTGAAAAGTTCCCGCTGGATAGCCATGCTAATTAAAACTGCAACAACAAGAGACCTACAAAGAGAAGGCTGCACAACTCGCACGCAAGCTCAACCAACTTGCCAAGTGGTTTAGCACACTTAAACAGCACATTAGAAAACTCTCTACAAACAACTTCCAGTGGGTATCAAATCTATACTTTTCCAGAAATAGCACCTACATCTTTCTTAACAGATCCATTCATATCTCCCAGTTAAGCCTAAACTTACAGAACATCTTCCGGTATCTATTTTTGCAAATTATAAGTGTAATCCTCCAGTATACTCAAAGTAACAGGTTACTCAAAAGCATGTGAACAGGTGATCAAGACATCCCTCAAGTTTTATTGAAATAAATATGAAGCACCATTCTCTGAAAATTTCCTTGAGAAAAAAACATCATGGTATCCACATCTGTTGGGCTTCATGGAGTAAAGTCAGCTTCTAAGAAAGGGTTAAATTTCTAATCCCTGCTGATAATAAAAACCTCAAACTGCTCTACTTCCTACTCTATTCTTCTAATGTACTTTCCAAATTCTGCACCCATTTCAGTTTGTACAATACCTGCAACCCCCAGCAAGGAAGGTTAATAATACAGAGCCGTTTGTTTAGGTAACAGTTCTGTGCTGGACAAAGAAAAATTACTTTGACTCTTCTGGACTACTGCTGGCCCCGCGTTGCAAGAAAAAATACCAACTGGGATGAGAACTTCAAGCCTGAATGCCTACAATACAACAACATCCTGGTTGTCAAAGGTACTCAGCACATGAAGTCTCATCAACACGATGCACATCATGATAACAGTATGAGCATTTAAGAAAAGAAAAAACATTTAAAAAACACGCAGCAACATGCATCAGGCCAAGTGAATTACTAACTGAACAAGAAAAAAGGTAAAACAACTTAGATGAAGTCAAAACCAGTAAATTAAGACTGTAGAGTAGAAAAAAATCAGGAGTCATTTCTGAAATACAAGAAATTGAAAGCAACAACAAAGGAATTCCTTGCTCAAAGAAAATGGTAAGCAAGCCTAAACAGTCACAGCAAACTACTTAATCAAGTGTTTGTGATTTACTTTGCAAATATAAATATTTTCATAAAATTGAGCGAGTTCAGTTATTAAAGCACAATGTAACATTTGAGCCATCATGAGTCATTCTTAAATCTCTGCACAGCACCAAAGTGAGAAACCCTCATTTAGTAGGTACGAACGAGTCAGTTAGTCCATAGGGGAGCTAACAATGATCAAATATCCAGAGCATCACAGCAATACTCTAGCATTTGCATGTATGGGACTGTTACGGTTGACAGGCAATCCCTGCCTGTCAAACATTAGTAACTACTCAATCCCTCTCTTAGCAAAGTCTGGCTTCAACAGAAGATGGAGACTTTTACATACAACTGCACCACAAACTAAATCCTGCTTCAAACACTGATAATTCACACCAGGTGTTTGGAAGCTCGCACAAAATGAGCTGATAAGGGTTTCTACACCACAACTGACTACAGCACAATTAGTAGCTTTGTTAGCTAATTCCCCAGTACAGACCAAGAGTTAAATTTTTCGAAGACAATAAAACCAGGACGAGGTGCCCCAGTTTGATGCCATATATTACGCTGCACTTCCATCATTCAATTCTTAATTGTGTGAATATTTTAGAATAGGATAAAATAAATAGTGGTATCTCCAATCACTCGAAAGTTCTTTCCATCTTACCTTTAGGCTATGGTTTCTTGTACAATCACACTGAGAATAAACTAGTTTCTTATTTACAGCAATCATTACCGTGAAATAATTTATTTAATAATCTTACCCATAGTCTGTGCTTAGTAGGTTGTTAAAGCATGCTTTCACTTAATATCACTGCCTTTGTTGTCCCAAATGCACTAAATGACAGGTAGAGGCCCACTTTTGAAGGGGTCTTCAGTATTTGCTGAAGTAAATACACATTACACCCACAGCACACTTCATTCTCATAAATTAATCAAGAACAGAAGAGAACCAGGGCACAAAATCAATGAGAACAAAGAGAAAGCATTCTTTTCAATTCTTATGTTTCACGTACACTGAACTGCAAAGCCAGACCACAAGTTATTCCAAAAAAGTCACACCAAGAACATACTTGCTGTTATTATACTGATATTTGGCGGTCCACAGTTTCTTCTTCTAAAACACTATACTAGCAGCACTATTTACAACTGATCTACTTCCTAAGCCTTTACAGACCTGTCTCTCTAGTAGCTTATATTCTGTATTATCCTCCATAAAGCGAACAGCGTTACTATAGCTTTCTTCATAGCATAGGTGTGCTATCCATATGTCTTTTCACTCCTGTTTAAGGTACATTTTAATGGTTTCCTCCCACCCCCCTGTCCACTAAGTGTGTGTGCTTACCAGGGAACATTACAGGCATCACTCTGTTGTGGCATCATCTAGACCATGGTAACGTGTCAAGGCTGAAACACTTCCCTACCAGTGCAGACTGACTAGCAGATTCTGATTTCCAGTGTAGTCTGTAGCTTAAGGAATGCAAATCCTGAGAAAGTAAAATTGCTTTTCAGCATTTAATACTTAACCTTTTGTTTGCTTTCACATACATAGATAATTAGTCTGCTTGTACACCGACAGTTTCCAAAGAGCAGCCAAAACTACAGTGCTAATGAACATTTTCTGGAAATACCATTAAAATCCGTCTGTTCTTCCTGTCTTTAAAGACAATGCGATACCGAGCATGCAGAAAATGCATCTATGAAAGATACCAGAAAAAGGTCCGTCCCGACAGGGATCACCACTTTTTGCCTGCATGGAGCTCACCCTTTCACCCTTACTGCAACTACACAATGTAGGCAAAGCAGCCGCTGTCATTACATGCGGAGAAATGTGCTAACTATCCTAAGCTGTGGTTTGGGATAACCACAGCCCAAGTGTCACAGAACTCAGCTGACAAGTCACTGTGAATCAAGGCTGCTGCAGATACGTGGGAGAGTGCAGCACTATTCTGCCTACAGCTGGCCAGCAGGCATACAAGGTGCAGACCCCAAATTCCTCATCCTCCTTGGCTTAGAGCAGAGAACTAACCAGGTCAATTCTGCCCACGGTAGGCATTTTATTTCCTCAGCTGAAATAAGAAGCTGAACTTGTCAGCACCACACAGCAGTAACTGCGCTTTCTTCGCCAAAGCACTCTTTTCACTAATGTGACCTGCCATTACTGAGGGTAACTATTTTTTCCAAGTTCCATAAATAGCCAAATTGAAAATCTGAATAGACTTTTTTAAAAATCGATATTCTGGAATTCACGTTATGCCATTTTCAAACTGGTGACAGAGCTCTAAAGCAAGCTTATCATCTGAAAAATGGAAGATAGTGACACTGCCACTGGGCTGCACCTAAAAAAAACCACCATAAATCCATGCTAAGCCACCACAAATGCTTTGTTGTGAAACATCTTCTAAAGGTGTCTTCCTCCTTTTTCCTCAAATATACAGAAGCAAAATTTACAGCAATAAAAGTCCACGTAAACTCCAAAATAGCTTATAAAATACAAAAGCATGCAAAGCAGTTACTGCATCAAAAATAGCATTTAACTGAAACTTCCAGTTGTACTTCAGTATGTTCATTCACTGCTGCCTACTGACAGCTTCAGCAAGTACTACCTGTAAAAATCACAGAATCTGACCAACATTCCTACTATGCACTTGTGTACATGAAACTTCATCCTGTTTCCCGAGTGTACTCCTGCTTCACAAGCCACTCCTAGTCATTACTGCTAGAGATTCTCAAAATTCTGTTCACAGGTCTTTCAATTCCCATGTTCAGCTTTAAACTTCAGTCACTCCACTGATTTAACAAGCCAGAATAGATACACTATACAGAAAACATGTCCTCGAAAAATTTCTTTTGCTGTCTGTTCAGCTGTAAAGACATCTTTTACTACAAAATTCTGTTAGAGAATTATAGGAGAGATTGTGAGATAATAAAGAATACTTCAAATATCTACGCCAATTTTATGTGTTTATCATCATCTTTTCCTCCTTTCTCTTTTGCTTCACTGCTGGCTGAAATGCACAAAAAGGTGAAAACAACTTGCATCAGATGAAAGAATGAAAGCAACTCTACAGGAAATGTCAAGGACAGGGAGACAGTTATTCTCATCTTTCATTCATAAAATCTGCTTTTGAGTAATGGTACTCAAATGAAGTTCAAAATTAATTTACAATAGCCCTTAGAAATAGCGTATATGCGTTGATTTTTTTTTGTTTTAAGTTTTCACTTTACAGGTAATTTAAGAATTATACAAATCTGTACAAATTCTTATTCCAAGTACCCATAGCATAATAAAGCATTGTCTATAAAGATGTTAAATGGATTCATTTTGCAACACTAAGTATAAATACTCAAAAGAATTTGCTGCAATATAAACATCTACATTTCCACGCTTAAAGGTTTCAAAAGCATTGAAATAAGAAATCCTCTTCTACAGTTCTAGAGATGAAACACTGAGCTCAAAAGACCACGTCTAAAATGGACAGGATTTAATAATTGAACTGAATAAATTTAGGTAACCACCGCAAATTTATGGGAGTAACTATATGAGCATCACATATTAAAACAAGTTCATACCACCGTTCAAACTAATAAAAACAAAAAGACACAGCATCCAAAAAACCAGCTGGCATTTTTGTAGATTGAAATATTAGAAGAGAAATCTACCAATATGTAAACATCTATGGCACACCTGATAGAAATACTAGTTGGAAAATACTAGTTTATTTGTTTTTTTAAATACAAACTAATGGTATTATTTGTATCCTCTTTTATAACTGAAGTTTGCAAATTAATTTTCCATAGGACATTCTGCCAAGCAGATCATTTTTAATATCTCTTCAGGTCATAGTGGTGATTTCAAAATCCTGATCCATACTGGGGAAATAAAGGTTATTGTTTTCAAAGCAGATACACTCCACACTGCCTATATTTAAAAGGCCATGCCCTGATAACAGGCATCGAAAGAGCTGCAAACAGTATTCTAAAAATCAGAGCTAAAGACTTAAAGATACTGGTATGTCTTTAAACACAATTACATACAGGTTTACTGAAAGCTGGGAGTTAATCTAAACAAGGTATTACACAGGGCAGATGTTTCTTCAAAGGCACACTAAATGGAATTTTACAGCTTCTTCGCTGGCCCAATTATGTCATCGCTCGCTTTTTTCCTCCCCTACCTTTTCCCTTGCCAGGTTTAGAACCACTTGGGATGTATTGATATAATTTTAAATGGTATATAGGTGCACGTGAGAGAGAGATGGGGATTTCACATGCACACTCATTTATTTATTTACAGTATATCTCCTCCTTAAATGTTTATGTACTCTTACAACGTACTACTCCTATACCTACTGTAAAAGAGGGAGTAATCTGACAAACAGGCAAATAACTCTCAAGAGAACTCTCGTTAAGAGACATTAAGAGAAGTAAGCGAGGAGCCAAAGAGAGTAACAGCGTGTCCTGTGCTACCTGTAGGGAGTGACAAGATCTGAGCTTCAGATCAAAAGAAATTCCCCAATTCCACAGCCAAGACAACAATACAACATCTTGCCCCGAGACTCCCTGGAAGCAGAAACAGAAGCAATCTCACTAAGGTTTTAGTTTTACAGGCAGATATACGGGGAGAAGTGCCACCGTAAATTACCCAAACCGACCACTACTGCCACATAAAACACACAATTATTTTTGGTCTCCTATTTAATTGTCATATCCTGCTCTGTGTAAAGCATCTAAATGATTTTCCAACTGCAGCTAAACAAAAGTATAGTCTACCTGGAGATGACAGATAGAACAAAGACACAACGTGCATGGGAGAAGAAAGGATATGATCTTTAGCTAGCCAAATAACAGAGGAAGGAGGCATTTCTGGCTATTGTTACCCTGAGGGATTTAAACATGCTGGGAAAAGCTACCGATCATGACAAACAGCTAACATATGCTCTTAAAATCAGGGTACAATCACATGCTAGACGTGATTTTCCAAAACGCTGAATATCAATGAGCTTAAAATTCTCTTACTTAGCCGGGATCTCCCAAAACCTTAGGGTTTTTTCTTTTTTTTCATTGGTTGGTTTAAAAAAAAAACTGTACCAGTGAGAGAAGGATCAGTGTCCGAGTTTAGAAAGATCGAAGGAAGGAAAAGCAAATAAAAAGTTCCTGAGAAAATTGACTGCTAGTAGCACGATGGTGACACTGTGAGCTTTAGCACCTCCATCTGTCTTCTACCACCTTCACGTATTTATTGACTAAAAAACATAATCAAAATGAAACAGTGTTGGAACTTGTCTTCCAGCACTCCTCGAAGACAAGCTGCTACTCATTATAGCTCTCTGGCATCTTAGAAAGATGTGATGAAAGCCACTAAGACAGTCAACACCTCATGATCAACATAATCAGAGACTGCTGATAGAGTCAGTATTTTCAACAGTAAGAATCCAGCCTCTCCCAGCAACCTTTTTTTTTTTTTTTTTAAATAGAGCTTGGCCACTGATATTTCCCCTATTTCCTGCCTCCCATCGCCATAACAGGTTTTCCCCACCTTTTAAGTATTCGGTGTTTTATTTGTCTTCCTCCCCAAGTCTCGACTTTTATTTTCTAGTGTTCTTTTCTGTCTCCTCCATTTTCAAGGTAGGTTATTTGAAGTTATCTACTTCTCCCATTAGTGTAGTTTCTTCTTAGACAAGAAGTTCTCTGGGAAACCACCACAGTCTTCCTGTCCATTTGCCAATGCGTATCACAAGAGGTCCTCAATAGAATTAGGAATTTCCAGACGTAATTAAACAATTGCACTGTAAAACTGCTGTCGAGATCATTTTATCCTGCACACACAAGGGCCTTTTGCAACTTTTGACACGGCTTCTTTGCACACCCCAAAGAAAGGAGACTATTCACGAGCACACATCATTAAGACCAACCAGTTCTCATCCCTTTGAAAAAGTGGAGGTGGGAGAACGTGTATAGTTTATTACTCTGACTGCACAGAATAGGTGCACCAGATTCAAAGGCTCACTGCCCCTCCGCAGGCCTGAGCTGCTCTCACAAAGGATTAATGCTTTGAAGCAAAACCACCAAGACCAAAAATGCCCCAAGTTCAATTTGAAGAGCCACAACAGTGTTGCTGAATCTCCCTTTTCCCACCATACTCATTTGCCTAAAGCATCTCTTGGCTGTCAAAGAGAAGGCTTCTATATATACACCACAGACTCATAACTGGTTCAACTTGAGTTAAGTCAATACTTGAAAAGAGAAGCTGAGGCAGGATGAAGTCTAGGCTTGTGGAAAAAAAAAATCATCTACCTAAGAATAAATATTAATTATTTCAGTATAATAAATAATCTAAACTACGATCACCACTAGCATACCCACATTCCACAGTATTCTTTTGTCTTCCTCTATACAATGGGAATATACACACTGTCACAGACTGTTAAACACAATTTACCCACGCAGTAGTTTCAGAGCATAATCAATACAACCCACCCCCTCGAGAGAAAAACAAGCATTTTAATGTAATACCTACACGCGCTGGGACCTGAGAAACAGTATTTCTAATTAGACAAAACCATCACACCGCTTCATCTCACAGAACAGCTGTAGAAAGAGCTGCAAGTTAGCGCGTATCAAACTACCATACAGCGCATCTTTTAAATAAAGTTACAGGCAGCCTTACCTCTCGTCCTCACCATCTACGAGGGGCGTTGTCAGCGGCAGCACCTTCAGCGGAAAGAGGGAAGCAGAGGATGGCACGCTGCTGCTAGTGCCATCTGAAACGGCCGATGCTCCAACGCCACTCTCGCCACCGGCGGCTTGAGGTAAACCAACTAGGGAAGGTTCTGTAGGGCGTCTGCCATCTTCTATTTGGCTTACGACTGACTGAGCTAGTGATTGTGCAGGGAACTGGGTAGAGCTTAGTGGTATCTGCTGCGGCACACTCTGTGCTACTGGCATACCTATACTTGTTGATATCAACGGAGGCTGACTGACACTCTGAGCCAAACTCCCATTCTGTACAGCCGAAGCTTGTGCTATGTTCTGTGGCTGTCCCAAACCTATAGAAGCAGAAGGTATGCCAGGAGGCACAGCTGAACCAGCTTGACTTGGTGCAGGAACAGTACTAGCAGAAGGTATAGGGCTAACTGCAGGCAGCTGCTGGCCAGTCATTCCTTGGACTACCGATTCCACTGCTTGTGCCTGCGGCTGTACAGGCAACAAAGTGTTTTGTTGAGCAATGACCATTTGCTGAGGAAGGCCTGAAGCACTAGCCTGCAATCCCTGCTGCATGATTCCTGTCTGCACAGGCTGCACTACTTGTGAAGATGGAGGAGCAGCCGTCGACGGCATAACCGGAGGTGGAATTTGGTTTGCAGCAGGTGGTGGTTGCACCACAGCGGCTACGCTTCCTTGCTGCCCAACGCTCAGCATTTGACCACTGGTACCTACACCTGGTATCGCTGCTGGAGCGTGCGCAACAGGCTGAGCTGGGGCAGCAGCTGGGTGTGCTTGTACCGAAGGCTGCATGCTCTGGGCCTGGGCAACGGGAACTGGTGGCCCTGCTCCTACTCCTGTAGAACTGGGCTGCAGAGCAGGCGCCGGGGGCTGAAGGATCTGCTGATGCTGAATGTACTCTGGCATAGCCCCTGTAACAGAGTTTTGGTTCACCGGTTTAACGTGACCTGCGGCCATCTGCGTAGGAACCGTTTGTTGCTGCTGCTGTTGCTGTTGTCCATACTGCAACTGCTGCTGTTGTACAACTGGCAAAGTCTGCACGGGCTGCGCCGGCTGAGAATACGGTAGCTGCTGTTGAGCCATACTTTGAATGGCAGGCTGCTGGTGGCCCAGAGATGGGGATACACCTAGTATATTAACTGGGGCTGGCTGAACCCCAGCAACAGTGGTTAGACTGGCCTGCGCAGGAGGTTGGACCCCTGGCTTCTGCTGTGGATAGTTTACCTCTTGAGAATGCAGCTGGACTTGTGCAAGCTGCGATTGAGAAACACTCTGTGGTATACTAGATGCTGGAATTGCCGGAGGAGCAGCGCTGCTAAAATCCATCTGCTGTGGACCCACACCTTGAAACGCTTGCTGCTGTACCACAGTAGGTGCTCCCATTTCTCCACTTCCCACACTTTCTGTATAGTGACTCAGTGTGCTTACATTGCTGCTAACAGAACTCCCACTGGTGCTCTCCCTTTCAGAAGTCACTTCAAGCGGGTTTTGTTTTATTGTCTCTACTGCTTTGTTTACTGCTACTCCTTCTGAAACTGCAACAGTGTTTTCTTTATCATAGAATTCGGTGCATGTCCATCTACCTTTTTTGAAAGGTTCGGAACTAGAATCTAATTTTACAACTCTAAACCTTGATGTGCCAGACGCAGGCTGCTGCTGGCTTGATCCCACTGCCATTCCTGCAGCTGGATTAGTAACATTGTTAATGACACTAGAGGAAGCACTGGTACCATTGCCAACACCACTCAAGATATTCACATTAACATTGCCGCTAGTTCCAGACAAAGCATTTACATTACCAGTACTTGTGATGTTGCTTAAATTTATAGTACCAAGCATGCTGCTTGCCACACTAGAGCTACCACCGCCCATATTATTTAAGGTACTAGTTCCAGAAGCAGGACTTACACCTAAATTGCCAGGAGTACTCGTAGTGCGGATATTAGACGCGACAGATGCAGGGGAACCAGTAGATGATGCAGCAGAACCCGGTGCAGTTGATATAACATTGTCAGAGCTTCCAGTTGTTGATAGTTTTCTAAACGATGGACTGGGTGGTGGTCCTCCGGAAATTGGGGCACTGCCCACCCCAGGATGCGATGGATGATGGTGTCCATGGTGGTGGTGGTGAAGATGATGGTGGTGGTGAACATGATGGGGGTGAACACTTCCATTGATCACAACACTCTGCTGCGGGTGATGAGGCAGAGAAGGGTGCTGCTGAGGAAGATGAGGCTGGTTTGGAGAAACAGCCCCAGGAGTCTCTGCCTCTTGGAAGTTATTTAAAGTCTCTTCAGAGGAGCTCCTCTCAGGTTCCCCCAAGTCAGTGGCCCTGGATAAAGAAACATCCAAGATTTCTGAAGAAGACAGGTCTTCAGTGTGGGACTCATCCAGGTCATCGTAGCTTTCTGTATCTTCAGCTATGCTGTTATTAGAGCTCATGCTAGCTGATATTTGAGCGGGGGTCACGCTGGTAATTTGGAAGCCACTTTTCTTTTTCATTTGAGCTCCAGTCTGTGCAAGAGGCTGTGGCTGGAGCTGAGACTGCGAGAGGAGGTTCAGGCTTTGTGGAGGAGGGGGTGTCGGCTGTGGACCCGCCGATGAAGATGCTGCAGGAGATGGAGGCGGCGGCTGGACCAGCAAGGGCGGCTGATAATCCTCGGCGGAGAGGGCAGCGCTCCCAACGCCGGTACCTGGTGCAGTGGGAGCAGTAACGCAGCTGCTGCCGCTGCTACTGCTGCTGCCCCTTCTAGGAAACATTGCCGGGTGCGCCATCTTCCTAGCACTAATGTCTGCGGCTGAGTCAGGCTGGTGCATTGTATCGGGTGTATTTTAAGAGTGCGGTCCCCCGGTATGGAGAGAGACAGACACACACACACAGTTAGCTCCGCGCTCGCGGCAGGGCACAGACACCACGCACAACCCCCCCGGCTCCCGCAGAGCACGGGCTGAGACGCCTCGGCCCCGCCGCTCACCCCCCCCCCCTCTCCTCCTCCGAGACAGGGAGGGGGCGAGGACCGGTCCTCCGCCGCCTCTAGATTAGCGCCTCT
>VXAA01001165.1:75734-149244 GCA_013399115.1 Anseranas semipalmata | reverse complement strand
CGCCAAAGGGGAGGGCAGGCGAGAGACAACGTAAGATGGCGGCGGCCGCGCATGCGCGCCCCGCTGGCAGACATAAAGCCCGTCTGGCCGAGGCCGACGGAAATAGGCTCGGCTCGCGTGGCGGAAANGGGGCGGCGCTCCTGAGTGGGGAGGGGGCGCGGGGAGGAAGGGGGTGCCGTGGAACAGCGGGCACTCCCCTCTCTCCGTCTGCCGTGCNGCCGCCGCCTCCCTCCCCCCCTCCCAGCTCCGCCGCAGATTTATTCAAGTTATTCATCACCTTCGTCTTCCTCCCCTCCCTCGGTCCAGAATATTCCTGTCCCCCTCCTCCTCCTCCTCCTCCTCCTCCCGTGCACAGGGAAGCCGGGGGCGCCTCGCTCGGGGCCGTGCGTCCCTTTGTGCCGCCGCGCATCCCCCTGGCGGGGGGCTCCTCTCGCACCCCGAAATGGCCGCCGCCGCCCCCCGGGCGCTCTTCCCCCTCAGGCGGCCCGGCGGGAAGGGCGTCTCTGTGCTCCTGAGGGTGGCAGGAGGCNCAGCCGCCGGTGGCGGGGCGGGAGGTGCGAGCGCTGAGGCGGCGAGGGCCGGCGTTTGGGGTGAAATCGCTTGTCCGGCTTCACAAGCCGTCTGTGTGTGTGTGTGTGTCGAGGAGCTTCTGAGGAGAGCTTGAGAGGGAACGTACCGAAGCGCTGTTTCAAAAAAATGACACCCTTCAATGGTATCTTTTATTATTAAGTGAAATTGAGGTCAAGCCCACCGATCTTCTCTCGTTGTTTCAGTACCTGCGTTTCATCGGGGAAGAAAGACCTCGTGGCCCTCCTCAGAGTCAGGTGGCGAAGCTCGATGCAGCCCTCAGCCACCTCTGTCACCTCATGTCTTCAGCTTCAGCCCTTCCCTGTCCAAAACTTGGCTTTTCCTCAACCTGGTGTGGCTGCCGTCCAGTCCCTGCAGACACTAGGTGCTTGTGTGTTGGCCAGGAGATCTCCCTGAGCATCTACATGGCTGTTAGCGTGCACTGCTGAGCGTCCAGCAGGTAGGTAGGTAAGCATCTCGTTGCAACACAAGCCCAACAAATTCACAGCCCAGTCATTGCTCCACCTCTCCTGTCAGAAGGACCCTCTGCAGGAGCACTTTCAGAGCTCACTAAATTAGGTGTCCTGCTTTCCTACAGAGAGGGGGAAAGGTTCTCACTTTCTCCTTTTCTCCAGGTGGATGAAGTGTGCACCTATGCCAGGAGAGGTGCTTGCGTATCCCATTTTCTGGCAGCACATCCTCATCTCCAAGCATAGGCTTTCACGAGCTGGTGGAGATGTCTCAGTTACCACTTTGAAATGGTTTGCGTGGAATAATAAAACGTTTGCAGGGCTTGACTGACTCAGACTGATTCTATAATTTGATTACGAAAGCCTCTGCTTGGGACAATCAACAGGACAAGTGGGGTTAAAAAAAAAAAACACAAGAATTTGGTGTTTACTGCAGTGAATATGTAAATATGTCATGAAGAGTAGTAGAGCTTTAACAGGAGAAGCTGGGAGAGTCCAAGCTACAATATCACATAGCTGAGTCATTAGAGTTCTTGTGGGAGATGCAAATGTGAGTTCCTTCAGGCAGAGAGGAGATTTGAGTCTCCCATGTTCAGTGTGTGGTGTTTAATCACTGAGGTGCTAAAAATGCTGTTTTTCTGGCTCTGTTTTGTGAAAAGGGTGAGGATTCAAGGTCACACGCAGTGGGAGCTTTTGCTGCCTGTTCCTGAATTTCAGCCTTCCATCTTGTCTGTCCCTGTTAACTAGACTATCCAGCTCTCAGTCAGTGTGGGGGACACGGGCAGCTTTGAGAAAATCCTGACTTTTGCAGCCTAATTGCTTTTGTATCTGGTATGCAGACATTCAGCTCAGGTCTCTAGGTACCTGAAAGATAGACTTGCAACCCTAGCTCCTTCCATGCCTTTAGCCCACTGCCTGTATACACGACAGTGCTGAACACTGTGAAGCGATTGGCACGTAATTAAATAAGATTCTGCCTGTTACAAGAACTAGGCAATATTATTTTTTAAAGCTGATAATCAGAACACATTGAAGACCATGCTACCTGAACATATTGTGAGCTCCATACCAGAAGGCGTCTTCATGTGACCCTCACAGATTTCAGGAAAGCATCACAAAGGTGCCCATGATCAGTCTACATGGAACTTGATGCAACACTGAGGCCTTGTATGTGTCTTTACTGAGATACTCATATGCTGAATGCTAAATGTGTGTAAACATTTTTGGGATGAGAGCCTGAGGTTGCAAGCCAACTTCCATTATAAATTCCTGTTCTGTCTACTTAAAACTTTCCCAGAACAATTTCCTTGAGGAATTAAGCCTTCTATGATTAGTCCCAGCTCAAAGATGATTTTTTGAATGTTTGAACAAAGGCCAACTACTTTTAAAGCACATAGTCTAGGAAGAGAGATGAATCTGTTTTTAACCTTAAAAATCTGTGCAAAAATAACTAATAGGAGTATGCACCTAATAGACATCAATCAGCTTGAAAAAGAATTTAAAAAGTAGTATGGTAATTGGTTAAAAGTATGGTTTAGCACAGTCTAAGTAAATAAATTACATTCATTTCAAGTAGTTGGTAAGGTACCTGTCATCCTCTTGAGCTATAAACTTCTTAGTACAGTATGTGAAATCTTTAGATTAGCTCCACATAGTTCTTCCACAAGAGAAATCAAAGAAAAATATGAAATGCAGATGTGTTAACTTACTTGCAAAATGTGGTCACTGGTCAGTTAACAATCCAAATGATGGTCTAGACTACACAAAGCACAACTGAAGCAGCCTGACGGAAATATTTTTTTAAATGCTGTTCATAAATATTAATGTCATGTTAGGTATTCTTTTTTTACACTTTTTCACTGGCTATATGCTTACACTTTTTTTTTTTTTTTTTTTTTTTTTTGCAAGTCTCGGTCTCAGAATGGAATTCTCAAATTAATGAGTTTAATTCCTTTTCATATCCTTCAAGGTTTATGAAATTAAACTTAAACTGTTGAAATTGGTAATTTGTTTGCTATAAATGTTGTTATTTAGTTGTTGTTCAAAGTGGGAACTTTCATCATATACCTAGTTTAAAACACACCAAATATTTCAAAATTGGGCAACAACAAAATAAACCACCTTCAAGTAGGGGGTGTTGGACTGTAAGTGAAATTACCCTGTAGTTATTCCAAACAAGTCCACCTTCTCTTTTTTAACAAACCGTATCAATCTGCTAGCTGGAACCAGAGGTGCTTCTGTTGTCACTGGCTGGATCTGGCATCTTGTCCACTGTGGTCACTGCTCATGACTACAGGGCAGACCTGCAATGCCTTCATTAACTGCTGGAGACAGAAGAGTTGCCAGTAACATAGAATCATAGAATCATAAAGGTTGGAAAAGACCTCCAAGATCATCTAGTCCTATCATCCCCCTACCACCAATACTACCCACTAAACCATGTCCCTAAGTACCACATACAACCTTTCCTTAAACACCCCCAGGGACAGTGACTCCACCACCTACCTGGGCAACCCGTTCCAATGCCTAACTACTCTTTCTGAGAAGAACAGAGGAATCCCCTTGGTCTGCATCTCATATATACATACTTCTTGAACGAGCAAGTACAGATGGGATTAATGGAGCCCTTGCTGCCAGGTAGGGAGAGTGAGTGTCTGGAAGAACTCTGTTTCAACCTTAAAATCTCGTACTTCAGGTTAGGGCAAGAGAACAAGATCTTCACAGTGTAGATATTTAGAAATCTGTCTTCCAAATATGTAGTATTTCTTCAGACAGGAAACAACAAGCCTTGTTGCCATCACAGATTCTCCAAGGATTCCAGAAGAAACAGTATTTTAATATTTTCTTTCTTTAGCTCCTTGACTATGTGACACGGTTGTATGCATTCATCCTACTATATGCAGTAGTTTGTATTTTTGTACATAGTAATTATAAAGCCAACAAACAGAAATACTATGGGTTTTTCACTCGAGACAAAGTCAGAATCATGGCAAATCAATCTGACGGGTGTTTTAAATCCTGTGTGACTGCTCATAAATATTTTTTTAAACTTTAATGAAAAGAAATTTTTATGATATGAAGCTGCCGTTGTTACTTTAGACAGAAGGCTTCTCTGTGTTCATTAATATTGCTGACTGTAGTCTCTGTGTTGATTTGCAAAGGTCTATGCAATTATTTTCTTCCTTCTTAGAGAAGTATTCATAAGAAAACTCACCTTTCAGCTCTGAAAAAGCTGTAATTCTGCTTCTGTGTTTTCTTAGAAAGTTCAAGTCAAGTCTTGATCTTTCTTTCTTGTTTTGTTTTTAGTTGGCTGGTTAGTTGGTTGATTGGGTTTACTGACTGATTCCAAAACGCCTACTGAGACATTTTTCAGTCCTTATTTTAATTCTTATGAAATAATGTTAAACCTTTTGGAAAGGGAAATTTTCTCACAAGTTTCTATTAAACGCTCACAGAAATCAACAATTTTAGCATTCTCAAAAAAAAAAAATGTTTTTCTTTACGTTAGTCAGTTCTACTCCAATGCCAATATTCTCAAAATTGTATCTTTCTAGATCATCTGGAGAAGTCGTTTTAAAATATTCACTATACCTGCACTTGGGGAATGTGGCCAAGTAGGTAGTCTCTCTCTCCTTTTTTTATTTTCATAAGGATTGCATTCAAATTCAGAGTTTATGAAAGACTTGTAGAAACTTTTATCATCACTTTAAACTGTATATACTATATTTATATAGACTATGTGCATAGTAATGTAGTACAGAAGTGATGGTTAAAAGTAAATCTTCCACCATTCCTTGACTGATGCGTTATCAACCAAACCAACGCCACAGTTTTATCAATATTATCTTTCTCTCCTTTACTTCTCCATTTTCACCTACATTTGTAGTCAATTGATGAAACTGCATCTAAGAGCAGAGCCAAGTTCTGGAAAGTCTCGGATACCTCAGCCTGCAACTGTAATAGATGCAGGTTCATTGTGCTCTGAGATCATTTATTTAATTAAATGTTTGTAGAGTACAGGTCTTAGATTGTTAACTGTTTGATCTTTGATTAGTCAGCCAAGTGGTATATATAATTAAGCTGAAGATCAAATAAAATGGTGATCAAATCATTGAAAAATGGTCCAGTTGTTAAATAGACCTTCCCTTTTTTACCTCTGGAAAATATGAGCAAAGTGGGAAGTCAAACAGGTCTTTTTTTTTTTTTTTTTTTTTTCAGATTAGCTTTAGTTTTTATAAATTAATCAGAAAGATTTTTCACAGGACTATTTAATAGTATTGGAAACCTGAGCCCTTTTAGGTTGTAGTTCTCAGTCACAAAGATTGTGTGGAATTGTTTTCTTTGTGAGATCCTAACCCTGATACAGGAAAGCACCTAGGAAAATGCTTTGTTTAAGAATGCACTTCTTTCCATTGATTACACTAGGAATTCTGTGATGTCTAAAAGTTCTACATTTTCTGTGTCATGTTCTTGAATGATCAGGGGTGAATGTGTCCATTCTGATGAGGCAGAAACCTTTAAAACTTTAGACTAGGAGTAAATAAATAGATTTCTGGATTTTAATAATAAATAAATAGATTTCTGGATTTTTTTCCCTGAACGACTATGCTTGTTCAATACAGAATTTTTTACAAAAGCAGAATGTGTAGCTAGTTAGTATTTAGCACATCCACATAATTTTTGTCGCTATATTATAATACAGTAACTGGAAGCAAATAGTCTGTCCTAGTTGTAAAGGGTACAGAGTTCTTCTTGAACTCATTTAATTGTCTGAATCTTGTGTATCTTAATTTTCATCTCCCTTTCTACTGTGTCAACAGTATTTCTTCCCATCTAAAACATATTCTGTGGAAGCAAATATTTATTTGTGCAAATCTAAAATTTTCTATTGGACAGTGCTTGAGCAAACTTAAACTTTGCTTTGTATATGCGTTAGTCGTAGTACAACTGGATTGCTTACTGAAAGCAAGCACAGACTGGTCATGAGCACAGCAGAAGTAAACACAATTTTTATGAGTAGTCACTTGGTAATTTTCCCATAACTCTAATAATAAAAATCACCTATTTCTCTACTGCTATTTCGCTACTAAAGGACATACAAGCTTGTTCACAGTAATAGTAAAGCAGCGTGTATAATTCCTCCACTTTTCTGAGGTCTTTGGTTTGTTTCCCTGTTTTATAACTGTTTGGCCATCTTCCCTTTGATTATCTCTGCATTTTAAATTGCTTTATGTGACACTTTTGCTTCTGCACACATTCACTGACAAGCACTGAAAGGCTGAATTAAATGTTCTTGTAACAAAATTCAGTGGGAAATAGGTTTGGGATTTCCAATTCGAGCACCAGAGAAAATTGCCTCTACCAATTTCAGTAGAACAAAAGATATGCAAAACAAAAAAAAAAAAGGTCCTGACAGTTTAAACATTGTAGTCAGAGGATTAACTTAAGTCATGTGAATAGTTCCTTTGACTATTAACATTTAGTCACTAAACCCCTAAAAACTTAACATAAAATATGTAAATATTTGTAGACTCAGAAGACAAGAAGATGAGGTATGTGCTAAGGTGTGGTCTTCTGCAGCCTTAGGATTATGTTGATTTTTAGTTGGTAACAGTATTGAGTCCTTTTCAAGTTACTCCATATACTGCTAGAGCAGGGGTTCTCCAATATTTTTTGAAAGATGCTAGCTTTTTTGTCTTATATAAGCTTTGTGTATTAGTTTGACAACCAGCCCTGCAATATTTCATTGCTTTAGGATCAAGTCACATTACCTCATTGCCAGTTTTACTACTCATTAAGGCATTTTAACTGCTGTTAGTAAGAGGCTCAAAAATTACCTATTTCAAATAGGGTATCCTACAAAAAAGCATGTTTCTGTTTATTAGAATGTGCTTTATTTCTGCTCAGACTTAATGCCTCTGTTAGTAGTTCAGCATGGAAGCACTGATGAGAGTTTGAAACCCATCAGCATTACTTGCCACGTCTCTCTGTAAATTCTTAGATAATAAATGAGGAAAGACAGAAATAGTGTCAAAACACGCCTCAAACTGTGCTGATCAAGTAGTCCATCCTACTTACATAAGGAACAGTATGTCAATGTGCCTGTCCTGTTGGACAAAATATAGTGATGCCCTAACTGAGGGAATTGCTTCCTGCAGCTAACACCCCCTGCCTGGTGCCTCCCCGGTGACTTAGTTGTCTCTTTTAAACCATCTGTAGGAAACGAGATAAGCACAGACAACCTGCGTGCTAAATCTAGCTCAGAAACATCCAGAGCACTTGCTTTTGAGTTAGCAGGTATCTTCTCAGCAGGTACTGAGGATGGGCAAAGGGGAATCCTAGGTGAGAGGGCCTTGAAAAACTCCTCATTGGCTTGGGCTGCAGGAGACGGTACATTTTTACTTTGTGGACAGGAGAAGTTAATAGGATACAAATGAAATTCATAGGCATGAAGTTGAGAGGTGGTGTGGAAACCAGACAGGTCCAGGAAATAACATGGGGACTTAATATTTCCAGAAAAGAGTGCAACTGCTTAGTTCACACATTTAGGAAATATGAAATTAGATGTGATTTTGTAATATAAAAAGGATGCAAATAAACATTTTTAATGACATTTTGATGATATTTGCAAAGATGCTGTTGCTGGTATACCTAGGAATTGTAATAATTTAAGGACATGAGGGTACCAGAAGTGTACTGGAAAACCAATAATAATCCAGAAATAATCCAGAGAAATGAAATATATATATATATATATTCGAGAATGAGTTTCAGTCTGGGGATAATGTGTGTTTGTTTTGCAAGTGTCTGCAGGTCGAGGTATTAAACCACAAGATAAGAATCTCTGGCTGTTGAAAGGAGAGGGGAGATATGTTGAAGCAAGAAGATATTTCAGACCCAGATTCGGCTCCCCCCACACTCCGCCAGTGAAGTACCTGATTTAGAAGTGTTGCTGTAAAATCTCTGGTAGGGAACAGAGACCTTCACCTACAACTTCTACATCCTCTGGAGCTGTTCATTTTTCTCCATTGACTGCTAGGAGAGCCCAGGGTAATTGGCTGTTTAATGTATGTGTCTCAGTAGAGACCTAGAGAAAGGTGGAAGGTATGTGAGCCAATGGCATAAGAAAAACAATATTTTAATGGAACATCAGAACAAACAGTTTTGAAGATACGTGGGACACTAACAGTGAAATATAGCCTGTGGGAATGTGATAGAAAATCAATTACAGGGACACTCAAAATCGACCAGAATAAAATACTAGAAAAAGTTCCTGTAGAGAGTTACCCTATACCGACCAAGAGAAGTCTCATATAATCTGTAAGATTATTCCTACCACTAATATATACAATACTCTTATCTGGGAAGGAACAATAATCTATAATTTAAGGCTCGTACCTGATACCAGGATTACAGTGACAGGTGATTATCCAGTGCAGGAAAAAATGTGATTTTATTCTCCAGCATAATGCACATTCTTTCCACACACACATGTACGCACAAATATATGTATGTATATAAATATATACACCTTACATATACGAAAATGTGTTTTTATATTGCATATGTTGATATATCTACTTTTTATTTCCTAACTGCAACTTGGTGGTGCTTTCAGCGTCTGCCAATTGACGCTTCTGCATCTTCCTGCTGTCAGACACCATAAACTGAGCCTGCTCTGAGTCCAGATCAGACTCTCCTGGACATCTGAGAGCTCCCTCCCAAGTTTTTTGTCTTCATTCACCCAAAACCGGACAGCTCATTACTGTCCACATAAACACGGCCTCCCAAAGCAAACACTGGAAGGTAGATGAAAACAGAATTGTGGGCTGAGCCCTGGCTTCAGTGACATTGTCTGCTCCCCTTTGCTATGCATCTGCCTCATTTGGATGCCGTGATGCTGTTGATTTAAAAACTGCGTAAGACCAAATCTTCACTCTACAAACTTCTTCGTTGTTCAGTTTGTTTTTACTGTCCTAACATACTTTTAACCTGTCATTTAGATTATTTGCCATGTTCCTGAACATACTGGAATGCAATAATTGCCTTGCTGTTTCTGTGTGTTTTTTTTTTCTCTTTTGTCTTCTATCCTACTTTTCAGTTCTCTTTTTCTTTACTTCTTTCTCCTTTTGGATGCTTAGATTATTTTCTTTCTCTGTAAAACTTCCCCTTAGCTTAGATCAACTCTAGCACATGTACCATACCTGCCACCACTTTCAAAACACTGCTTTCAGACTTCCAGTTAGACCAGCTTCTTCTCAGATAGGGTCACAGAGAGGTTATGCTGCCTCTCGGCTTCTCAGCTAATCCTCTGAGGCCTAGAAACAGGTTTTTCTAGCAGAATAAATAACTCTGCTGAGCCATTACACTCGTTACAAAGTGTTAAATAGCTGATTTCAGTGTTTTTGTAGACAATGATGAGTGAATACTGCATTTTGTTTCTTTTTTTAGCCTGCTTTCCTAAGGAAACAAAGCTTACACAACTGTTCTGCCTGGCTGTCCATCTGCTTGTCTGTCAGCCTCTCTTTAATAACTCTGAACCTGTTGGCTGATTTCAGGCTGGGATAGAGAGCGATCACAAAGGTATGCTCACCCTAAAGTTCATGCAGTTCTACAGTTTGGCAGAGGGCAAAGTCCTAACACCTCACTCCCATGGGAGAGTGGACATCCCCGCAGCCATTCGGGGCAGCAGCAGCCGCGGTGTCGCAGTCCAGACTGTTGGCTCTGGCCAGCCGCTGCACGTCTCTCACATGGGGACAAGAGCTTCAAGAGGGGGAATATCCTAGAGAGGGGACAAACACTGACAAAGTGGGAAGGAATGAGACCTGCTTTGTGTGGGAGACAAAAGTCTGTAGGACATCGAGATTCACTATGGCTGTTGTTGATGGAACACGCATTTATGACAAAGAAGAAAGCAGGCAAAAAGTTTTCTTTATAGGAGTCTTTCTTTTCTTGGAAAGAGTGTGTGCTTGTAATAGACTCGCTGTGTGTGTTTGTGTATTCATTTTTCAGCTGGATGGCTCGGTCTTAGATCTGGGTCACTAGGTGCCACTGAAATACAAACACGAGATGTTAATAATACTGCAGCAGGAGTGTCAGACTCTGTTCTTTGGTACCCAAGAGAAGTTGCCTACTGCTCGCAATTTTCAGAGTCCTCCTGGGCGTTCAAGTTTCCAGCTCCTTTGTCTCTTTATCTTCTGCTCAGCATTGAAACAATTTTCAGCTGTTTATTCTTACAGCAGGCTAGTCTCCAGATATCCAATATCCAGATATTCAGTATTTGTCCTCTGTCTCCCTTTGTGCTGTGGAAGATGAGACTTAGCAGCTGTTGGTTAACAGATTTCATAGTCTAAGATTTTAACATCTTCATGCTTTAGCTCTGGAGGTCGTGGTCTGAATTCTCAATCACGACCACAAATAGCAAATATGATAAATCATCTGATTCACATGTTAAGCGATAAAGATTCATGTAATTACAGTGTCTGAAACACCAATCATGGTGGCAACTAATATAAACAAACTAGAGAACAAAATATGAACAGCTAAATGAATGCTAAAAAAAAAAGCAAACAACAAAAAAAAACCAACAACAACTCATGCATCTGGCATCCAGGGCTGAGAGTTGCTATATTATATCTGAAATGGGTTGCTAGTGGGAGTGAATTCTAAATAAGGTGCCATCAGCTAAACAAGTCATTTTGTCAGCAACAGATTTAATGAGGCCTATTTCCTGGGGATTTGCACTTCATACTTGGCTTCTCCATTGTCTAATATGGAACCAACCGTGATCCAAGTTTTTCTTGTGGATGGGGCACACCTAACCCATTTCCTGCAGAGTTTCTCTGCCAGCGTACTAAATTAAACAGTCCCAGGGAACATTTCTGGCCACTGAAGTTCGGTTGTTCATACTGCTGAATTGTCCAAATGGTGCTTGGCATGGTGCTGGCCTGTGTCTACCAGCAGTCTCCCAGATGATTCCTGAACACAATTTGGGAGCAAGCTTAGGCCGTGGCTATTTCCAGCAGGCAGTTTGCATTTGGCCACCATGTTTTGGAGAGCAAGAGCATTTAGGAGTACATAGGATGGGCTGTTCACTGCCAGCTGTCCTTAGTGCCAGAGAATGGTCTTAGGAAAATTTAAGGTAGGAGTATAGACATAGTCTCTGGTATCTCATAGGAGTTACTTCTTTTCCTCAGGACTACTGATACACTAATAAAGCTTTTATTCATTAATTAACTGCCTATTTATACAGACCCACTGGAAATAAGTGTGTTAGAAATCTCTGCTCTGCTGCCAGATTTGGCTGGAATTGGTTGAAAGTTTCACAATTATTAGTAGGTGATGGACAGCAATAGGAAGGGGAATTCACAGACATCCATATGTGCATAGCCTTTTGTGTATGTACATGTGCCTGCGTACAGGATACAATCACAAACCTCTCCTAAGGAAATCAGGCTAGGAATATGGTGGACAAACAAACTGGTCAAACCTGGCAGAGTGTGCTCTGTAACCAGTCTATGTTGATGGGGCTTAAGGTGAGCTGCAGTTTCAAATATCTGGCCCTTTGGAGCTCTGTGTTTGGTCAGGCCCCTTGAATTACATGAATTGAACCGAATTTTAAGCAGAAAGAAGGCCACTGAGAACTAACACAGGCTTTTGAACACATAGGACATTTAACTACATTGTGTAGCAAGCAATCTTTACGACCGTGGGTATGTGTAGATGTGCATGAGCTACTATTAAACCAGCTTGGGGACTCTTAGAGGTGTAGTAATCTGAAGCTCAGCACTGAGGAGTAGAAGGCACTTGAATGATGGGATAATTTCTTGTTTGGTGAGCCTGTCCTGGGCTGAAGCTAATGCATATGTTAGCATATGCAGGGTGGCTAACACAAAGTTAGGCAAAGGATGTCGCAATATATCTGAATGACCTGCACTGAAACAGTGCCAGCCCTCTGCACAGTCTAAAGCTTGTGCTGTTGTTGCTGTCCATTTCCAGCCTGAAGTACCTTCCTGCCTTTTGAAGGTGCAAAGAAAATCTTGAAAACGTGACCCACTGCAAACTTGCGCAGCAAATCTTCCTAAGTCTGCAGGCAGCTGAACCAAAGGTTTCAAGCAGCAAGAAAATAGCTTGTACTTTGTTTAGCATGAAAACTCGAATCCTCAAAAGGAGGGTTTAAGAGGTCAACAACATAGCTGGTTCACATCTGGTCTCTTCAGTAGGTATAGTTTATGCTCACAGCCTGAACCTGCTTCTCATGCTTCCCCTAATACACCCTCCCTCCTTTCATCTCACTCCCCCAGTGCCTGTGGATATGTCACCAGCTGGGACTGGTTTATTTGTCATGCCCAAGGAAAAGGAAAAAACATGTCAATGTTGTGATTTTTCACCTGTGTTCTGAGCAATTTCCAAACAACCTGCTCTTGAAAAAGGAAAGATTCCTCATGAACTTCCATGAGCAATCATGAAAATCCAGATTCCTCATGACTGGGATGGTGATTTTTTTTTTCTTTTGAAAAGCAACCCAGGAAACAAGTTTTTTTTTTCAGGAAACAACATCAGATCAAAGTGACAATCTTAAAGATAGGATGGTGCCAGCTAGCAAGGGTACAAGACGTTACGGGCTGTCAAGATTAAAGACAATTTTTCCATTACAAGGGCAGGCTAAAATCAAGGCCTTGCAACTACAGAAGAACCTAAACATTATAGTAGACTAGCTGCTCGAAATATCTCATTGACTGAATGTTAATGCATCTGTGGGATTTTCAGGAGTGAGCTTTGAGGGCAGCAGAAAATGGAATGGAGTTTAATCTGGAAGGAGACAAGAAAATGATGTCTTTCTCTGTTAGAATCAAAGCCAAGGAGAATTTGGACGCATTCCATTACTTAGGACTGACTCAGCCTCTTTTTTGAATGTAGTGTAGTGTCAATTGCAGAGATGCCGACAAAGCTATCCATCAAAATGCTGGGAGGAAAAAGCACAGGTGCTCTCCTGCTCCAGCTATTTATAGGAAAGGCTTGCAATCACAAGTGATACAAATGCCCTGATTGAGTTTTTACATTCCAGAGCCCTAAATCCGTCTCTTTGGCTAAAAACACAGCTCAAAAATTATAACTGGCAATCAGTTGTAGCTGTTTAGCAAAGCTGAAAAAAAAATAGGTAAGGCATCAAATTTAGCTACAGGGGACTGAGAAAGTAGCAGTAAATTTGGGAACCTTTGTAGAAAACATACTGGCCTGGGAGAAAGTTACTAAGGCTCTGGAGAATTTGCACAGTATGTTAGAGTATAATAATGTTTTATCAAAAACTTTACATCCAGTCTTAAGCATATTTAGGATGCAGAAAATGCTATGGCTCCTAGATACACACTAGGACTTGGATCAGTGCATCTTTTACTAAACATCCTAGAAATTTCCTGTTTCTTCTCCTGCTGTTTGAGGAAATCTCAGGTAAACCAATTTTTTTTTCTAGGATGATTGGTGTTGCTGTGGGCTTATGAAATTTCTCATAATTTCTTAGGTTTTCAGACAAAACCATGCCCCATTCTTTCTGTGTGAGGGTTTTCGCTTTCAGATGCACCAGCCTCTATGTAGGCTACCTGCTCACTTGAGAAGTTAGTAGAAAAGACAGCAAAAACAACAGGTGTGGGCAACAAATCCCAGGATATTCATAATTTTGTGGGAACACCAGACATCTTAGAGCCTCTGCCTCAGCTGATCTAAACAAATCATGTCCCAGCAGTACCCTGTCCTGTCTTGCGTGAAACCCCATCTTACAGAAAGACACCTGAGTAGTTTCAGGGAGCTAATAAGGTGGCTATGACTATACTCAATTTTGGTGGCACCATACCTCATTTTTGTTCAGCAGTATGGTAGAAAGTGAAAACCCTACATCTAATGTATTACCTTTTTAATCTACTTTCCCAAAGTCTTGAAATTTGGATAGTTGTCTTTTGTGAATGCACGTTTTCCCATTTTTTTCTCCAAACCCTGGCTATTATTTCTGAGCTATGTGTGCTTTCTACCGTAGTTGACAAAAAGGTAGAGGTCCCAAGCATCTTTGTATTGAACAAGCTTTCTGCAAGTAGAGGAGAATGTTCATAGCTCAACATTCAGTCCTAATGTAACATGAGGATGGAGAGAAGAGTGTAAGAGAGAGAAGCTAAAGATATTGCATAAAAAAACTATAGTCATAGCTCTCCCAAATTTCACAGGCACAGCAGGAAGACATGCAGCCACAGGGAACCAGGCTTTCCTAGCCCGGCTGCAGATCGACTTGCAACCCTGCGCTGCAGCAGCTGTAGGGTGGTTGTGCAGCCAATTATTAATACAATAGCATATGTTATGATGGCTTTATAATACTGACGTAAGGTAGGTGGGGAGGTGACACGCCAAGCCCCACACCTACCATAACGTCATATGTGGTGTCTACGGAAAGCCAGCGCTAGTCTCCCACAAATCCAGAGGCTGTCAGAATGCTCTGTGTGTAATTCTGTTTATGATAAGCCTTGTGTACATTGCTGTGATGATATCAGAAGTCCTCAGGGCAAGTCATGCCATCTGGGAAGGGCAATCTCGGGTGAGTTTAACTTCTGGAACAGGAAGGTAAGCCTGGCACTGACACCCCACATCCAGATCACTTTTAAAAGGTACTTACATTCTTGCAAAAATAGCATAGGTTTCCTTAGATTGTTTAGTAGATGAAAGGATCCCGTAAACTGTAAGGTTCATTGGCACACAGTGAAATCCTGATACTGTCAGGTGCAATGGCAACCGTGGAAGATTGGGGTACCAAACAAAAGAGCACCTCAGAAACCAGTTGTTCGCTAGTTTAGGCTTAGTCCCTTGCGGTCAACCTGATGCTTCAGAGGACATTTAAGTGACAGCATGGGGAGACATGGCTATCAAACATGCTTTAAGTTTCTGGGTGTTTTGTTGTTGGTGATCGTTTGTTTGCTTGTTTTGTTTTTATGCATTGCTTCCATAGCTTTGTTTCGAACGCACAATGAAAGGAGCAAACCTTTGCTTTGCTATGGTGAAACTAGCTGCTTTCATTTGGAGAGCAACCAAAGTGTCCAGAACGGATTCGAGTGAATCTGATGGTGTGTGACACGCATTGTTTTCTCTGGTGGAACCGAGCCAAAGAGGCATTCGCAGACAGAGCGTGTGGGTACCTTCAACCCTTGAGGAGTCTGGCAATCCCAAGAGCCTGGGCACGTCTCCTCTTGGAGAGGTCAGTTTAAGAGCTGGCATTACTTTATGCTGGGAGAGGTGTGCCAAAGCCTTTTGCCTGGCTGATCTAGTGCAAGGGACAAGCAGTAAAATGACATCTCACAGCTCTGGGAAATAAATATTGTCACACCGTGTGTTCAGTGTGTTTATGATGAGTTGCTTATACAGACCAAGAAATGCACGTTTCTGAAAAAAATACTAATACTGGTTTCTTGAAGTGCTGAAATAGCACAAGATAAACTTCTCGAATGAAAGCCTGGCTCCACTGAAATCAGTAGGTGTTTTGTTTGTGAGTTAAGAAAAAAATGATGATTTCACCATAAATAGGTTTATAGCTTTCACAAGGTAGGGACTACAAAGTGAAACCACATCCCTGTACACTAGATAGGTATTTGCTAGCTGGGTTTGGGTTGGATTAGAAAGGAATAAAATTTGCTGTGTTCTTTCAGTCCTCTAATTAATTTGTGCTTAGCTCCACACTGCCTTCTTTTGCTGCAAAGAGCAGACATTAAATTGGGATTGTATGTGTTGACAGTCCTGGCTCGAGCCTTCACGCGGGTTGGCTGAGATTTAACAATACATTTTTTCCCATGGTATTTTCTGTCACATATTTTTTAAACAAGTGCTATTCTGTCAGCTATAGAGGCCATGAAGAAAAGATGTACTGTAAAGCAGCAAACAAAAGGCAATTTCAGGTTTAACATTTGCAAGATTGTGTGATTATATTGGCAACTCTCCTTCTCCATAATCTCTTTATGAAATGTATAGTCTGTTTACTGTGCTATTCAGAGGAATAAAGGAAATTAAGGAACACTTCATTAAAAAGGATGACTCAATTTACCTTTGGCCATAGAAGCATAAGCTCTGCTGACATTTTACAGAGTCACTGCCAACAGATCTGGACTTTGGCTTCAGACTGGAGGAAACGGGCACCTGAAAATGAGCCCAACTGGGCACCTATTCTGTGCCTCGCTGGCTGTGAAACCTCCAGCACCAGCTGGAAATGTGCAGAGCCACACGGTGTGTCACAGGGCAAATATTTGACCGGTACCATCAACGTGGTACCATCGTACTTCATGGTCGGAAGTAATCTGATAGAGTAGCCCATTTTGCCACGGGGAGAATAGCCTTATAGTGCAATTGCTATTGACTCCATTGGTCTGAGATTGTCCCCTTTGAAATCGATGATAAAATTCCTATTGTTTTGAACAGGAGCAGTATGGGGCCATGAAGCCATCGGGCTAAAACACCACACACTGCTTTGAAAGTTAAGGAAGCGTTAAGGTCAGAATAATAACTTTCATGAAGTGTGACAAAAATCAATGCAATTTGCACTGTCCAGCTATTCAGCTTGTACATGCAGATTATCAGAATCTGGTTATCACATTTAGTAATCCCAGCCTGGCACTGACTGAAAAAGTGCTTTACAAAACACACAGCCCAGGGCAGGAGGCTCCATAAAGTCAATGTTTTTATTGCTTTTTTTTATTGATATAACAACCCTCTTGTCATGTAGCTTTTCTTTTCTTTCTTCTCTTTTAAAGATAGGGGAAAAAGATATAGATGATACAAGATGATAGCTTAATGCAGCGATTGCTGGTTGTCCACGGAGGAGCATAAACGTGACCCAGGGTTTGGAATAAAGCCAGGAAAACTGCTGAGAAGACAGATCCGTGTTATCACGTGCTGCAGGCTGTCATGGGACACACTGCAGAGCCTGGCTGTGCAGTGGGCTCTGTCTCTGCAGGCAACAGTGTCTCCCTGTATGGGCACCACGGCGTTAGACACCAGGAGTCAGTACTTGACAGCTCCTCAGCTGGGAGAAAGGTTCTTGCATTTAAAAACTGTGGGTATGATGGGGGTTTAAAACAACACCAACAACAATGACAAAAAAAAAAAAAAAAAGATGGGGGAGAGGATAGGGGAACCATCCTAAAAGAAGAACCTGGATTCCTGCTACCACAAAGACTTACCAGAAACAAAACAAAAACAAGAAGAGAGAGACAGAAAGAATAGAGAGAGGTGAATCAATTCCTATCCAAAAGGTCTCTCTGTTGGGCTGCAGCTCTTGCTGCTGGTCCATTAGCTCGCATGCTGCTGCGACTGCTGATGGCATCAGCACTTAGCTCGGGATGGTGTGCATGCGGGGAGGAGAGAGCAGGAAGGGGAGATTTTCCTTGCTGCAGTTTGCAGGAGCATTCCAGACCCCCATATTCCTGCACTGCAATCCCAGTAAAGACCATTTCTTCCAGAAGAAATTTCAGAAGAAACTATTTCCAGAAGAAAGTCTGGGCTTACTCACAGGCATTTGCCCATGGGCTTGCAGGTTGAAGATGGCTTGCAGATGGAAGAGGGTTTGCAGGTCCCTTCACCCTGGCCTGTTTCTTAAAAGAAAAGTGGCACAGTGCCTGCTGAAGACGAGCCGTGTGTGCTGGGCTGACCTAGCTGCCGTGGGTTGTGGAGGACGTGCTAGCTGGGATGGAGCTGGCCTTCCCAGCAGCACCAGTTGTCCCTGTAGCTCCCATTTCTCACCTCATCTTCCTCCTCCTCACCTACAGCATCCCAGGCCCCTGGGGTGGGCAGGGAGGGGGTGAGGGCTTGCTGAGGATGAAGAGAGAGAAGGGCAAGCAGCTCCCGGTGCATTGCGGGATGGGGATGAGCAACCCCAAATTCCAGATCAAGCTGTGCTGGCTTCTAAGGTTGGACTCCTTCCTGGACAGGGAGGTCAGTGCTGGCATGTTTTACAAGCTACAGTGGCGGAAGATCTAGTTAGACACAAATGATGAGAAAAGCTTGGTGTGATGGGTCAGAAGGAAGAACAAACTTCTAAAACGTATTAGGCAAAGCCTGACTGTCAGCTTCCCTGCTTGGCCGGCTGCAAGGGAAAATGTGCAGCACGTGTGGCTGGACTCTCCTTCCAGAGGTCACATACTGAAATAGTCTTTTGAGAGGATTTACACAAGCTGGACAGCCATATTTTATTTATACTATTTGTATACTATTTGTACCCAACTGCCATAAGCCGTGTAGTATGAAATGCTGTGGCACTTTACTCAGGGCTCATTGTGGCAAGGACTCCATGCAAGCTGGTTATCTTTTATGTGCTAGGAGCCTGCTCACTGTAGGATGTATTAAGTTACAATGAACATAATGAAATGTTATAATGTACAAGCCTGGACCGACGGGGTGTTTCAAAGCAGACATCCCATCAACAGGAGGATTCAGGCTGCCAACAGGCATGGTGGCACTGAGCCTTTATGCCCACCTAAACTCTTAGATAAATTAGTTTGTTACTGCTTTTTCCCCACACACAGCGGACAGTTCTCATTGGGTATGTCTCTTAGTTGAATTAGGTTGGTACTTTGCCAGCCCTGGTCACAGAACTTCATCTAAGACATCTCATGTTGTTGGCTGTAAGGAAAAGTGCTTCGTAAGTGGGTGATCGTTACTGACATACATTTGATAATAGAGGAGTTATCATTCAAACGCTGTGCTCAATAAAGATAACTGAACAAGCATGGCTATAACATTGGTGTAAATATAAAAACATATCTGTTGCAGGTTTCTCTTTTTCTATCTAAGGTCATAAAATATGAGAGGGAGTGTAATCAATATTTATTTTCCATACCAGAAGAAAAATAGCTTAAATAGTAGTATTCATTATTTAAAACAAGCAAACAAGCAAGCAAAACCAACAACAACTATCTGTTATTTATGGTCCCACCAGCATTATGTATTGTCTGACCATGCAGCACGGCTTGTCCCTAAAAGTTCAATTTGAAGAGGAATTTCTTAGGAGGTGGAAAATCTCTGCACCTCAGTCTAGAGGAGTTCAAACCCATAGCGTCCATGTCCCAGGAGACTGCAGTCTCTGGTCTTGCTGACTATGAGCCACGCTGCCACACAGGTTCATGGAAGCAAGATGATAGCACACCTGGAGGATGGCGCTGAAGGCTCGGGGTTTAGGAGCAAAGGATCTTAGGTTTTGTGTTTCACCCAACATTAAATGCAGGTGCTGCCCTGGGATCAAGGACCTGAACCTCAGGCTCTCCTTTCCTGTGCTTTCCTTGTTCACCAGTGTTGTTAAGACTGTACCTCCATGAGTTACACCATTTCACATATGATCAGCAACAAAAAGACTTTCTTCTTGAGGTCGTTAATTACAATAGAGCCTGAACATTCAGTGTTCTTGCTGGGCATCTTCCTTTAAGCTAGAAGGAGGATTTATTGAATTATACCTCTCCTAATTCCAGCTCCTAGGAAATGCACATTCAATTCTCAATTTGAGGACTCTGTTAGCTTGTTGTATCCTAACTGTAGGCCAGAGGTTAATCCATGATGTCCACCAGCATATTGTCCATTTGTATTGGTATAGCCCCAGAATTACTCTGTTAAGATGCAGCAATTTACGGTAGAGGTCAATGTACACAGTTTTTTCAGCAATATCTGCCTCCATCCCAGCATTTCGCTCTTCCAAGCAAATGCAATAGCAACCCCGATCTGCAGGAGGCTGTCTACCCGCCCTGCCAGCTCGGGGTCCGGCTCGCTGCAGTCGCTGGGAAGTTTTCCATGACTCCAGGACGCACTGGAGCTGGCTCATGCTCTGTTCCTTTAAAGCTGCAAACTGGTTTAGCTAGCACAACCAGCGCTTTGCAGACAACTCAGCAATTACGGGATCGTATAACTACAGTAAGAGGCTGAGCTGCAAATTACTGTAATTATGAATATTTCTGTTGCAAGGCAAATTTACAGCCAGATATGTCATGTCAAAATTATTTCATTTTGTGGGTAATTCTAATTTTGCAATACATTTCTAGAACTTCATTTTCCTGTTAAACAGCATATTAATTTGAAGAGTCTATTACAGCGGTTATAGTGGATTATTGTTAGAATTTAGAGGCAGATTATGAAATGCAAACATGCTGCATCGCAGGCTAAATCCTGATCCCAGACAGAATAGTTGGGAATGGCAATTAATATCATTATAAGGGTATTGGGTAGTGTCTCAGGAGAGGCTCAGCTCCCTGCCAGGGTACCATTTTTTCAGTATATCTGCCTATATCCAAAACTTCGTATTCAAACTCTTTCCAGAGTTCACCCAGGCATTGCTAGTGATGACGTCTTGCAGGGAATGTGGCGCGAAGGAGCGCTTGGCTTTTCCCAGCCCCATCCGTGACTGACATGGGGCAAATGCAGGGATTTAACCCAGCTCTCCCTCCTGCACTGGCTGCCAGTGGAAAGAGTCGTGACTCGGGGCTGACCGGGTCACTGCCAAAAGAAGGAACGACCTTGTCAACTTTGTCTTCGTATCTAGTTACGTGACACGGGAGGAAGCCAAAATCACCCCCTCCCCTTGCCTGTTTGCTCGTTAGCAGTTCACGGGACAGGCTTGACCCTCGTTTCCCCTGCAGCCGCCTCTGCTGAGGACCGAAGCAGGTCTGAGGCATGCGTGGCACGCGGGGCCAAGCCCTGGGGCACGCTCCCAGGTGGAGCCGGTGACCGAGGCGGTTTTCCTGGGGAAGAGCTGCAGGAGAGGGGTGCCACAGCCGTTCTGCCCCCCGAGATGGTGGCTCGGGGTGCTTCCGCCCTGCCTCGCCGAGTCGGCCCCGCCGGTTCACAGCTGTTCCCTGCAGTTTGTGCGGGAGTCGCAGATTGTTTTCGCGTGCCTCAGCCAGGCTGGTCCCTCCCCAGGCTAACACAGATAAAGCCTCTGTGATACAGGCTTTCATCTGCAACTGCTAGGCAACCGGTCTTTTCATTCCCAAACACCATAAAGTCCAGGAAGCTTCGCAGCAGAGCTGGAGGTGGCCTTTGCAGGGTCCCTATTGCCTGCACGGACACTTTCAGAGAGCTGTGTTGTTCCAGCAGCAAAATCAGGAGATCCTCTCCGAGAATGATCCTTGCAAGCAGGTGCCTGGGATAGAGAGCTCTACCAAGTGCTGTGGCGACACGAGAGAAATGATTTTTCAGACACTAAAAGGGTTTAATGAAGAGCAGAGAGTAAAATGGTATATTAAAATATTGACATATCGTTAACTTCTGCATTATGGCATAGCCAAAGCACTTAGCAGCAGAATTGCACATAATCTGGCCTTACAAAGGACTGACATCCCCTCCAAAGAGGGTAATTCCATCAGCTTGACGGCTGAGACTTTATAATCCCCTTCGTGAGGTATCAATTATTTATTTATTCCGTGCACTCCAAAAGTCAGCGGGTCCTTTTGATACACAAGAAAACTGCTAAACGACCGCTGAAGGACTGATGCTGCTTTTCCAGCTCCAGCCTCAGCAGGGGACGTTCCCCATCTCATCGCTCCTTAGCTCCCTCGTGCAGCACAGCTGATTTAAGTGACTCCTGCCCCAGCTGCTCATTCCCACTTCCACACCACAATTCACTGCCCTCCACTTGCGTCGGTGCGATCGTCTGTGGGAACAAGCAGCAAATCAGGCTGGTGAAATCAGGAGCTGGGCAAGGAGGGAAGGTGCTGGTCCTCCCGGTGCCCACTTCTCCAAGGCATCCTTCCACCTCCGAGCAGCTCCACCGGCAGGGCACGGCACCTGCATAACTGCTGTCCTTCCTTCTCATATATGGCAAACTGGATTAAATTCCTCATGAAATTAACTAGCGATCTCGCACAATTAAACTCATAATTAATGTAAATAGTCAATTTAATATATACCCAAGAGGAGATATTTATTTAAATACACACTTACTGGTCATTTATATTCTATTGCATTACATTAGGCTGGAAGATCCATCTGTTATTAAGCTTGCCCAAGACTCCTCATTAAATGAAATTGTAACAGTAGTTATAATGCAGATTTTTTTTCATGCCAATTATCTGCCTCAAGCAAAATAGCCAACTATTTTAGTTACTGTAAGAGTGAAAATAGAAAAAATACAGGTGTTCTCTTGTGAAATAAATGTTCCCTATATTTCCTTTGAACAGGTCAGAGACGATGACCCCCCCCCTGGGCATGCATCTATCTATCTTTCTATCTATCTGTCTACCAACCTATCTACCACCCAGCACCAAATCTACCTACCTACCTACCTACCATCTAGGACCATGCCTAAGGAGGCAGCTTAACCTACTTTCAGACTCCAAAAAGCGCTTTTGCACAGTATTTATCTGCAAGTAAAAATCTCCCATATTCTGAAAAGTGGAGTCGCAGCCCCCGAGTTCTGTCCCTCTTGCATCCCAGGAGTGCACAGAAACCTGCTTCCAGGCATGGCACAGCATGTTGTGTAGACATAAAAAGTAGCCAGGACTCGGGACTTGAGCAGAAACACTTCCTAACGATGCTGTGTGCATTGGAAAGCAATTTCTGGAACCCAAACTATGTAAATAAAGTCTTCTACTGACCTCTTTCTCCCCTCTCAGTTCCCAACCTTATAAATAACTCTTACTTCCACCTTCAGATTTTTTCCAGAGCTCTGCTGAGGCCTTTGGTCTGCCTATTTTTAGCTTTGCATTTATTGACAGTGGTTTCCTCCTCGTCTGCCTATTCAGGCAGCAGCCTAGCGAATGCAAAGGTTATTCAATTTCCCCAAATTGGCTTTCCATGGACAGATCTGTAAAGTTTCTGAAGACAAAAAGAGAGGTCATCGTTTCTTTCCATCACACCTGGCATATACATCCTCTAAGAGTCACCAGGGGACCCACACACTGGCTGCCTTCAAAAACTTCCCGGGACATGAGAACATGCTTTCTGATACCTGGGTACAACCAGTCCTATCTGGGGAAGGCAGCAAGGAAGATGTTAATGCACATAACGAGGAGGAGGAGGGCAGGATGCGTCTTAGATAACTCCAGTCAAAAAAAAATATTATCACTAATGGCTGAAGATGTGTAGGAAAGCTGCTAGAATAATAGATTTTTTTTTCCTGTTTCTCAGCAGACGGAATTAAATTACTAGCCTCGGACTATGCATGTCATCTAGGTATGAAATTGATGTTAATTGGGCAAGTTTCTTGCTATGTGGTTGGAGGTAGTGCAAGATGGCCTGTGTGGGATCATGCAGGTTTAGCGTGCTTGAAGAGTGCAAAGTGTATATCCCTACAGCTAACAGAGTTTGAGAAAAGACACAGAGACAGATCCCATAAAATGTGGATTTTTCCAGTGTTTAATATGAATCCCATTAACCAAAAGGAGGTTAAAAACCCCAGATAGTCTTAGCAGCAGATTTTTCTTTACAGTGGTAGTCCTTCCTTGTGGGGTAATAAAGCAGAAAAAATGGAAAATGATGATAGCATCAATTTAAGCCATAAAAAAAGATAATTGTTTGACAAACTTATTCATTCAAATGAACTTTTATGTTTGCCCGATGCTCTGTTTCAGGCACAAGATTTTAGACAACTCCAGCATGAGGGCTAAAATGACAGAAGAAGTTGTGAATAGTTGTAAAAATTGATTTTACAGAGATACGTGCTGTAAGGCCCAATTTTCAGAGACATGCTTAAAGTAGGACACATGATTAAAGAACTTGCTGAATCAGAGATTTTGTGTACAAAAGACCAGTTATGCAGCTAACTGGCTGTGCAAGTAGACAGTGTGATTTCCTTATGCAGTTGTAACTCCATACAGAGAAGCTACTTGTTCATTGCTGCTAAAACTTATGTGAACGCTAATTGGGAAAATATGATGTTTAGTATGGCCAGAGATCCAAAGATTTTCCACAGTGAGTTGAATTTAGCCTCCACCTTGTCTCTACAGTAAGATCTGCCTTGAAAAGCCAGCAGGTTAGTTGTGGTCTGTGGTAGATTGATCCTCCAAGACTTGAAGTGACTCAGACACTTGATCTGACAGAGTAATAGGTAGCAGCAGTAGGTTGCTATCCAGTCCTTGGACCAGTGAGAGGACGATGGTGATAGCACAGCTTGTGGGTGAGTTTCACGGCTGTTTCTTACCAACAGGGGAGTGCCAGGATGTGTGTTGTCCCAGAGCCTTGTGGAGAACATGTTCCAGCCTCTCTCTGTCCCTGTTTTGTTTCTTTTCTCATCCTTGGTTTCTTGTCCCAGTCTCCCAACCTTTCCAGCCTTTCCTATTTCCCAGCTCGTGAGCTCTTCACCCTTGGCCTGGCCTCTCCTCCCAGTCCTTGGCGTGGTTTCTGCACCACCCCAGCCTGCAGAGCCGGTGGCCTTGCTCCAGTCACAGCCTCTGTTCCTCTGAACAGTCTCTCCCTTCCTCCCCTTCAGAAGCTTCTGGTCCTCAGAGACTTTCCCCATGACCTCCCATCTTTACGCCGTGCTTGTTTTCTCTGCTTGTTTTTGAGGTGACCGCCCCCTTCTCCGTGCAACCTGGGCACCAGGCAAGGGAACACTGAAAACCCAGGAGAGATGGACGCCACGTCCTCCATTTGTGCACTGAGAGCCACCCCGGCCACCAGCAGCGAGATGTGGTGATGAGGAAAGACCCTTGGCCCTGAGCTGGATCCAGCTTGCAGGGATGATGCCTCTGCAGTGAGTTTGGTGTGTGAGGGCTTGTGAATGGGAGAAGAACACAATGCAGGTGAGGAGAATTCTGCCACCATCTCCCCCACAAATAGGACTCTGACAATAAAGAGATTAATAACCTCCTTATAGTGATGAGTGACACAGAAGGGACATGGAGAAAGGAACAAACATACCTCTGAAAAAGGCTTGAATGACATTTAGTCAATGGGGCGTTGGGCTTTGCGCTGAGCATGATGAAAAACAACACGCTGAGCATCTGCTCGCTTAGTGGGCACCATCCTTTCTGTGCAAGTCCAGAGGCAAGGCTTGGTGACTGGTGGGGGACAGAGTATTGCCAGTGGCTGGAGGATGTCACAGCAATCTGACTTAGGGGCAATTTAGAGGACATTAGAAACCAAGTCAGCATGGAGAGGTTATGCCTGTGTAACCTAAGACAGGAGGTATGAATACTCCTTCATAAGTGATCACACAGAGATTTCACAGTCTGCTTTCATACTGACATTTCCTAGGTGTATCCCACTTTGCAACTCAAGGTTCCTTTAGCATAGTTTTGTGTGTGCATGCACAACATTGTGTAGATTCAAAGCAACACCTCCTACCACACCCTCAAATTAGTAGCTTGGACAGATGATAAGGCAGATGTGTAAGACATTTGTGGTATGAAGTGCTACTGAATAAGCAAGCAGATGTATACTGATCTGGCTTCATTTTCCAGATGGTCGCAGCAAGCAGCATCCTGCAGAGAGCATTATAATGGTCAAGTCCTGAGCTGACAAAGGCTGAGTAAGTGTAATAATATCTGCGACTTGAAAGAAAGGATTGTACAATTCCTGCCAAGAACAGATGGCAAGATAGTGTTCTTAGCCACAACTGATACCAACCTACTAGCAGGAACCACAGATCTTTATTGCAAACATATCTTATGACAATTGATGCAATCCCTTAATCAAAGAGCCTTGACTGTTCCTCTAGTTAATTCCCCCATCCAATTGACATTACCAGGCAGTGTCTGGTATAAGGCTTAGCCACATAAGCAGCTCCCAGATTCCTATCTCTTGAGGATGCTGGCTCATATCGTGCATTACATCAGCTGGGTCAGATTAGATAGAGAAAGGGGCTTTATTCAGACTGCCTATCAGAAGTGCCTCACGTAGAAGCTGTTACTCTTAAAGGATCAAAGGATGATGAGTGATCCAGATCCCAGACCTCCTGGCATCAGGAGACGTACTTGTGGCACATAAATCAGGCAGATCCTCTTCTGAAAGTGCCTAACGGGGCCACAGCGACTACTTGTCTTATACATCTCAACATAAACTTGGCTAAGACTTTCCATGAGGGTCCCCTTGGGAAAACCATGTGAGTTCGATGTCTTGTTGAGCTCAGATCAGGCACTCAAGCAGCGTTGCTGGTCAGCTGATGAAGGACAACTTGATCAGCTCCTACAACTGCTTGCAGCCATGGACCTATGCCCTTCGTCCAGGCAAGAGAAACTATTTCAGCAGAGATTAGCCAGCTAGAACAAAGTTGCCTCCTCATTAGCCTTCACTTCAGTCTGAGCTGTACCTTTAAATATATGATAATATATTGCTATTAAAAATATTCTTTAATATGAATGTTAAAAGGTACTGGTTAGAACATGCTAACTAATGCATTTTAGAATAATACCTTTTGTCTTAAACTAAACAAGTACTCACCAGCCATAAGGAAATCATTTCATTCTTCATTCATTCTGGCTTTCCGTTTTGCTATATGTGCACTCTCCTTTCTTTTCCCACGAGATCTTCCATATTTATACTTGCTTTGGAAAGCTGTTGCTCTCCAGCCTACCATACATAATACCCAGCCTGTGAAAGCGTGTTTGCCCTTGACCATTCACCCTGAAGCCAGCAAAGAAAGATGTGAAAGGTGAGGAGAGAAGGGAAGGAGGAAAGTCTTTTAAAGAGATACACCAGTGCTGTTTTAAAAAAACACCCTCTACCTACTGTTTCTAATGGCTAAGGGATAGTCAGGACATGCTGATGTACACTGAAATGGGGATGGGGAAAACAGTCCTCTCCAAAGGGAAAAGGGGATCCCCATTCAGAGGGAATGACAGGCTGTCCCAGTCTGAACCTGCCCCTAAAAATATGCGTCAGCCAACCTCTGAGCATCCTCCCAAACCCCCGCGCATGCTGGAGAGATGCTGGTGGCCCCAGGGAGAGCCCAGGGCTGCTGTCTGTTCTGAAGGTCAGCTCCCCGTGCCCAGAGCAATGCCAGGCCGAGCGTGTAACTCCTTCAGGCAGCGCCTGTCTGTCACCCAGCTCCTCCGCACTCAGCAAAATAATCTTCTATGACATCAGGTAACATGCGTTCACTTCCAAAACCCATAAATTTAAAAGCAAAAGCAGCGTCTCAAATGCCAATTGCACTTTTAAGAGGAATGGCTGATCCTCTTCCATCTGTAGTGCTTTTTGTCTTTTCTGCCATGCATTTATACAAACAGCCGGGGCCGGGGTGGGGGAGGTCATCATTGCTACTGTTTTCTTTTCAGATTAAAACTTTATCCTTGCGGATCGGGCAAAACATCGGCTCAAACACCCTCGGCGCCATCAGAGTCTGAATCCACCTCTGAGGCTAAGGGCAGGGCATTTGCCTTCCTGTTTCTGTCGCTCAGCGGAGGCTTGGGTTCCCAAAAACCCATGTGCTTGTCTTTGATAGCCTGAGCGCTGCTTTATTAAGATGCACAGACAATACTGCTGCAAACACCAGTGGGGATAGAAAGAGTCTGCACATACCAGCTGAAAAATAACAAAGTGACATTCACTCAGAAAATGAAACATAATTCATCTGGGGAAAGAGCAGCTGAAACGCAGATGGTCAAGGGAATGAGAAACCTAGAAAGTCAGAGCTCTGGAGGAGAGCTGGGGGTGACAAGAGGCAAAGGATGCACTGAAAGGAAACGCTCCAGATGATTTTCACCTGGTGTTACGTGTCCCCCTGAGGACAGGGTGGTGGTGGTGGTACACGCTGGAGCCTTCTGCCCACAGAGCATCGTGCTCGTGCATGATGCCAGGACCATAAAGCATCCCCATGCCAGAGCCAGGCTGCAGTCTGCTTTCCCTGAAGCTTTTCTGGATTACACACCTTCACTCCAGCAATCCAGGCAGGTTTCTTTCATCCCTCTCAAATGGTACGAAGAGAACTTAACTGGTCAAAAATGGTCACGGAAGGTGCATCCCCGTGCAAAGCAGTCCTTTCCAAGCAGATGCCTGCCTCTGTTACCTGCTTCTCTCTCCTTGCCACAAAACCCAGACAGTGTGCAAAAGGTCTGCAGAGCTCTTACACACTCCCCGGGGATAATTTATCACACCTGAATCTTCTAGTGAAATAAGGCTGCTGATGAACCTTTGTGACAGCCGTAGAAAACATCAATGAATCCTAGCCTCAAGGAACTGCTTTGCTTCCTTCTGTGCAGCCGAGATGCACACAGAGGGTAAGGAACCTCATTTCCCAGGCCTACCTTAGCTCATTACACAAGAGTATCCTTGAGACATGATAGGAAAAAAATGAAAAGCCGTACTAAAAGGTAAGTCAAATGCATACTCTGTCTCTCTCTTTCACCCAGAATGTAATATAAAAGGAAGAAGAGATTTTGCATTGATCTTCTTTTCATTTCTGTTTGCCAGAAGCTCAGCCTCCTTTTCCTTGGACTGCCCTTGTGGGTTCCCTCTGTTCGTGGCTGAGGTTCTCATGTGACACAAGACACTCCCTGTGCCCATGTCTGGATGTCTGGACGTCTTCCCTAACATCTCTAACTTGCAAGGGCTTTACAACAGCTCCACTTACAGCCCTTCGTCCATACCTGAACCTCTTTTGGGGCATTTCCTCGTCCCGCTGCTGGTGTCCTTAAAGCTGTGTGACCATTCAGAGGGCTCTTGCTTGTTTCAAAGAAGTTTTTGACTTCTTTCCCATACTAATCTACTTTTAAAAGCAAAACCAAAAGTGTTATGTATAAATATGGTTTAAGGAAGTTGGTGTACCTACCTTTGATCTCACCTCTTTTCATACTTTCCTAGAGGAGCCTGGATAATGTTTTCTGGGGGATGTTTTCTGAGATTGTCAATTTTTTCATTGCACAGTTCTGTTTTCTGGATAAAGGTGAGAGAGATCTGTGATTTTTCTAAACTATTTGATTTGCAGACATCTATCCAGGGGAGGTAGCAGCGCTGACATAAAGAATTCAAGCCTACTAAAGGCTTGTTTCACTGCTTTTTATGAACTCTTTTGAAGCCGTCCCCTGATGTCCAGGAAAGCACTGGGCTCAACTCTGTTTTGAAAAACATTTCTGAAGACAGCTCCATGTTAATAAACGTTCAGGCCCAAGACGTTTGAAGAAACAATGTCTTCTTTCACATTCCCACCATGGTGATCTTGCATCCGGCTGTGCGGCTGTGCGGGGGTCTGAGCATCGCATGGCCCAGATTCCTTTCCTGACTTGCAATTGTTCTGCTGTGTGACCTATCTCCGTCATCACTCCCCATAGCCCTGATTGCTGTCGCCATCGAGTCCTGGGAAAGGCACTTAACCTCCCTGAGATTCAGTTGTGACCTCTGTAAAAGAAATTGTTCCAGAGCCTCACACAAGCAGCACTCTGGAAGCTGGGAAGGAGCTGCTTTTGCTCGTTAGTGGGAGCTCGAAGGAGTTAAAAGTGGAGAAAGGGATAGCGTATGATCCTGATAATCCCTTCTGATGTCTGAATTGGGCCAGGCTGCCAAGAAGCGTGCCCTGCTACCTGACCTGCCCGTTTCCTGGACCTTCGTGAAGAGCCCGTGGGAGCTGTGCATCTCCGCACCGCGGTGGCTGGCAGGGTCCCAAGCGCGCACGAGGCATTTCGGCTTGTAGCCCTGTGCTCTCGCACCCAGATGTTCGCAGAGAACATACCAAACATTTTAATATCTTTTTTCATTCGTCCCGAGGCTTTGCTGCACAAGCCAAGTTCTCCCCAGCCCTCCTGGTGAAAAAGGGAGCTCCGCTGAATAGCCCACGTTCCGGTGCACTATTTCATCGTGTGAATTAAACCCTAATTGTCCGCCCTGAAAATTTCAGAATTCCTGAATGAATTCCTTCCTTGACATGAAGGAAGTTCTCTCTTTTGTTTAAGGACCGTGGCATATTACAGCAGGTTTCCTGTTAAAATGCCTCTCTCGTCCCAGTAACCCTTTGTGTTCTCCAAAACTTGTCTAATGAGCCGCGGAAGGAATGCAGTCTTATGTGTAATGTTTTTGAGCTTTTGGTTGGTAACAACTCATTCACCTCCAAGGAGCAAGCTAAACGCAAACAGCAATTACCCTAAAATCATTTTCTACCAATAGTCTCCATTTCTGCATTTTATCGTGTCACATACAGATGTGGTTCTGCTTTGCTCTTGAAGATTGAGATGAATTGGCTGAGGGAGAGGAAGCATGGGTTTAATTTTAGCTCTTTGGTACATTGTGAAACTAAATGCAATTGCTTTTATTGTGATTCCTCATATTAAGGCTATTATTGTTTATTCTCTGTGTAGGAAGTCTTCCATAATGTGAATGTATGGTGATACCTGACATAGACAGAGTATTTCTTGAGAATCAATCAATTAAAATTTGTTAACACCATCACACTATTTTAATGTCCTTATTTTTAAAAATTCAATTATGTCATCAAGAAAATCTCATTTACTTCCTAAATACTGTTTGCAGTAACAGGATGCTGATTTATATGTTTCCAGATGACAAAATAAATATAGAAAATAATTTAGCTTTACTCACATCCCTTCTGTTTATGTTTGGGTCACTGCACCGTACCCTAAAAAATATTTTCTGATAATTCCACTTCTGGAGCTATAAGTGAATGAGACCACTGAATTTCTGGGAGTGTCAGGATAATTTTGCTATACAAGCAAAGGAAAGAATAACAATAATTATTTTAAGTGTCACTGAGCCACAAAATCATCAAAACGACAGTGAAATCTCAAACAGAGTCACATTTTGGGGGGGACGTAAGGATGCTGCTGAAAGACAAGTAACCATCACTTATATGTACGACTTTTCTATTTCTATTGTCTTTCTCTTACTCTTTCCCACTTTGTTATCCATCTTCAGTGAATATCAGGCAAGCAGCCAGTCCCATCGTGAATACTAATATTGTATTAGATGAAAGGTACCCGCAAAGAAGCAACATTAATGGAAAAAAAAATATGAAAAATAAGTCCCATAACAAATAGATTTGCTTCCCACTTGAAATACAATGAAAATGTTGCATTAGGAAATAATCCGGTGGCCTATAAATATGTGCTTCTTAACATTAAGATGTGGAAGAAACATGCAGTATAAAACAACTTGAGGTCAGTAAGGTATTATATTACAGCTTATGGATGAAATTAAATCTCAGGCTCACAGTTTTTAAATAGTGGTGCTTTTAATAAAAGTTGCTGGTTTTTTTTAAACTTATATTGCCTATTATGTTTCAAAGGCAGAAAGACTTAAGTTTTAGAGCATCTCATTTCAACTCGCAATTTGCGTATTCTGTGCTTTTCCATTTTCATCCTGATTTCTGATAGTGCTTTTGAAAAGATAATTAAAAGATCTGAATTAGCTGAGGGTGAGCATTATGACCAGCAAGCTCGCTGGAGGAAGGTCTTTAAAACCACAAGATGGATGAGAAGCAATAAGGATGCATGCTAGCATTATTATTCTTTCCATTAGGCCATTTACTGCTCTTGATCTGTGACAGAACTCCCACTGATGTCAAATGAGGTTGTACGCATTGATCCAGAGGGAAGAAAAGGCTCTTGCAGGAGGAATATATTTTTTTTCTTTCTCCCTCTGTGACAGAGAATTGATCAAAGTGCAAATGCTTGGGCTACGGAGTTTGTCACGGCAAACTTGAGGCCTGATCCAAAGGGACTTGGGCATCTCAGGGATAGGGGCTGCAGTACCTAACACTCGGGTGGCCACCAACCAGCTCTCTCTGATGGCCAAGGCAGGCACCTACATTACCTACACAGCATGGTTAGGAGTGGATTCGGTGTCTACAGCTAGCCTGGAGAATTGACAGGGCCCAGGGCATGGGCTCAGGATTGCATGGAGGTGTGAAGAGAGTTCAGGCTGAAGGACAGAAGCTGTGTGTGCCATCAGTTCTCAGTGGCCCATTTTACCTGCTGGTACAGGTGTCACCTGCTGGTGTGCAGACCCTGGTCTTGCACCTGAGGGGCTGCAAGGGGTCTCCGAAAGGCTCCTGCCCTTTCGGTGACAGGACGGAGGTGACACCATCAATGTGAGGGCCAACAGCCGAGGGCAGGCTCCCTCCCCAGGTTGAGGATGTTTAAGCCACAGCTCCTTGGGGAAGAGCATCACCATAGTCTTCCTCTGCAAACAGGGCCACTGATGCAAGGGGAAATGCAAGACTTGGAGGGTCAGAAGGGGAGAAAGCCAACATCTATAGGCACTCAGGAAGTCCCTCTTCCTGGGGGTGCCTCTACATCTAACCTCCACCAGCCTTTACTCATTCTGATGAGAAGAAACATGGACACCACGGCGGTGGCTGGCTGAAGCTGCAGAGGTGGGGATGGGAGCACTCAGGGTCTGGATGTGGCCCTCAGGAGGCTTTGGTGATGGGAGCTGCAGTGTCTGGCAAGGAGATGGCACAGCAGCTGGTGGCCACCAAGAAGGAAGGGCTCCTCATGCCACGCTTTGGGATGCAGCAGCAAGGAGCATCATTGCCTGTTGCACAGATCGCACCACCCAAACCATATCAGATAACCCGAGATCTTTAACCACCAGCCCAGAAAGCTTGCATGGACTGGAAACCTGGCCATATTCAGGGCTGGACATGGCCAAAATGCTGAGGTGGGGGCACTGTGCATCAGCACAGCCACCCCCACCCCCCACAGCCTTTACGCTCCGGAGGTTTCCAGGCCCAGCAAACTCTCTTTAGCCATTTTGCCCTTTGAGTAAAGTCTGATTTATACTCATCCCCCACATGTATAGCATTTGTTTATTTCTGTAATATATTAAAATACAGCAGCATTCCATACTTGGGGGGGGAGCTTAGAGGGAGAGTAATGACTTACACATGTACTGTGCTACATTGGATGTCTTCCAGTATCATAAACAAGAGGGAAAGCAAGATTTTACAGCTCAGCCATTAATGAGAACAGTCCACTATCACATATGGAAAAATACTTTAGTCAGTAAAAGCTGACACAACACTGATGGCATTTCGCTGTCCGGCATGAATCATCTTCATAGAATAAATTCCAAAAGAAAATATTATATCATTAGTTGATTTGTAAACTCATTGAAGGCAGCTGCAAATAAAAGTTGGCATCAGTATGTTCTAAAACTGGCTAGCACAGCTCTAGAAATAAGTTAATTAAAGGTAGGTACCGGACAAGCACACTGTATCAAGGGTTAAACCTTCTGGGTATTCTTTTATGTTACCTGCAGGTGCTTTTTTCCCCCTCTCCATGCTAGGTGGTTTGCAGAATGAAAAACTGAATGAATATTGCAGGTGAGTCAGTGCTCTTTTAAGAAGTGGGCATAGCTGAAAACACAGCATTAAAAAACAAACAAACAAACAAACAAGCCAAAAAGAAAAAACAGGGTCCTAAGGAAAGCATTTAAACACTGAAATGAAAATAGTCTGTACAGCAGAAATGGAGATTCAAGAGCCATTCATCTCCCAGATTTGGGTTACGCTGGTGCCCCTATCCGCCACCCCCAGCGAGTGAAGCACCGTACTTTTTCACATTTTTGCTGCTAACAGGAGCGCTCTCCAGTCTCTCCCACGAAATTCCTCTCCAGGCTTGTTTATGGCCCTCAATCTCCAGGACACTGATTATCTTCATCTGCCGCCTCGCACAGCGCTGAACCTGCTCTAAAAGCCTCCGGGCGCTCACGGCGGCTGAGCTGGGAGCTTGTTTGAAGCAGGCTCCCTCCGCGGAGAGCACGCGGAGATGTGTGCCTCTGAGGAGCGGTTTGGGTCTGAATCACGCCTGAAAGTGCCTGTTTTTCCCGCTGGCTCGGGTGACTAAGCTCCAAGCACAGGCACCTCCATGACGTGCCCAGTGCTAGGTGGGGAGAGTCAGGCTGTCAGTGCCTACGTGTGCTGTAAGTGCCTGAGCACCCGTGTGGATCCGAGCCCTTTGGCCTTCCCTAACGAGGCGGCTGAGCCCCATGCCTGCCTACACATGCAATGCTGTTAGCAAAATAAGAGTTCACAGTCATTGATACTTTCTGCAGCTAATCACTAACATTGCTTGCAGGCATTTGCCCGTGCCTCAGGAGAATCAAAGGACAAGTTTTACATAAAAATATTAGCGCAGACATCATCAGTAAACTGCCGATTTTTTCTTTGCATTCAGTGCATGCCTTTAAATATCCTCCAAGCTGTGCCACCCTGAGCAAGAGAGAGCAGGAGCCGGCACACTGCTCTGAGTGCAGTAACTTGCACCACAATAAATGTAAGCAAAGTCTGAGATCAGATTACACCTGCGGCTCAGTCTTTTCTCACTAATTTAATCTTACAAGGATATTTTCTTTCCTTTCTTTAAATTATTAAAGAGAAAAAAAAAAAACATATTTTAGGAAGTGGCATGCTGTGAAGTGCTTCTACTAGTAAATAGCATGTAGCTTTTAAAACCTGAAAAATCTGAATTCTTCCCTGGGTTTCCACAAGGAGCTGCTTTCACCCCCTGCAAGCACCGATCTTCAACCCGCAGCAAACAGCAGAGCAGGCCTTGTGCTCCTTATGCGTTACACAGGTTTTGGTGATACCTCAGGGGCTTTGAGCAACCTGGTCTAGTGGGAGGTGTCCCTGCCCATGGCAGGGGGGTGGAACCAGGCGATCTTTAAGGTCCCTTCCAACCCAAACCATTCTGTGATTCTATGATTCTACGGCTCCAGGCCTGGGTCTTTTGTTGCATTGAGCTTGAAGAATGAGTGAGGTCAACTGTCCATTTCCTGGGGTACCTAGGGTCTTGGGTCCCCAAAGGATGGAAAAATCCAGAGAATATGGGTAGAGTGGGAGAGCCTGCTTGGAGGTTTGAGCTTTATGTAGCACAAAAGCAGTTCTCAGACATGAGCTGACCTTGATAGCCATTTTCATCCCGTGAGCTAGTTAGCCCAGCTGGGTCCTGCATGTAGGAAGGAGCTTTTGGCTGTGTGTCTAACCTGCACCTTGGATGAAGCACCCCAGGTCATGGGGCAGAGTTTGCAACAGGCCATATTCACCCTGTGCCAAAGACCTAGATATGTGGGGAGTAACAGCAGGTGGTGGAAGCAGAGAAAGGGAAGGGACATAACAGTGAAAGCACAGATATTTCTGCACAGTGAGCACCCATCTCACCTTTTGTGCTGACCCTTTCAGACCAGGATAAGGGCTCTCCTGCCGCAGACAGAAAGCCGTGGGCTCTCAAGAGAGCTCTTGTGAGCAGTCACTATCCCTGCAGCAGAAACTCTGAGCAAGCCAAGCTGAGCATTGCTAAGTAAGCACAATACACACGGGGGAAGGACTGACTCTGGAGAGCTCTACGGGTGACGAAAAGCAGGAACAGGAACAGAAAGGTTAAACATATAGACAAAAATAAATGGGTCAGTGTATCGGGCCAAGCCATCTAATTCAATACAAACTTGTTTGAACCCAAGCCAGGAGACTGCAGCCTAGTGAACCTGATACATCGGTGAGGACAGGCATGTACTCAGCCACAACACAAAAAAGATGATTCTTTTCCCCAAATACCTGCTTATGCTAAACAGGAGGGTTACAATGACTTTCTAGCCCTGCCACAGTAACACTGAGATTTTCATCTGCACAGGGACTGTAGCATATTTTGGGTATCTGAAGCCCCTCGGTTCCTTTTCAGTTTGCAGCTTTGCTCAGCAATAGTCTTAGTAAGAAGCATGCAACAATACATTGCTTGTATACATAATTACATTCTGACAAGATTTCCTTATAAAGGCATATTATTGATTAAATTAAAAACATTTTTCTATAGAGTCATCTCAATATGTTATGCCAGACCTCAGATTTATTTTGGGTACTGCCAGCAGGAACCTTCATTAATGAAATAGAAAAGGGAATTGTGTAAATTCTTACTTTACACTGCAGAAAAAGAATTGCATCCAAATCATACTGGATTTCAGAGAGATTCAAGCAGTTCACCTCTTTTTGTTCTTTATCAACAAATACTAAGAAGGAGCAAATTAGCTTCTTGACATGATGGAGCAGAAATTGCTGGATCATTTTTATACCATCAACGCCATGAGGAAATGTCGAGTAAATCAGTCAAAATACTCCAAAGGAATTACTGCCTGTGAATCAGGCTGCTAGACACTCAGCCCTCCCGCAGTCCACTTTGTGAGGATATAGGGGCTTGGGATTGACAGGAATGCATGTTTTTCACACAGCCATTTTTCTCACAAATATTGCCCAGCTAATTCATCGGGTAATTTCTACCCCTCTCTAGCTTCTGCAATTGGTTAGGTGCCTAAACGCTTTCCTTCTTTGATTAGGAGTGCAAACTTTGGGAGACACACACAATATTCCCTTTGTTTTTGTGCAGCACCACACACAAGAATAGGACTCGATAGGTAATTAAAATAATGATGTTAATGGTTTAGCAAACAGAATGAGCTCTTGACTGCCATCGCAAAGTATCGCTCGCATTAGCTATTAAGGGGGTGCTACAGAGTAGAGGTCATTGTCTCTGCAGGTGATCAGCAATTTAACAATAGTGCATTACAGATGCTTTCCATCTCCATGATAGCTAAGCATGCAGTATATTTTTCATGAATCTCGTCAGAACGACTACAACTCTCTCTTTCAGACCATTCAGATAAGCAGAGATGTCTTGGTGTACCAGGAATATTTTCTTTTCTCCAGCCAAGTAACAGGTGAGGTGATACCAAGGATTGGTTTAGGGTCTTTGATCTGTAAACCATTAAATATAATTTATTCCCCTTTGCTAGTGAGAATCATGGTTACAGAGCCAAAAGTGATGGTTTCTGTGACGTCTCTGATGACATTTGCTGTTTCTCATGGGATTGGCAGTTTGAATCATTTTACATTTTACATAGTGGAGGAGAAGAGGGATAACTCTCCTTCACACAGGGATAAATGCAACCAAAAGGAATGATTATTCTGAATTCCTGACCGCGGTGGCTTCATCTGTAAAGTTAATGCTTGATAGGGCCTACCCCGGTTATCACGATTTCAATATAGGGTGGGTGAAAAATTAGCTGGATTGCCAGAGTCAGAGGGTGGTGGTCAGTGGTGCAGAGTCCAGCCAGAGGAGTTTGCCAGGTTTTGATTCAGGGGCATGACCCAACGACAGGCCAGATTGCCTCATCAGTGAGGTCACCAGTGAAACCAAATGGGGGGAGCAGTCACTAAGCTGAAGAGCAGGGCCATCATGCACAAGGGCCTCCACAGCCTGGAGAAATGGTCCAACAGGAACATGGTGAAGTTCAGCACAGGGGAAAGCAGACGTGGGGTCCTGGTGGCCAGCGAGGTGACCATAAGCCAGCAGCACCCCATGGCAGCAGCGGAGGTCAACATCCCCTCGGGCTGTACGAGCAGGAGTGCAGCCAGCCCTCTTCCCTCCCTGTGCTCCATGTTGGGTTATCGGCCGTCCTGCCCAGCAGCTGGGTTGCCATTTCCAAGCATGATAAATATTTGCACCACCCATCGTGTGCTGCTCTGCGTGGGCAATTCCCTTTCGCCCTTTCAGGTGTGGTCTGCATGCAGGCTGGGATACGTGACTTGTCCCGGGACGAAAGGAGGAAAGAGAGCTGCAGCAAACTGTGCTCACTCAGCCCGCAGATTCCTTCTGCACGAGCTAAGTTTGGGCACGGAGCTCTTAAATAAGCTCTTGAACTTTCCATTCCCTTTTTGGGCTAGATTATCCGAGAGGCTGAGGCACATAACTACCTGGCTGCTCTCATCAGCAGGGGATGTTCAGCATCTTGCAGGCTCGGGCCCTTCGGATACACATCTCACACGCGGAGGGCAGGCCGGTTTTCAGCAGACGTGGGAATTTGTGCCTTTTGCTCATGTGTGAAACAGAAGAAAAAAAAAAACTTCTATTCATATCTACCACCAACGGGATGTCACAGAAAACATCAGACTAATGAGGCACTTTATAACAAAACTCAGTCGAGACTTTTGTTGTAGCCAAAGCAGTCTCTGTTTTAACAATTCCCTGTGGCTTGTACATGCTCATGATTATGTGGGCATGAGTGCGGTCACTGACTCCAAACACTGCCGTCCCTCTGAATACCCCAACTTGGAGGCATTCAGTCATAAACCCCGGATCTGCTGAGAACCTGCAAATGTGAGTTAGTAACTTCTCACATGCAAATGCAGGGAAGTGGAAAGCATTCAAAGCCACTTGGGTATGCTTGCATAAACCTTTTATGGCATACACTAACAGTCTGCAATTAAGTGCAAGAAGGAAAAAATAGACCGACCCCATGATTCAGCGGTGATGGTGTTTTATAGAGTATGGGGGGGGCTTCAAAACTGACCTCAACATGTGGGTAAAGAAGTTGTTCACTTTTGTGCATACACTGAAGCAGCAGGTAAGACCCTGTCAGTCCGATTTAAGCACATAGCTTTTACCTAGGCATCAGGTGTATGGTTTTATTTGATCAAATGGGCATTGTGGGTGCCTACGTCTGGTTGTCTGGATTCACAGAGGAGAGAAATGAGCTAGTTTTAAGGTGCAGTTGCCTTCTAACTAAGAGAGATGTGTGAAGGAGCTGAGGTGAATGGCTTCCTGAATGTGCCTAGTCTTGCCTATTGACAATGAAGGGTGACTAGGTCAGGCACAGATGACCTGGTAATAGATTTTATTAAGATACAGTTAAGAAAGATGAATCATACCTGAATCCTATAGTGTCAGCCCTTGAAGGGTTCCAGCACAGAGGTCTGCACTCAGATGAGATGTCCATCTTGCTCTCAGTGGGAGTCTTCAAAGCAAATTCCTCTCTCTGTTGACTTTGGAGGACAGCTTGAACGGGTGTCTGCAATGCTGACACAAGCTACGGGCCAGAAGGAGGCAGCCTGCTTCCCAGGCACTGCAAATCCAAAATGAAGCAGACAGGAGATCTCCATCAGCCGTTCCCTTGTATAAGGAATTTAACTGAGCAGGGGAAGTTAAGAACCAGAAAAGGTCAGAATTATAGCAGAAGTTATTGGAAAAGCGCTCTGTCAGCTGAGGACTCAGTGGCCACATATGTAACCTTTATTCGTGGGGCTAAGCAGATTCTTTGACTGTGTGCAAAGGACAGTGTTTGCTGGATTGGATCCCTGTTCATAGAAAGATTTACTGTACTCAGCAGTTTGTTATGGCATCCTCTTGAGTGCAATCACACAGTGAAAGTTGCAAAAGTAGTCTCTACTCTAAAGCTTTGCTTTCACGGCATGCCAAAAATGTTGCCTTTTCAGATGGGACGTTCCAAGGTTGATTGCAATCCAAAGGTCACTCCTGAAAAGTCAGAGCAAAATGCTTTCAGCTGGTGATGAACTGTGATTGTCCCTGTATGTGCAGGAAATTCATTCATTTGCAACTTCTTCCACCATCCTCTGAAGTATGTGCCACTGGCCAGCGTGGCAAAGCTATGGTATGGGATAACACGAATGACCAGGATGAGTAGGTGGATTGAGCGCTGTATTCTCAAAACCCTGTCACATTTATAAGCATTGCTGTGAACCCAGGACCAAACCTGAAATGAGAGGGAAATTAAAGTTCTAGACATTTTTCAAATTTTTCCTGTTAAGGTTGAATATGAGACATTTGATCATCTGACAGCATGCAGTTTAAGAGGACATTGCATGCAAAGTGCCTATCAGCTTTGCATCCTTCCCATGGAAATCAGAAGTCATTCTAGAAAAGTCTTAAAAATGGCTTAAACGCTTTAAGCACCTAGAAGACTTAATAAGGATTTAAGTAGGCTTTAATGCTTACATTGTGCTACCTTAAAGATTTAAGGAAGCTTAAATGCTTATGTGCCTTAAGAAGTTAGGGTAACAATCACTTTGTCTGCACAAAGCCCTAATAATCAGGATTTATTTGGTGAAACCCTTCAGGGAGGTCTTACAAATCATCTCTTTCATACTAAAATCACAGAAAAAGAAATCAGAATGGCTGAGGCTGGAAGGGACCTCAGGAGGTCCCCTGCCCCAACCCCTGCTCAAGCAGGGACACCCAGAGCAGGTTGCCCAGGACCACCTCCAAGCGGCTTGTGAAGATCCCCATGGAGGGAAACCCAACAAGTCTTTGTCCTAACCCTGGGTACATCTGTAGGGGATAGTGTATGGCCCTTTGAGTACCTTGACTTTGATAACAGAGACGCTTTGGCTTTCAAAACAAGGGTGCCTCCTTTCCCCTGTGAGTGTGATGACCTTATAGCTCTTGCATTTATCCCACAACCTCTCTGGGCAACCTGTGCTAGCGCCTGCTAGAGGTGTGTTCAGTAAGGGTGACCTGAAAGTACCAGCTCGTAGTTTTGTCTCTCTACCTAAATATCCACCATTTTTGCTTTGTACCCATCACCAAGTATCTCAACATCTCAGTATTCAAGGTTTATCCCATCCCAGTGTACACTTTTCTGCAGGGCCAAGAAAAGCTCTTATCTCCATGTTGGGTTTTGCAGGACTGAAGCACCATCCGGCTGAGGGATTTGCCCAAGAAAGCATAGGAATGGACACTTGAACCCAGGTCTCCAACCCAACAGGCCCTTGGCTGTTGGACCTGCCTCCAGCCATGGCAGCTGGACTGCCTTCCCTACATTAGTTTGTTCCATATTCCAAGGGCAGCCCAAGCTCCTGGCACACCTGGTGGACCCATCTATTTCCTTGCAGCCAAACTCATTTCCATTGCAGCCCCAATCTTCTCTCCCTCCCCTTTCTACTTAACTATACAAAAGCCATGAAGGCAGTTTCTGCCATCTGGATAGAGTAACCTCCTGCATCTTCTAAGAAGCCTTCTCCCATTCCCTCCAAGTGGAAGCTCTCCTCAGGACCCACTCCTACTGCCCAAGTTTGGGGTTGCAGTCTGGGTATGTCCCATGTGCCTCCAAACTCTGAGGATTTTGCAGCAATTACAGAGGAAGCTCATTTCTAGAGTATAGTTTTAACAGTTGGCAGTGAAATTCCACAATATCTGCTGGCTAATGATTGCAGTCAGCCTGGAGAGCAGAGCAAACACCACAAGATGGAAATGTGGTGGGGTCCAGAAGGCACTGCTCTGGGAGTAATCACTGGCAATTGTCAGTGCATCAAGTCATCACTGGCTTGCTCTTCTTGGAAATATCTTTTATATAAAATGATAAGCCTAGCCCCAAAGAGTGGGACAAGCTCTAGACACAGGCAAAGCGGGCAGTTACCCATGGGGAGGGAAGGGGCTAGCTCAAGATCTGTGACCCTGCTCTTGCCAGAGCCCTGGGAAGCCAGAGCCCACTCTGGATGCTACAGAAGGAGAGGCTGGGGTATCACTATTTGTGAGGGCACAGCCTCCCCCAGCAGCAGGAGTTGTTCTGCTCAGCTCTGGTGTCCTACAGGCAGATGCGGCAACATCAGCTCTCCATCAGTCGCCTTGATTTTTTTCCCCTTGCCATGGCAGGAGCCACTGAGCTCAGTCACCTTGGGGTGATATAGTGGCGTAGTATACTTGGCGTACTTTAACCAAGTGGTGCCTCAAATTAAAATTACAGGACCAAATTGAGCTCTACTGCCTGAGTGCTTTGATCCCTACATTGCTCCTCTGCTGTATTTCTCCCCGAGGCCAGGAGAGCCACATCAGCTCAGCCCAAGGTACGTCCAGCACTCAGAAGTCCATCCATTAGCAGCTTGCTCTTCATCCTTGCCAGGCCAAGCAGGGGGACAGGGAAGCCCCCGAACCCTCGCAGCCGCTTTGCTGTTGTTGGGCTGGCTGCTGACAGCAGGCACCCCAAACCAGGGTTTGTCAACATCGCTAGGGGCAGGGTGAGACAATCCATTTAATTTGCGCAGGATTTGTTTTGCAAATGCTGTTTTGAATATGCTACCAAGAAATGGCCCTTTCTCTGGCTTTTTTTTCCAGTGCCTGGGACACATTCTGTTTCCCAAACAGGCCACGAATGAAGAGTTACACCGAAAGCGTCAGCACCATGAATAGTCGTGGCACAAATTCCTCGTGTCAGCTCTTCTGTAACTGATGTCCCCTCCGTGCCAAACAGCACCAGGAGCTGCTGTTGTTCCCAGCGGAAGTTTCCAAGGCAAGACAATCGCTTTGGTATGTAAATGTGGTATTTACAAACTTTCCATATTTAATGGTACAGTTAATATTTAATAGTGGTCATTAGCTATAATGACTATTATGAAGAGGTCTTCATCTTTTCTATTAGTACCTCACTTTAAAGTTACTACCACTCTGATATGACTAATTTTTCATGTCCTTTCTTTAATAAGCAGCTTCAGAGGAGCAACAAAGTGATGAGCACCTCTGTTTATACTAATGGCCTTATTTTGTGTGTTCTAACATTTAACATTTAACACTGTGTGGGCTGGGTAACAGGTGATATGCGCTCAAGTAAATATATACACTCTGAAGAGGAATGTGGAAACTCTTCCAGGGTTTATTTAACATGGTACAGAGATACAAGGTTACTACTCTTCCAGAAAAACTAGAGAAACTAGCTCTGATCCTTCAGAAAACAAGAAAGGGCTTTGAGTAGTTTAGAAAATAATGGCAAGAAGTAAGGGCTCTAAATATCTTTTATCGCCTTCAATCACTGTGGCTAAGCTGCACAAGTTGAGATCCAGTTTCACCCTGAATGATGCCTTTCATGCAAATCCCATCTCCGTATGCTTCATGGCTTTAATTAGGGTGTTACGACCTAGAGAAAAAGAAAAATCAGAGATATGAGCTAGCGTGGTTTTAGATAAGCTTTGAGTAAGATGGGAGAGGCAGTGAAGCGGAGAGCTAATGTCATCTCCCGGTAGGGGTCAAGAATTTAAGCCCAGCATATGCAGGATGGGTGGGCCCAGAAGGAATGCCAGATGATTTTAAATAGCAGAAGGAGCTAATGTACAGATGAACTGCCATGGGGGAGAACACAAGCAGCTCGTAGAGCAAGATTTTTGCCGTCTTTTTTTTAAAGTGAGTTACAAAAGGCAGGGAAAAATACTGCGAGGCAAATGCAGAGGGGGCAGATTTGTGCAGACTCCTTACCTCTGCTGTTGGATGGGCTGTCTCCCAGAGCATGCTACCGTATGATTAGTTCTTGAATTAATTAGGAAAATAACAAGCGGCCCATCCTCCCTGTGGTCAGTGCTCTGAACCTCATTAGCACCAGCGCACAGCCCATTAGCAGAGGACTTGCAACATCAAACCCTCCGAAGGCTCGCTGGTGAGCAGGACAAGATTTGGCAGCCTCTAACAAGTGCAAGAGCTGCAAGCCTCCCAGGGGACAAAGGCCTGCGCATGTGAAGATCCGACAGCGTGGCATGCAGGAAGGACCATCTAGGCCCGTGGAGAGTACCAACAATTTTTGCAGGCTTTCTTTTTCTATCGTGCTGGAGAGCGTTGGCATCGCTTTGAACTGCTTGGTGCTCATAGTCTCAGGATGTGTTCTTTCCCAGGGGCCAACAAGAGAGAACTTGCAAATTGCTGATAGCCAGGCAAAAAAAAGCATGCAGTAACGTTTGGCTTTGCAGCTTATTTTCTTAGGAAGGTGGTTTGGGGTTGCATTTTCCCCCTGAATTTTCACACATAAATACATTAGTATAATCTGAGTCATGTCTGCATATTTACAAAGAAACAGATCCCCAAGGAGTTTATGGATTTGTCATCCCAGCACTGAATCCCGGAGAATGATCCTTCCAGACCATAATGAGATATTGTGTCTGCTCCTGGAGACAAAGCCTGTCTTTGGACGCCCGTCCAACTTTTCCAGAGATGTGAATAAGAGTCACGTGTACGTAACCCTTCTGCCAGGACTTGATGGGCAGCAGTGAGGGCTGGGCTCCAGCACAAGGGCATCACTGCAAAACCTCTAGCTTGAGTTCACACCTGGGAAAAACAGGCTAAGCTATGTGATGGTTAGTCATTTCTCCACTTTCTCAAACAGGAGTCAGATGGGCAACACAAAATATGCTTACTAAAGGGAGAAATGAAAAGTTGAATGAGGTAAGTAAACAGCATCACAATAACGAATTCCTAAACCGTATCAGTTTCAATTTCTCTTCCTTTGGGATAAAACTGCTTGGCAGCTTTCCTGCTGCTGCGTAACCTTGGAGGGTGGTTTGAGAGCTGGTCTTGCAGGATAGCAAGGTTGCGAGTCTGTTCTCTGCAAACGTGTCTGCTGCTGCATGTTGCTCTGCTGGGATTTTCTGTCACTGCAGCTCTTGGGAAACTGCATGGAGCACTGGGACCTGATCTGAAGTGGCTCTGAAACCACTTCTACCTCTTCCACACCCCTTGCAAGAACGGCAGCCAGTGGTCTCCTGCAATTGCTCTCTCCAGAGCCGTATCCTCCCTTTGCAGCTCAGATGCTGAAAGCTGTGGGTTTAGGTTGGAGGAGCCACTCATTCTAGGTTCCCTCTGCAAGATTTCTTTGGCCCATGCTTGTGCGCATTAGCGCAATCACCAACTTCCCTGCATGTAATGCTATTTAAGCAGGCGCACCTCTCAAACATAATAATGCAGCATGTGCAAACCAAATACGCTCCAGCCCTGGCCACTGGATCTTTCTTTCATTTCACCTGGTAGCAACCCCCTGGATTTGGGCACTTTTGCCCAAAGGGCAAGGAGAAGCTTTTAAAATTTATTTGGCTTCCTGTAGTATGTGTATGATGTGCACTGCATCTCCACCTGACTGCAGACACTGGCTAAGGACACACAGGAGCTGAGCCTGCTAGTTGAATCCATTCAGTTATTTGCATCCAAAAATGTCAAGAAAGTGCAAGGATCCCAGAATCAGGTACATTTGGAGTACAGTGTTCATGGGATTATTTTTTTTCCTAATCTTCGGCACTTACTGATCGGATAACACCTCAAAGTGGCTCGTGGACCATTTCTTTCTCTTGATGTTCCTGCTGGGCCTGTTAGTCACGTAAATGCCTGCTGTTTGTGGAAACAGGCTGAAATATCAGTTCCAACACTACCTTATGGAAATCATTCCCATGAGCAAAGCATTTGCTGTCAGTGTCGCGGGAGAAACAAGAAGTCACTTATCCGTGGACCCAGCCCTGTACGCAGGCAGAATGAAAAAACAGCTGTTCAGTCATGGCAATCAAAGTGTGCGTTGTTCTCCAAAAGTAGCATTTCACTTTTGAATGTTTATACCTGCTGTCTTTCATTTTCATCTGATGTCACTTTGCTCCGGTGTTAAATAAAAGCAAATAATGTGTTCAGCTGAAATTCTCTGTATTACTTCAGCTGAAATGTTTTGTACTATCTCGAGTCATTCTGTCAGGTTCCTTCATATTTGCCATCACTCCCACCCGAGTCTTTTCATCTTTCAGTCTCTTCCGTTCCTCAAATCTTTTTATTGTTCTTTCTATAACCCTTCAGACCTTTTTGGCCTCATCTCTGAAGTACCTCACAGGTTTCTCTAGTTTCAATTAACCTGGACAAATTGATGTCTTCAGCATATTTTGCCATTGCCTTGTTTGTCCTCTTCTCTACTGCACCAGGCAGCATTTTCTCCAAGCCTTCCTTCTTTCATGGAAATAGCCGAAGAGCCACCTATTCCTTTGAATTGTCCTTTAAATATCTTCTTCAGTGTGATGGTTACGAAAATCATAATTGAAAAACTCAGGGGCTGCCATGTGCTGCCTGTTGTGCTGACCAGGATCTTCCTCCTGCTCTGCCCACCAGTACATCTGTAGCCATTTGCTGTCTTTGCCTTATTGAAAGTGAACTCTTGATTTACACATTCACAGGCAAGTTTTATCCAGGACAGAATTTTACCCACGTGACTGTTCAGTTTTCTGAGGAGCATTTTTTAAATGCTACTGCGAATGTAAATATATTATTTAATCGCTTCTGCTGTTTACTGCAGGTGATCTAATAGGTGATGGGAGAGGCAGAGTCTGTCCTTGCAGAAGCCATGCTGCTGTCCTGCTGTATTCACCAAGTTGTTTTAAAGTAGCATTTTGGTTATCAGTTCAGCCAGTGCTTCCTGTTCCTGATTCAAGAATTCCCAGCCCACAGCTTTTATTTTAAAGACTGCTATAATCACTATGCTTTGGAGGGTCTTAACAGCCCAGAGAAAAATATCCCAAATCCTTTAGGACTTAGGGGGGATGTTTTTACTGGCAAGTCAGCCCCACATTGGTTCCAGACCTTGCTTGTTTGATACACGGAGCAGGAAGGAGGAAAGAAAAGAGGTTTGTGGGTAACGAGCCTCCAAAGTGTTCAGGCTTTCAGGCTGGAAAACGACATCTGAAGTTCTGCCTCAAAGGCCGTTCCCTGGGAGCACGGGGTCATGATGGAAAGCGTTTCTGAAGGCAGAGGCGGCTGCCCAGAAGGCTTCTGCAGAAGCAGCATCTTCTGGTGATGAGAGCATTTGGCTCCACCTTGGACTCACGAGGACCCCGGCCAACACAAAGGTGACAAGACAACTGAAAAGTGTCACCATGCTTCCCTGGAAAGATGGGCCACATTTGCTTCACCCATTGCGTTCCCTCTTCCATGGCCAATGACAAACTCTTACCAATTCCTCTTGCATTGCTTCTTTCAGCCTACCAGTTTTATCGGTTTCTCTTGAAAAAACATGCATCATGCTTTCTCGATGGATGCACACGAAGAATATAACTTCAGGGAGGGAAGAGACTCCTCGGTGCGGCTGGTGGTTATGTACATAGGGACTATGTACATAGGCGCAAACAAGAACATCTGTGTAACAGCTGGGATTGCCCAGCAGGAGACTCTCACACAGGATGGTAAGTCCCCTGAAACACTCTAGGACAGGGCACAGTCCTGCAGAACACAGCAGAAGGCATCTGAGGATGTTCCTACTCGAACTTTATCATTTCTTTTAACATAAAAAGAGTCAAGAGCACAGAGCATTGAAACAATCACTTCGACAGACGATTGCCTATGGGTGTGTGCGGCTGATGTGATTGCCCTTGTGCTGGGGTAATGACAGGATTTAGCCCTTTTTGTAAGCTCTCATTAAAACCCATGCACACCTCCTGTTTATATGGTTGTTATTGTACATCATACAGTGTGCTTGTCTCATCATGAAAGTAATTGTTTTTTCCTCTGTCTTGTGGACAGTCTTTTTCTTTTTATAAGATCAATACAGAGGAATGGTACAATGCATGCAAACTCCTCATTGCTGTAGTATTCAAAAGTTTTGGCTTTCCTGCATCTCAGTAAATAACTAAAATGTTCCATCAGTCTGGTAGCATGGGGAGTGAGAACAATGTATGACCAGATAATTAAATATCTTGTCTTTAAATGAGAAACAAAGTCATTTTCAATAGAGGCTGCTAACCCAAGCACCCTTGCTCATATGACATGCTTTCTGGGCTGTGTTTGGTATCTGTGACAAGTGATTGTGTGGGGATTGTGCTGGATGCAAATGCTGAAAAAAACTTGTTTATTCTGCTGTTCTGGCTTACTCATCCCAGATAGGACTTTTCCAGTCCCGTTGAGAACCATGGGTAATCGTGTTAGAGACCACGGTTAGAGACCATGGTTAGAGACCACGGGTAACCCCATTCAGCTCTGCCCTGGGTCCACACAAAGCAGAAACAAGGGACAAATGTCCCCGCATGGGCAGAGGCATGCCCTTGTGTCCCACAGGAGAAGGCAATGAGCCATTCTCCATCTCCTCTAAGTAGAAGGTGCTGCAGGCCACAGAGAAGCATCCCCTGGCCCAGCTTCACCCTATAGATGCCTCACTGGGCAATGCTGAGTTGAACAGGAACAACCTCCAGGGCCAGATAGGATACGTCAAGCGAGTCGCTGGAATTTGAGAATGAACTACCCACATGAAATAAAAACTCTTCTTCAGCTGGCCATTTATTTTATGACCTACATGGTTTTGAGCAGTTTTTATTTATTTATTTTTATTATAATTATAATAATAATTATTATTATTATTATTATTATTTAATAAATGTAGTGCAACAAAATTGGTCATACAAGTAGCTAAAATAATTGACCCCAAGAAGGTAAGCTGGATACAGAAGGAAAAAGAGAAAATAGCCACGTGGGAATGACAGCTGTATTTCACTACTACTACAACTCTTTGCACATCTCAGCAAATAAAAGCAGATGTACCATTTTGGCTTGGATATCTGTGAATGAACAGCACACACACACACAAAAAAAAGGGCCATAAAAGAGTTAAAGAATGAGTTGGCAAAAACTGTTAATTACGCTTTGCTTCCAGATGAGTGAAGGCTGTAGGGAATTATGTAGGGACTTAACAACTCATAGTCACCAGAGCAGCACAACACTAAGTGAAGTCCCCAAATGCCAAATGCAGCCTGATGTGCACTGAGAGGCACACTCATGCATACCTCACACAGGGCTTGACACTAATCAAAACCAGTTAAAAAACAAAGCTAAGACTCTCATATCTTTCTTTCATGCTGCCTCAAAGCTTCCCATCGTCCACGCAGCTACCTCCTATAAACCAAAAACTGAAAATGTCCTTTCAGTAACACAATTTTTGTAAAAGGTGGCAGAGAATAGTCTGCTGGTACTACTCAGTTCTGTCTCCATGTGGTCCTGCATCTGACTTTGTTTCATACCTCGAGCTTGGTGGGTTTGCCCTGTGTGTCTGCAGCACCTGGCGGCATGGAGCCCTCCTCCATTGGCTGTGACTCTTGGCCAACACAGAGATATAAATAAAACTGCATGAAATTCAAGCACAGCAAACTGAAATATGATTTGAGTATCCTTTTAAATATGATGTATAATCAACAGACTGCCTTGGACCACCGTGCCATAAGAAATCATTGGGATAGATGCCCCTCAATAAGGACGAGATTTAGAAACAAGAATATGATAACCTTTCTTTCTTAAAAAGTATTTTTTTAATCTTGTTTTTCCAATGTCACAAACCAGTTGTTAACGGAAAGATAAGGAAATTTCACCTGAAATATGAATCCCTAACTGTCATTTTAAATGTTTCTTGCATTTGCTTTTGAAATATTTGCTAAAAATTGGATGCTAGGGTCTACGGGTCCTGGCTCTGCATGATACAATGATACCTCTCATTCCTGTCAAAACCTGTTTGGCTGCATTTATCAGTTACACCAGACAGTTTATAATCCCTCTAAATTCCAAATTACCAAGTTATTTTCCAGTTATTTGAATCCCATTTGCACCTGGAGCTATCAGGAGACCTGTGTCCACCATGGGGAATTTCCTCCCAAGCTCCCATTTCCTCTCCAACCCTTCTGCAACACTGGGGAAAGAGAGGGGGTGAAAAACCCAAAACCTCTCCTGGGATGCCGGATTCAATGGCCAGCTGATGGAGAGATGTGGTGCAACATCACGGGCCCGAATGGAGAAGGTCCCACGACCCTGAGCAGCCCCAGCATCCCGCGCCAGCTGCCTCGATGGGCAGAAGTGAGGCTGTCAATAAACACCCAAATGAAAGGAAGTTGTTGGGTTGTAATTAACATATGCCATTAGTATCTGTCGCTCTGGCCAGACGCAGCAGACAGGCTGAACCCATACATACAAATGAGTGTCTGCCTGAGCCATGCGGAGGAGAGGGAGAGATGATTTCATTGTGAGCGTCTGGTGCTGTCAGCAGCTTTAAATCACGCTGGCACTTACTAGCGAAAACAGTAACGACCATTGTGTCCTGCAACAATAATATGGATTTAAAACCCTGCTTTATTTAATAAACATTTCTAAACACTTCTTTGCTCTCTTCTTTTCACCAGAGATGCTGAACTTAAAAGATATTTCAAGGGAAAAATCTCCATCCCACCCAAGATATCTTTCGGTGAGATTCGTTTTCGGGTCTCCTGCACCTACGGCTCTTTCGCAACTCTTTCCAGCGCCGCTGCTGGCAGGCAAGGTGATGACAGCAGCCCTGTGGGAATCATTATCAACCCGCTTCCTAAGAACACGATCAAGAGTTTCTTGATGGTCTGAAACGAGCCCCCAGCCACCCACCAGCTGGACCATTTCCTGCTTAATTTGGGGTGGGAGCCGGACAGCGGTGGGCTCGGGGCGCTGGTGCTCATCCTCTGAGGGCGAGATGGGGATGGGTGCGGGGAGAGGACTTCTCCTGGCACCCAGGATGTCCGTGCACACCCACGCCAAGGCAAGCATCCTCCTCTCTCGGCAGGGTGTGCAGGATGCCTCAGGTGAGCGTGTCACAAAAACGAGATGCGGCATTCGCTTCAGGTACAGGACACACAGCCATTTCCTAAAACAACATGCAGTAAATTAATTGAGTTAATGTATGACCAGGTATTGGTCTCCCAAAGCGGTCACAATACTCGGGTTTGAGCTCTTTTATTTTGCTGAAGCCATAACGATGCTGTTCTGTTTTCATTACCAATAATTATCTTTGCACGGCTTGCACAAATTCCTCTTTCTCTTAGGGGGTTGAAAGATGAAAATGCCCAGACAAGCCTCAGCCCATTGGCAGTGCCTGAGACCTCCCCGTTAATTGCTATCGCTCTGTTCTCACTCCAAAAAGAAATGTCAGGAATTGAAGGCTTAGCAGCTTTTTATCCCCTCTAAAAATAAAGCCTTGGTGAATTGGAAAAATAATGATAATTTGCAACCCCCTAATATATTACTGGAAGTTAATTGTAATTATTTTTTTCGCAGTTGCCTCAGCCTTCCTGTAGGTTTTTAAATGTTTATTTACATAAGCGATTAGTTCAAGTAACATCGCTACCAAAACCAGCAGATCCAGGGCTGCAAACGTGATTCTGCTGAATTGCTAAACTGCAGTAAAAAAAAACAACAAAGTCAGAAACATCTAGGCTGTACTCCAAGACACTGGATTTATGTGATCACATTCTGCATCTTGGTTCAGTTTGACAGAGTATTTTCCTACTTTCTGCATTAAAATAGCTTCAAAGGTCTCTGCAGGAGTTTCTCGTTGGAGGCATTTGAGATGGCAGATGATAATTAGATATTTCTATAGCTCAGAAATTATTTTCTTTGCATTTCCCAGTTTGCAGGCAAAGCTGCGGTCAGCAACCCTGTCTGACTCATCCTCTCATCTTCGTACTTTTAAAATCCCACAGTTCTCCTATTTATTGGCAATTAAAAAAAAAAAAAAAAAAAAAAAGAAAGCCTTATTATCTCAAAAAAAATCCTGTTCTATTGTCCTGGCTTCCAGCTTTCCTCAGCAAAACTGCTGCCATCTTCATTGGCATTAGTGTCTGAGGAGGCACTGCAGAAAACTCTAGGATTCATCCCTGTGGTGCACCCTTTTTAAGGACAGAGGTGTCCGGACAGCCTGGCTCTCATCCATCAGCAGACCCAGCTGGATGCGGCTGGTGCTCCCCAAAATGCCCTGGGAGAAGCTGTGGGACCAGCCCCTTCAGCTGGCCCCGCTCCAGAGGAAAGGCCAAGGGCCAGATGGGTTAGGAAGCTGCCAAAGGATCTGTTTGGTTTGACAGTTTTCTCACATTTCATATTAAAAATCCCAAGAAGTTGTTGTGGCAACACATCCTTCTGAGGATGCAGAGATGGCTTGGATGTGCCCAGCATTACCAGGTGCTCAACGGGGCTGCAAAGGGCACGTGGTTTTGCAGCCTTCACACCTCCCAGCTTTGTCCTGCTCTAATTCCCCCCTTTTCCCCCTGCTTTACACCATGGCATGGGTAGGAGTCCCATGTAGCCACCCTTCATCATCAGGACCACCCTGTGGTTGTCCTCACCACCCTTCACAATACCTTCATCAGTCAGTGCCCTCTACTGGAAAGAAGCCCCAGGCTGCCATCGTGGTTTCTTCAGGGACCCACCACCAGCTTCTGGCCCTACCTGAAGCTAGAGAGAAATGGGGGGCTGCACCCCGTCTCGGGATGAGCAGCCTGTATGAGCAGCCTTGCTTTGGTGGTACCACCCAAACTGCTGTGCTGCAAGGCAGTGCTGGAAGGACATCTGCAGATGGAGGCCTCAACCTGCTCTCAGATCCTTGGATGGAGAAATATCCCTGGAACGCCATGTCATGAAGCTTCTGCTTCTTGCCAAAAGGCTGCAACAGCAATTTTATTTATTTATTTATTTATTTATTTGCTTTAGAGATAAGGTGGGCTGGGGAAACAGCAACATTTGGTAGGTGGAATGGGCACCTGCAGCTGGAGCCCAACCCTTCTGAAGTCTTCAGCCAGGCTGTGACAAGGTTTCAAAAGCCTTTTGTAACATCAGGAAAAAGGGACAGTCTTGTACTGTGACTATTTTCCCCTGTAAGAAGTCCCACTGCCTGTAACAGGGTTCCCAGGGAGAAAATTCATCTGTTTTAAAACTAATTCCTGGATCAAGACCTAAATCTGAGGGAGCTTTATGGAAACTGGTTTCACTGGTTTTATTCACCAAATCTGTTTTCTGGATGCTGTGAATTTTCTTTAACCTTTTGATGATGAACATACCCCAAGTATTTTGACTCAGGAAGCTGTTCCACCCAAAAGCAGTAGTTCAGCCGCAGAGTTCAAAGGCACGAGAAGAAAAGGTTACCAGTGAGAAGTTCCATTAGGAAGTAGATTTAATCTTCCAATATGTATATTCATCAGTGCTTAATGTATTTAGTGCAGTGCCTAGGGCAACCCATTATGTTAGCCAGGGATACAGCTCCAGCCTTGTGCTTTTTGCTCTCTATAAGTGCAGCATCCATCAGTATGAGCTGGGGCTGCCTCCATCCTGCCATCCCCTTCAAACCCATGCTCCCATCCCCTCCATGGGCAAGCACCGATATGTGTATGGTCCCATGGAGTGCACTTTCAAGGAGCTCCATCAGCAAGAAACATCTCTACAAAGCATGGGGAGTTGTTTTCAGCCAGTCTGGCTTGATGGCTCGTCCCGCCGTGGGGTCAGATGGTGATGGGACGAAGGCATAGGGATGCACTTGGGTCCCCATGATGCTGGTAGTAAGCAGCACTGTTAGTCTCTGAAAGGGTTCGATGCTTAGTTTTCCTTTACTGTGGGTATTTTAAAGTATTTTAGTGTTTCTCCATCTGAATATTTGCCATAGCTGAAAATAAACATTTGTAATTCCAAAGGTAATGAGTGATAAGTCCTAACACACTGGAAACCAAAACTATTGTGCTTTTCTTTAATATCAACCATCTGCCAGAAACAGATGATGAGAAGGCGTGTATCAGTTTTCCTGGACTGCAACATGACACAGGTCTCTAACACCTCAGCTATCGGCCTTTGGTCCATAATACACTGTTTTCCAGAAACTTTGGGTGGAAGGGAAAAACAAATTGTCCATCAGTGACATCTGGGGCCACTTTGTGGCTTGAGGGGTGGCTCATGTGGGTGCAGAGAGTGCAAAGACCTCCTTGAATGAAGGCTCAAGCTCCCCTTGGCTTCAAGACATTCCCTGGGCTGAGCACATGCACGCACACACCCTTTTTTTTAGCTTTTTTTTACATAGAAAAGGGAAGAAGAGGGGGGACTTAAGGAAGAAGTTAAAAAAAAAAGAATTTCCCTCTTTTTTTTTTTTATTTATTTCAGTAGGGGAAACTAGAAACTTATGGAGGCTGGTATAAGAAGCAGAGCAAGACAGAAATCCAGCAGTTTCAGTATTAACATCTTTTCTTTATTAAGCTCTTTGTTGCTGTGAAGAAAAGCTGAAGACCTTTTTGATTTGTTTGTATTTTTGTAAGACAATCATGTATCATGTATCCAGTTTCCAGTCTCTAAACTTCACAAATTGAGTGCAAGCATCACAGTGTGGCGGAACTCATAAGGCATCATCATCTGGAATCACAGGATTAAATAAAAAGCTTAGATTTTATTTTCCTTTAAAAATTTAACTTTTCCTTCCAAAGCTGTGACTCCAATAGATACAGAGAGAAAAATAAAAATATCAGCCCTTTTTTCTTCAGAAAATGGATACCTTTTAAAGCTCATTTCCTAATTTCGAAGGGACGTGACTCACATTTTCTTGCATGCCTGGATGTGACGGTACAGTTTGGTAGGATGCAGACATGAGTGTGGCAGCTTGAAAGCCCCAGTCCCTGTAAGAAGCAAACCAGCCTTAACAGTTGCCCTCTTCCTCAGTGAGGTGGTCTTCTGCACTATGAGGTATCAGGACATGTGAGTGTGTGTATTTTTAAAAAAAGCACTAACTTATTATCCCAGAGCTCACTATTCAATCTCTTCCCCTAACTACAGCTCGCATACAAATAATCCTACAGCTGTAGGAGGCCCTGTGTTTCTCCCAGGCTAACAGTGTATTAAGAGTAACTTAATCCAAAGAGAAAGGTGATTTTTGTACCGTCTGAGCTTTATTTAGGTTATTTGTGTGGAAAGCCTCTATTTCTTGCTGCCATATTGAAGAACCTCAGTAAGACTTGACTTCTTCCATAGCATGCATGCTCATCAGTTCCAAAAACCTGACCTCCTTTGGGGATGTCACAGGATGAGTAGTGAAAATCGCCCATCACCACTGAAAATGCCACCCTAGGTGTTGTCTGTGCGTGAGGACTATGAGGAAGGCAGCCAGTTGGGTGCCGTGGCCATTGGCAGGCAGGAGAAGGAGGCTGCTGGTGGCTGCAAAGCTCCTGTGCTGCTGGAGCTCGTTCACCACTTGCGTCTTCCTGGGAAAGTAAGGGCAATCTAAATTTCTAATCTAGCAAAACAAGCAGGAAAAAGAAAAAAAAAAAAAAACAACCTACCTTCAAAGGCCTTTTTTATGTCTCATTAAAAAACTGAGAACGACCCAAGCGAGGACTCACCACTCAGCCCTTTTAATCTCCTTAACATTGCTGTGGGCTTGCTTGTTTTTTTTTTTCCCCTGTTTGTGACAGCGATAAGTGCTGACAGCCATGAGACAACATTTCTGAGCCCCTGGTTCCACATTAAGCAGCACGGCCTGAGGAGCAGGAGCTGTGCCTCCCTCCGGCTTCACAGGGCTCCCCTTCCCACCCACGGACACCTTTTAGCTCATGCAGGCTGGAGATCGACTTTCTGCCCTGGACATTTATCCAGGTACTTAGCAGAATTCATTATTTTTGCAAGCTTTGGCAACCTCCAGCAATCTCAAAAGTGGCTGTGACTCTGTATCTGGGGGAAAAAAAAAAAAAAGAGCAGTAAATTCTTTAAGTATTGTAGCGGACACTGGTGCTCAGCAGAAAAGGAAAAGCCTCCAGTGGGCAATCAGGAGGAGAGCTATAAATGTCATAGTTTGGCCACTATAATAGTGAAGAGCCACGCTCTCCCAAAACCTTTTTAAGCATATATCACTCAAAATTTATTTGGCTTTTCCAGCTGATTTTTTGTATATATATGGTTTGACAGTTGTTTTCTTCCTCTTATATTGGAGTACTTTAGCTTCACAAAAGTTCACTTCTACACAGAGACCAGATGCATCCTCTAATAACAATTACGTAGCACAGAGCAATAAACCTATTGTTTAGCCCAGTAAATCAGGCTGTTTAATCAAAGAAGGCAGGTTGTTATTTCTTCACTGTACATTTGTAATGCTCTGTTTGACTTCTTATATGCTCAGGCAGATATACATACATACGCAAATACATATGTTTCTATGCTTCGGGAATGGCAATCTGCAGCATGAGAAGAGCAGAGCCCCACATTTGTGAGGGGCTGCTGATCCATCAGGAAAGTGTCCATCCAAGTAAGTCCTGGCCATGGGGCGTCTGAGCCCCCGTCCTGCGGTCCCAAGGTTAAGCAGCTTGAGGTTCAGTGATGCCACCAAACCGAACGCCTTAACAGAACCGCCCCCCAAGATGCAAGAAAATGTATCATCCTCGTTAAATGCATTTCCATAGGTTCACATTTCTCTGGGGCACTCCTGGATGGGTGGTTCTTCATCTTGTAGGCTTCCAGCACCGGGATTAGCTCAACTAAGCCTTTTCTTACATAAATAGCCTGTTGGCAGATAAACCACATGCAAGGGCTGCATCCTGCCAATAAATGCTTGTTTCTGCTCTGAACATCCACCTATCCCTTCAGCAACTTGTCTTCCAACTATGCTTTTGCATGACAGCCTTCATTCTTGCCTTGCAGCTGTCTGTTGCAGTTTTATAATATACTGTGGGAATGGGTTGTGTCTAGTTCTCTGCCTGGGACTTGGCATTGCAGAAGGTCACTGCCCTCTGTATTCTGGTCCCTGTAATGCTACCGGGCAATAGGCAGTTAGCGCTTGATGTGCTACCCCTTGCACATGCCCAGCTATTTGAATTCTTCCTCTGCAATTTTCCTTTCCATCCCCTGTAGCAACTAGCCGCATGGGTGAGCTCGTATTGGTCCCAGATGACCTGAACTGGAAATGCAGAGCTTGGGGCACACAGCTCTGCTTGCAGTGAGCTTTTAAAATTTTACCAAAAGCCATTCCAGGCGATTTCCCTACCAAAACTGCCGGCCTGTTGCTGTTCACATGGTGTACTCAGCTGTGTGTACAACTCGTATCAAAAAAATCCCATGAGCTCTTTCAAGAGCTGGGCACCAAAGCTTCGTTCCGCGTCTGCCTGGCTGTCCTCTGCCCTGGAGATAGGAAGCCCCAGCTCCCGGAGACTGGAAAAGCGTGTCAGGTTACTGCCAGAGAGGAAAGGGCACTAAGAGTCAAGAGGTTCAGGCTTGTTTCCCAGATTTGAAACAGTTGTCCTTTATGGCCTTGCGCAAAACACTTTTTCCCCGCTCCCTCCGGGTCCTTATCAGGAAAACTGGAACAACAGCTTCCTTGCTCCCATCTGTCCTGCCCGCCCGAGTGCTAAGGTTAATGGGGAAGGAGCTGGGTCTTGCTGCGGATGGGTACAGCACAACCCAGCACAACCAGGTCCCAACAGGGGCAGTGGGGCTGGCAGGACCACGTCCTGAATGCTGAGCCCTAATCCCAGCTAGCCGTTCCTTCAAGCTCTGCGATAAACTCTCGGAGGTTCGAAGCAGACACAGTGTCCTTAACAGTGTACTCTCCACTGCACTCTTGTAATTAAAGTCCTGCTTTTTTCTCATCAGATGGAATATGCAGGGATCATATTCAGCACCGAAAAGCTGCCCTGGGGTCGCGAGAGGTGTACAGCCCTGCAACATTAGGATGCTTTGGGTTCTCTGGCAATGACGTGGTTTTTATGGGAACAGAGCATATCTGGGAGGAGGATGGCTTTCACCTGGCAAGGCAGGACACCAACGGCAAAGCCTGCAGTGTTTTGCACCTCTGTTGTGCCCATCAGTTCTACTGATATGTTCTCGGACCCTTGAGGAGAACCTCTTCAGGTTCCCAATTCTTTTGGATGTCTGCAATGCCCCTATAAGAAATTATAATGCAAATATCGCCAGGCAATTTTCTTGCCTGGAGCCTTCCAGGTTCTCAGCATGTGAGTTTTGTTTCATGCTGGGAAACATGCAGCTCTTGCACCCGGTTGCATATCAAGCCAAAAAATTGCTGTGGGAGGAGAGGGTTTTCTTTTTGCCTAGGTATTTATTGCAAGGGATATTTCCTTGAACGAGGTGCTGGGTGAATATTTTTGGAGGAAGTAACTGACCTGCATACTGCCAGTCTGTGCTGGTGACAGTGGCACCTTGCTCTGAAAGTCGTTCATCCCCATGCATCCAGCATCTCCACCGCTGGCGAGCTGCAAGGTGCAACCTTCCACGAGGGCCCAACAGAGCAGCAACACAAATTGCCCAGAGGAGCAGCACTTTAACTTCAGAGAGTCTTGTGGATGTCAGAGTCGTAACGTCCCCGCTGAGAAACAAAACCATCCATGATAACGTGCCAGGCAGGGCTGCAGCCAAGTGGACTTGAGAGCAGGAGCAGCTGGATTTCAGTGGGCTATCAAAGTGCTGCTGCCAGAAGCCCTCGCTGTGGACTTGTTCACATACCACAGACCTCTGGAGAGGATCATCTGCATAATTACAAGGATCACAGATCTTGCACTTCCCCTATCAGTGAGCATTTTCCTTTTGGGTACAGTATGTTCCTGCAGATTCCAACGATAAACTGCTCTAATGGTCTTTGCAGTCATCTGATTTAGCTACATAAAAATGTCCTAGCGCGGAGCTGGAAAGGCAGCTCCCCTCCGCACAAATCTGCATGGGAACAGGGCGTGTGCAGCACGTCCCATCCACGGATAAGCTAATCCTTTCTGCAGATAAAACTTGCCAGCAAAACGTAGCCTGAAAAAGTAGTTACTGAGGTTGTTTATTTTTCAAAGGATGGATAAAATTTCAGAGCGATAAAATCACTTCCTTGAAATACTTTCATTCAAATAATTTACTTCCTTTTGAAAAGCTTAATCTTTCCTTTGCTGTATTTTTTTTTTTTTTTTTACTCCTGAGCAGGCTGAGTGAGGGCAGAGCCGGCCCTGACGCGAACGGGGGGGATGTGCAGCTGCAAGCGTGTGTTCTGTGATCGGGCTGCACGTGCCACGCCAGCTGCGGCTAACGTGCCGGGGGGGGTGGACCAGCACCCCATCGGCCCTCCAGTAAATGTGTCATTGTGCTGGTAAATGTCTCGTTGTGCTAATTTGCAGGAGCCCTGCGGACCACGACAATGAAAATTGTTGTTTAATGTCGCTGGTGGGGCTGCGCCCCTGAGTTGGCATTTGTGGCGTGCTGGTGGGCTACACCTTGCAGGAACCGAGCCTGCGAGAAGTACAGAGAGGGCATCACGTGCACATGGCGGCTGGCTTAAAGTTTTGGGCTCAGAGACCATATCCTCTGACTTCTGAGCTAAGGATGTATTTTTCAGTGGAGGCTGAGCTTCTTTGATTAATCGCATATAACTTTAGGCAAAACACCAAACAGCGCAAGATTTTCTATAAAGCCACAAGAAACTGGCAGTGCTGGAGAAGTGGTGAAAAATGAATTGTTTTTTCAAAGTCACATAATTATTTTAGTAATGCTGGGAGCCAAAGCATGGAAAACTCTACAGAGCAGAAAATAAAAGCCACTGAAAACAAAAAAAAAAAAAAAAAAAAAAAAAAAAAAAAAAAAAAAAAAAAAAAAAAAAGAAAGAAAGAAAGAAAAAAAAAACTAAAGGGTACATCTCTGGTTTAAGTGCTGGCCTGGGCTTCATACGGTATTCTCTATCCCTGCCATGCAGCACAGGCTGCCTCTGGAAAGGGGATTTGCGAGCAGGGGTATTTCATCTGGCTGCTGGGGAAGTCAGCAGAGCGCTGTAGGACCGGACCAGGAGTCCAGAGCTGGTGGGCTTGTGCCAGCCCTTGAGATCTGAGAGCCCCCAGTGCCCCGAGGCTGTCATGCTGCGGACTCGGTGGAGAACAATAAGGGGAAGCAGAAAATGTCACCCAGAAAATAGGTCGACGGAGAAAGAAGTGGTTGAAGCTTCTCCCTGGGCTGGCTGGCCCACGCTGCAGCCTGCAGGACGTGGGGAGGTCGCATCCAGCCCTCCTCGACCAGCAGACTTGTTACAGCCAGTTTGATGGGCAGTGCCTTTCACCAGGGCTTTTAACGGGTGGCAAGGCGTTTTAATTGCTCACCCTGGGCAGGAACCAGACCGTGGGGGAAATTTGCTACGGGAATTGTTCTGGATTGTTCTGGAGGAATTGTTGTTCTGCAGGAAACAGACTCCTCTGCAGACGGTGCCAGGCAGGAGAAGAGGAGGGTGTTCAGGTCCTAAGCAAGGAGAGAGCGGCGATTCCTCTTCTCCACGCTTGCTCTGTGAGAGGTGTTGCAGGCTTACCTGGCAGGACTGTGTCTGTGAATGCAAATTGATATCATAGTCTGCCATAAATGTAATGGGGGACGAGAGGAGAAAGAGGGGATTGATGCCTCCTCTGCCCCCCGTATTAACCGCCAGATTTCAACACCTCTCCACGTTCCTCTCTAGCAAATGTAATGGCCATGTTATACACTCCCTCCTGACCCTTCCAGATGACCTGATGCTGCTTACATCTATTTTCGGATTGTCTGGTGGCCCATTTCCTAGCACTCCCAAAGCACCCAGCAAGCAGAGCACTATATGGATCCAAGAGATGTAAAGAAATATGAATAATAGGTGAAGAAGCTGAATTACAGAAACAAAAAAATTCAGAGACGCAGAGAATGGAGATGCAGAGATGGAGCAAGCTTCAATAGAGAAAGAGCAGCAAATGCAATGAGAACTGAAGTAAATAGAAATGCAGACGTATCTTCACGAGGACTGTTCTGAGGCCAAAGGAGAGGATTTGGGGTGCTTCTGGAGGGCCAGGTTATGGGTACTCATCCTGTATCCCACAGGGAGGACAGCAAAGTAATCCCTGAAAAACAGGGGTTGTTCTTGGAGTGACTGTGTTGCATCAGCTTTGACGGTCTGAGGATAGAAATGAGTCAAATCCTATGGGGAGAAGTAATACCTGTCAGCAGATCAGCTAAATACCATTGAGAGAAAACAGCACACAAGTCTCCTGTGGGTACCTTCTCCTTCAGGCACTCATTGTATAATATAAACTGGCTTAATATAAATTATATTAGGAGAACTAGGTATAAGTGCCTGACAGGATGATGGCAGGCAATCGGCTCTGCGCAAAGGCAATAACAGCAGCAATTCTGAAAACACTGAGGGTCAAAAGACATGAGCTGGGCAAGGGTACAGGGAGAGGTGATGCTGTGCAATCTAAATATAGAAGTGCATTGTGCAGCCAGGGACAGGGTCTGGTCTATTGTCTCCCGTGACAGAACCACGTAAGGGTTTCCATTGTTTCCATTCTGAGACCTCCTAGAACTAATTATACTAGAAATGCAAAATGAAATCAATCATAATACAAATGGGTAGCTACAGGTTACGTGACTTCTATCTCAATTTTTTGTCTTCAATAGCTTTTTAACAAAGCTTAGCATCAACAGTTCCAAACACTCTTACAATAGGAAACCATCATTTTTCAGGTAAAACAGGCAAGCCACCTTACATGTTTTTACAGACTAAAAATACAAGATTTTTACAGATTAGTAATACAAAACTAAAGGAAGTGAAGAGGTTTGCCCAAAGTCTTAGGGCAGGCTTGTGGGAGAGCCTGAGAGTAAACCTGAGGCTTCCTAATGCCCTACGTGCTACCTGGCCACGTGCCCCTCTCTCCTGCAGGAGACACAGTAACTTGCATAGGATTTGAGACCTCCCAGAGCGCTCGCAAAGTGGCTTCCTACGTAAATCCCCATGTAAAAACTCTGTCTGTATTTCTGGAATTAGGAGTTCTGCAACAGAAAGGAGAAATAATTCAACCAGCCTAGGGCATGGAAACTCACTCCTCTCCAACTTCTTATGTGACCTGAGCAAGTTTGAGCTTTAGTCTCATTAGCTCCAGCTTTCCACCACTAAAATGCTATAAAACCATGAAACAGGACTGTTATTAGGATAAATCCACACAAAATTCAGTGGTAGCCATGAATATACTTTATACGGTGTGGTTACCTCAGCACACAATAATGAGATCCTTAGCACCAAAGCCTAACAAAAAGGAAGAAGATGTCCTTCTCAGGTTTTGTTTTGTTTTGTTTTTTACTAGCATCACCTCATTTGTTTCAGTTTTTATTTTCTTCCCATTTCCCTGTGTTCACCTTCCACTAGGACTGCTTGTTAACGTGTGGGCCATTAGCTGCAGCACTTGGACAGTAGTTGTCTCCTTTGGATTTCTCACTTCAGCAACAGCAAGAAAATGAAGCTTTGTGGCCTGCAATGACAAAGAATTTCCAAAAGCTTCTGGATTTAATAAAAAAAATACAAAAATCCTTCCCAAAACTCAAACCAATTTCTTCTGAGGGAGGTTTCTTTCCAAAAAAAAAGTTCCCACACCTCCTGTAGACCAGATTCTCCATTCACAGCAGTCGTTCCTAGTTCAGCCCAATTATCACAGTGTAAAATTACACCTATGTAGTTTGAACTCTTATAAAAATAATGAGCTGTTTTCCCTCACGTAAAGCAAAACAAAGCAAAGGCAGGAAAGGGCACGATAGAAGCTCTGCTGAATTAGACAATATACCTTTGGCAGTAGATAGTGTCTGAGAATGGAGGATGCTCTTTCTCAGCAAAAGAAAACCAAGAAATCTTCATTTGCAATGACAGAATTGCACATCAGCTCCTTGAAGCCACTGAACGCAGAGCACTCTGCCCTGCTTCATCCTTGCTAAGGGCAAAGGGAAGTCCCAGGGAAGCCCATGGAAGTCACTTCAGCCACGGACAGCAGCAGACACAGCAATGAATGCTCAGAGTAATGCCGGCAAGAAGTATAGCGAAGCTCTTGGAAGCAAAGAGTGGAGTAGAAAGAGCAGCCAACTAGTAAACAGACTAGAACTAACCAAGTCCCTGACCAATGAATATAACTCCAAGTTCTGCTCACTTCCACGACTAACTCCCACCATCCTGTCCAAGTGCACTGGTTTGGTGCTCTTGGACATGAACTCTTCCTAGGCCTTTGAGTCCCCGAATGCTAAAAGCTAAGTGAGTATTAATTATTGCCAGTGGAAGGTCTGTTCATCATTAAAAGTCAGCTAAATGGATTGCAAGTAGAAGTGGCCAGCAGCATTTCCTTTGCACCATGAAGGCATGAGGGAAAAATTATTGTTGCTTCACATGTCTCTGCAAGCAGAGCCAAAGGGACTCGGAGAGAACCACCACCCTGTTGTGCTACAAAACAAACACAGAGCCCAGGGACACTTCAGCCAGGCGATGTCAGCTACATGCACAAGCTCAGGACACAGGAAGCCAAATAGCTCCTGAAAAGAGCAAGGAAAAAAGGGGCAAAGACACTAGCTTGTACCACTTACGTACATGATTCCTTACCTTATTAGGTCTGCTTTGAAGTTGTGTAACTATGCAAAAATATCCCACCTTTCCCCTCTGCCTTTGGCTACCTCATAGTGCAAACCCCAGAGCAGAGCAAAGCCAAGACTCAGGGACCACCAAATCTGACGTGCGTTGCCTTTTGCAGAATAGCTTGGCTAGTTCCCACAAGTCAGGAGCAAGTGTAGGAGGCAGATCTTGTCACCTGTGTGGGACCGAAAGCATTTCCTGCTGCACTGGAAATTCAGGACCCTGAGGGCAGAGAAGTTGAGACAACATCACACTGCGTCAGCCAAAAAGTTGGAGACTATGATTTGCAGGACAGCCCTTGCAGGGCAGACTAACCCAAATCTTTGTTGTGTGTAGAGCTGTTTTGAGTCAATGTGCATTTTTTTCTAGATGTGTTTACACCACACTCAGTCAGATCAGACCAAAGAACTTCTATTCATAATGGAGTAACCAGTTTGGTTTCTGAAGAAGTACACAAGCAGGATGTCAAAGCTGGATACAGCTGCGAAGAGGGCAGCTGCAGAGCTGCCCATGTCATCTTGCGATACCAACCATGTGCTGGATGGTGTTAATGGAGAGGAATGGCAAAGGCCCATTTAATCCCCACCAGCTAATTTGCTCCTGTAAGATTGCCAAAGCAAGGTCTCATGCCGAGTGTTTGCTGCAGCATTTCTGCCTTGTGCAGAAAGGCTTTTGGTGTGCTCACAGCTCAGGCTGGCCTGCTGTCCTCCTGTTTCTCCACGGCATCACCAGAGCAGTGGCAAGAGGTGCTTGCCGGGTAGTACAGAGGCCATCCCAAGGCTTCATTGAAACATGAAAACCCCCCAGCAATGCACAGTCAGGCCAAGGGATTTCCATCCAAAGGCCCCTCCAGACACTTCCCCGATCAGCAGAAGCATGGCCAAGCATGCAGACACCCAAACCGTGCACCGCTGCAGCAAGCCAGCACTCTCCACTAAGCACATTTGACATGGTAACTTAAAAAAAAAAAAAAAAAAGGCCTTTAAACAAGTGATGCTGTGAACTTTAATGAGCCTCAGAGTAGCACTCAGTAGCCCTTTGTCTGTGGCAAACAAAAGCAGGAGGTATTGGTGTGCAAGCCTTGGCAATTGGAAAACAGTTTATGCTAAGGGGAGCAAAGAGCGAAGAAGCATTGGCTGTGAGCAATTAAAATGTGGTGCTCTCTGAAAGCGTATGGGAAGTGACAGCCCTAATGGAACAACTGATATATCTGAACATCGCTAGATGAGAACATAATTTCAAGGCAAACAATTAATGTTGAGCAGCACCTGCCACACAAAAGATCCTCACAGTGATTAAAGCAAAAAAAAAAAAAAAAAAAAAGACTGAAAAAAAAAATAGTCCAGTTGAAGCTAAGAGCAGTTATAAATAACACCGACAGCAAGAGGACCATATCAAACAGGATTTTGATCATGTAGCCAGCAGCAGCAGCCGGTTGAACGGCTGAAAGGCAAAGAGGGCCAAAGACTGATGTTCAGTGACAGGGACTTGCCGGGGAGGCAGGGAGATGCGTTGTCTTTGGGGATTTAAGCAACCTGCAGCCTATGCCGTGCTGGTTTTGTGTGTGTGACCTTGATGAAGACATCTAACACGCTTCAGTTTCCTGATGGGAAAGAGTCGTTATGAGGGTGTTTCTGTTCAGGTCTGTGGAGCACTTTGTGATGCTCAGATAGAAAGAAGAATTGTGGGGACTGAGAATTGGTTGGCGTCTGAGAGCATTCATGCCCACCTGCATTTATAGCTGCCCACCTGCAAGGAGAGCTGGCACTTCCAGCAGCTCGGATGGCAGTGGGACAGCCCCAAGAGCTCTCTGCCTCTTGTTGCTACCCAACCTTAAAAGCCCAATTGAAATCCAGTTTTTATTTCAGTGAATACAGCTGTAACCCTCACACCCAAACCTGCAGCTGTGGTGATTGCCAACATGTGCAGGTAAACAAGTTTATCCTGGAGTCCTACCTTTCTCAATATTACCTCTTTCTAAGAGTCTGGTCCCTTATCTGAAAAAACTCCTTGGCTCTCCAGGTTTGCACCCCAAACACCCCTCATTCCTTTGCCTCTGATTCTGCATAGCTAATTGTAGGTGTGGCCTACATGTCTCCAAAAAAACATAGGTACCCACATAGAGTCTTTATAACTACCACCAGAAACCACCATGACGTCTTGTGGACATGCATGATCCCACCTTCACTCCGATCCTTCTAACCAAGTGCAGATCCCCCTGGGGAAGAGTCAAATGGGTCCTTTTGATTCCCTGAGAGTGCCCATAAACGAAGCACAAGTCACTCCCTGAGCAGCCTTGACATGTCAGTCTGGAGAGGACCAAATGCAAGCAACAAGTTTGCATCTGACCTTCATTCCTTTACTGCGCTGCCTCTGCACAGCTACTGCTCGCCACATCGGAGAGATGCCCGCTCTTGCTGTTACCCCATTTTCTAGCTGATCTGGACCCCAGCTCCATACTGTCCCCATTTGTCATTTAATCCTTTTCCTTTATAGCCAGCGAAAGGCACAATGGTGTCAGAATCAAATGCCCTGGGTCACCTCCTGCACGCGACGCTCTCGCAGCGGTGGCATTCCCTGTGAGAGGAAGCAGCCTGGCGAACCTCATGGTGGGGCATTACAGTAATCTAATCAGACCGAGATAAGAGACTGGATGAGCTTTGCAGTGTCTGATATGGATAAACACCAGACCAAAGCTTGTCAGCATTCGTGTGAGAATAAACCGAAGCGTTTAGATAGCAGCAAAAAAATGACCATCCAAACGATGAGAACTATTGAAACGAGATGTAACTGGCAACTTCTTTCTTAAAAGCAAATCAAAACTTGTTTCATCTGTGTCTCTGTACTTATCTGGTTCCTTTGGCAACAGAAAAGAAGCTCGAGTTCGATTAGCTGACTTAACTGCACCCAACTCTGAGCTGAGAGAATACTTCCCATGGACTAATTTATTCCACAAATATAACATATTTTTCTGCTCACAGAATACCCACAAACACATTGCAGTTTCCTTACATATTTTTCTTTGAATTTTTTTGGCACATTTTCATGAATTGTTTGCAAGTTCACTGTTTGCTGTGTTTAATGCCTGGAATCTGGGCGGTTGGTTAGTGGCAGTTGGTCACGTACATCACATGCTATTATTTCTGCTGGTCCCTGGCTGAGACTGTCCTTCATCGCGTCTGATTCAACGTCTTTGATGTCAATGAGTCTCTTTCTCTTTGACTTCAGTGCACTTGGGTCCAGCCCTTTGTTAGGGAAGGAACTGGAAGAAGCCACTGGTCTTTTGAGTCCCTCAAACTGGCCTAAGATTTATTTGGGTACTCAGTAAACATTCATTCCTTCACACACAGGCCTCTCCCAGCTCTGTTCCTAAGAAAAACTCAAGTTTTCGAACATTTATGGGAGCCAACATTTTATTTCCTTGCAATTTGTGTAGTTACACAGACCAGTGCAAAAGGACATAAAATGGTGCCCTACTAAATCCCTGGGTTCAGTTTCCACACTCAGCAAATACCAGAGGACTGAAGGATGAAGCTCCTCACTTGGATGCAGTGTTTGCCTTCGATTTTTTTTCAGCACTTTTGTCTTGAAGCCTTGCCTGTACCTCAGTCTGTGGAAGCCCATGGTTTAGAAGCTCAAAATCCTTCTTTCTCACCAGAAGGTACAACCCCACCCAAAGGCCTACATTTCTTCCCGTCCATCTCTCCAGACATATGGGCACCAACCTCCCTGCACCTCCAAACACGTCCTAACAACGCCTGGAGATGAGCTGCCACATCCATACACGCAACTCTGCTTTTGCTCCCTGGTCCAGGTCTTCCACTGGATGCTCATCATTTGGAAAACATCCCCCTGCTTTGGCAGGAGGATGGTGGCAAGAAGATGGCAAGGCTGCAGATGCTGAGCAGCATGATCCCAGGTGGCTATCCTGATCTCTAGCACTCGCGGTGCTGTGAAGCAGCAGAAGAACCAGGATGGACATGGAGATTTTTCTTTTCCTGCTCCTCCTGGGCAGTGATGTGCTGGCAGCTCATTTATCTTTAAGACTGCCTGCATATAAAATACAAATTGTCTTCTCTTCAAAATCCGGTCTAAAAATAGCACTATTTGAGGAGTATATAAATAAGTAATCATTTGGAACACAATATTAGAGCGCCCTTCTTTAATTAAATGGTTGCCTGATGCATTTCAAAGCTCTCTTCTGACTCAGTCTTCCTGCACCTCTGTACTTTTCCTGTTATGAACAGATCTCATCTAACTGCACCATGAATTTTAAAGCAAACTAGATGGCACAGAGTAATAGGACTATTAATATCCTAATTGCTGAGCAGTGTTTGGGACTAGCCCATTCTCACACGGAGGCAGGAAGAAATAGCTTCTCAGACACGCTGTTAAGGAAGAATGGCTTCAAGGCCATCATTGCCTCCATTTGACACCTGGCTTAAAGGAGAGCATGGATTAAATATTGTAATAAGAAGGTATATATATTTTTCCTCTCGACTCAGATATCATTTGCTAAACACAGCTAGGAATGTAATTCTGACTATTCAGACCAACCTCTCTTCTGGTCCTAAATACCGCTAAAGGGTGAGCAGAAAGGCCATGTGTTTCCCTTTGTTAAAGTGCATTCTTCGTGTAATCCCTGGATTGGGTCAGGCTTTTTTTTAGTATCACAGAAGTGAGGAATGGAAAAGACACATGACATGAGGCCAGCAGTTCACCCCATCCCCGAGCGGGATTATTGACTCTGTTTCATCCACTAGGACTTTGTCTTGTCTAGTTTTAAATTTTAAAATTCGCACAGCTTTTGCTCTTCTCCTGGGGAGCTCTCAGAAAGTATAAATTCCACTCTTAATAAATATTTCCTGATTTTAAGGCTGATAGCTTTCTTTTCTTAATTTCATCCAACTACTCATGCTGACCACTTAAAGCATATCAGATGCTTTCCTTGGACTTTTAGGGGACCGTTGTGACTATTTAGCTCCTCTGGATACATTCAGCAGTTCTTGTTTCCTTGCAGGTCCTTGTGGCATTGGGAATCAGATTTCCCTAGCACATCACTCTTCACTTCTCATGCAGGCTCGCTAGCAGCTGCCAAACACACAGAAACAGAGCACTTTTTTTTTTTCCTGACTGACACGAGGGAAAGGACAGGAGGTCCAAGCCAGAAGAATGCAAGGAAAATCACAGCCTCTGCCTTTGGCTGGTTTGCTTACACGGTTGCTTTTGGGGAGGAAAAGGAGAGCAATTCATGTTCAAAGATGGCCATTTCTCATCTGTGCATGGACCTAAAACTTCCTTGGAGCCTTTCCCCCAAAGGCAATTTCAACTGGGTGTGACATGATATTCAGTCCACACATTGGTATTAAAGGCATCTAGGGCAGCTCTGGGAGGAAGTAGATATTTCCATGATGGAGCTGGGAAGGAGGCAAGGCATGCTTCATGGGAACTCACTCTGAGTGGTGTCTAACTTTCTACAGTACTGTATATGGAGGGGTACAACCTCCTAAGCCCTTTGGTGGCTCTTGCCCTTCGTTACTCCAGTTTCATTGAGGACATGGCTTCTCCTTCCCCCCCAACATGAGGCCAACGCCCACCAACCAGACAGATGCTGCTACAGCTCTAAACTAACCACTGCTTCAGCTTCAAAGAACTGGACTGGTCCTCACCCTGAACATCATCTCTGAAAGCTGGCATGGTGGAATTTGGTCAAAGCTCATATGGGTTTTGCTGCACACATGATCCCACCACAGTTCCCTGGGAGGCTTTGGGGCTCAGCAGTTGGTTTGTCTTGGGAGCTCTTGGAAGGCCAAGTTAGTAAGGTCTGTGCTAAGATTTGCTCAGATGCCCTACAGAGATAAGCTGCTTCTGAATCCCATGTTTAAATCCCCTTTGAATTAACAGATGACTGTTTTAAGTTGCCATTCACCTTCTTTTTGTCCTCTAAAATACGACCTCTGCATTAGGATGATGTTCACGCATTGTGTAAGTGTGCTGTTCCCCTTCATATGTTTTATTTTGAATTCCATTTAAATATGCAGAGATATTCAACAGAAGTGCTGATGTTCGGAGTAAATATAGATATACACTTCTAAGTACACCTTGTAAAGCTATCTTGAGTTCTTTGTAATCTAACCCAATCTACCTGGCTGTTTTTGCTGCTGTAAACATCAGTCTGCCAGATGTCACGTTCAGGTGATGAAGAAGCATTGGATGGAGAGCTGCGCTGGGAGGGGGATCACGTAGAGCTGCTTTTGTCTTGGCTCTGGGTCTTCTGGGCTGGGGAAGGGGACAGTGACTGAGCAGCAGGAATGATGCAGCAGCACCAGAGCACACTGTGGGGCTGTGGCAGGGCTGGGAAGGAGCTCAGACACAGAGGAGGTGCCGCTCAGGAAAGGAAATTTTTAGAGGAAAAAGGAGGTGGATTCATCTGAAAGCATTTTTTTTTTTTTCAATTAAGCTTAAAAAGAGGAAGCAGAGGTACCACCTCACTCAATTTGCTCATTATTTTTAAGTACTTGGCATAGAGTAACTTCACAGGAACATGTTCAACATCCAGAAGCAGTTCTTCTCCATTACACAGGATCTTCTGTTGAGTTGCTTGAGGCTTGTGTGGTAACATCTTTATTCAAAATAACAGTGGTCTGTCTTTTATCAATTAGGAGAACAATGACAGAACCATCCTTCACTAATCCTTAATCCTCCCCACAACCACTTCAGATTCCCATTCACAGAATCCTTGTTTTATTTACATGTTTGTTAGGATGGCAGCTGCAGGACTGGATCAAATATCTTTCAGATTCTAGCACTTTTTGAGCCTCATAGGGGGAGCAAACAAAAGACTTCAAAAATAAATGTTTAGGGAACAATGCGAGGAGAGTTCTGTTTAAAGTTAGAAATGTTATAATTGCACTAATTATGGTCTATAAATGAGGTATCAGCCACGCTCCACATGTGCATATGTATAAGGACTTCACTGGGTTTACTTCCCTTCATAACAGACCAAGATGTGACCAGCTGATTGTTAAGCGCGTGTCCAAATCTGGCAATGAGACTTTGGTCATTACCACCTTTGGTTTTCAGACAGGGTGTAGGAAGTTTGTCTGACTGTCCTACAGAAGGAAGGATCATGCAAGCATTGAAATCTATAGGCACTCCTTAAGATGGCAGATGGGGTTTAGATACAAAACTTGGAGCCACTTGCAAACTTTCAGTTTCCATCCCATCTCAGGTTGCAGTCTTCTGGCATGCAATGTTACACCAAAGTGGTATTTAGTATTCTGGCTGGGCGCCATCTCCAAGGTTGATGACAATCATTGCCTACAGACTGAGTAATGAAGGGCAAAGATGTTTCCTGAGTGTATTTTGGAACGATCTTCTTCCTTTCCTGGTCATAACCAATTCTGTAGGTTGGCTGGTTTGGAAACAAAGTCATCAAAGACAACGGTTCTGGCATTGCCCCTTAGCAGCTCTGTCAGCATTTGCTCAGAGAGGCTCTCTTCAGCTATTCTTTTCCACCCTGACTGTTTTTCCAGACAGATCCCTACTGAGCTGATGTAGTCACACAGTAAACACTGCTAGAAGCAGGCCAACATATGGTATCACTTAGGTACAGCGCAGTCCCAGCACCATCGTAACGGCATTTCATATCTCTGGTTCCACTTCTAATCCCAACCAGTCAGTTCATTTGTGCACAAAGTGGAAAAATAAAAAGGTGTTAAAGAAACTTTTGCAGCCCATGGAAAGAGTTTGCATTTGATACCATGCTTCATGCCTTCAAGACGGAGAGATTTAAGGTCAGGAGGAGCTCAATGCCCAATGAACAGTTGGCTCTGTAGGCATCTGATTGCTCTGCTACAGGCTAGGTCAGTGAGATGTTAAATACAAATAGTTTTAACGTCTTTAAAATTAGACTTCTATGCAACTTAACCAGCTTTGCTGACCTAATGCAAGAAATGTGATCCACTGCAGATACAAACAAATCAGGCAAACATGAGCCATTGGGACTTAATGGAAAACCACGAGTCCCACTGAGACTATTTCTCAATTTTTCAAGCAGCAGCTGAAGGTAGGATTGCAAGCAATGCAGCAGGAATTTGATGTGTAAAGGGGAAGGAAATTCTGCTGTTTGGCAATAGTGAGCTGCTTGGGACCTTGTCAAGCCATCTCTTCTGGGTTTGCCTGCCGGACTGCAGCAGCATAAAGTTACCCAAGACAGCATGGTGAATCCAGATGTTTGGTGAGGGAAATATCAACAGGAAGCAATGTGAGGGTCCTGTGGTGAGGAGCACCTGGGTTTGCTACAGCACAAGCCAGGTCAGAAGTGGTGGGTTGCAGATCACCTGCACCAGCATATGGTGACAGGGCAGGAGCAAAGGCTGCATGAAGGGGAGGCTTAGGTGGGGGGCAATGCTGTGTTTGGCAACCCTGTACAAATCAGCTCGCTGCCATCCAGCCATCCAAGTTGCTTTCACCTAACATGTGGCACCTGAAGGCTCAAGCTCTCCATAAACCTCTGGTCGGATCCTGACAAAACATGGTCCCAAGTGACAGGAAAGTTTGAGGGGACAGGTCTGGTCCTCTGGGTCAGATGGACATATGAAGTCTCAGCTCTCACGTTATGCAGAAGGCCACGTGGTGCCCTAGTGGCAGGGAAAGGGGAGCAGAGGGGCTACAACTGGGTTCGGCTCTATCTGAAGCCTTGATGCACACACACACTGCAGCGACTGGATCCCCTCTCAGCCGTGGGCTACGAAGTCAGTGTAAGGCAGGTTGGCTTCGTTTGTGGCAGCAGTAGATACCATCCGTCATCAAAATGAGCATATGGGAATTGTGTAATAACATACAAGATACACCGCACAGAAAAGAGGATGTGCCTAAACCAAGTAGAGAAGAATCAACAAATTTTTCCTGCAACTCAACAGTACAGTTGAGTATCCGTGGGCAGAAAAGCCTTTGGAAAACCTTCCAGAAAATCAGTTTCCTTCAGCAGGAAACCTAAAGGTGCTCAAGCAGCTCAGAGCCTCTTGATTGCAAAAACATGGTGCTCACATGCACCTCTGCACACACTCTCAGAGGCATCACACACCAGATTTTTAGTTGTGGGTGACTAAAGATATAGAAGTACAACTATATTTGGATCCACAAATGAGGCACGTCACAACTATTGAGCAGTACATACTCTTTTTTCCTGTTAAATTGAATTGTCTGCTTTAGGAGCGTCAGCTTCCGACACCCACAATTAAACTGAATTTTCAAAGGTTCATTAGACATCCTTCCACAGGGAGGCCAACACAGCAGAATTCAACCTCCTCCACAACAAGATCATCAGTAATGAGAATGTGTTATCCTGCATTTCTCCAAATCAATTATCGTCTTATGGGTCCCTAGCTTGAAGGAACTTGAAGTAAATGCAGTCTTCCAAAGATAGGTGTTCAACGCCTTCTGAAAAAAATTCAGCTCATCTTAAAAGCACCTGACACTGGACAACCGAAAATGGAAGCATGGAAAATGGAGGTATTTTGAAGCACTGGCTGTCATGGACCTGAGGACCAGAGGCAGCAGGAAGGAGACACAGCCCAGGGTGGAAAAAAAAAAAAAAAAAAAAAAAGAAAAAAAAAACTNAAAAAAAAAAAAGGAAAATCATACTCATTTTTAACAAGCAGCATTATTTCTGTATTGCACAAGAACTGTACAAGTCACACTGAGTCTTCTATGATTGGTTTGCATGTGTTTGGACCAGTGTTTCAGGAGAGTGCAAGAGAGAGTCCCAGGACTGTGGGAGCCCTTCTACTTATAGCTACGAATTAATTCCAATTAGCCCTAGAAATGGGCCTCTCCAGCTCTTTGTTCTCTCAAATTGTGCTTTTCAGAGGCAGGCTTCTCAATTAGCAGCTAATTACGATGGTCTTGCCTCCTCGCAAGTGGTATAATAAACCACTGCTGTTGATAACCGTGGGAGATTTGCCTTCAGCTTGAGAAGCAGAATTATTGATATCGATTTCAAGGGTCTTTGGCTCTTGTCTGTAAATCCCTCACAGACCTGAAACAACATTATTTGTGACACTACTGAGAATTATTTGATGCTGTGAGCTCTGGAAAATACATCACAGCCCTCACCAAACACAGTGAAAGTAAAAATAGAGAAGCTGTATGTTTGATGGTGTGTCCCCCCCTCTCCTCTTGTGGAGCAGCAAATGAGGAAACCAGATGCGCACCCCGTCATGTTTTGAGGAATAGCTAGGTGTTCCCAGGCTGTGTTTTGCTGTCACCAACCTTCCTCATAACTGTTGTTGCACAACGATGCTAGTAGAACAAAGTACCCTTAACCTAGACCCAGTATCCTTTAGCCCAATGGCCCCAGTTACCTGTTTTCCTATAGAGCCAGCTCCAGTTTTGTGAACAATATGAGACCAGCAAAGAACCTTTTTTATCCCAGCAGGAAGTAGGTTTGACTTTGGAGTCATGTGCAGGGCAGACAGGATGGGAAGGAGATGCAGCTCATAAGAACATCAGACTTGCTCTAACGAGGTGAGACCAGTAGCCCACCTCAACCCATATTCTGCCTCTGCTGGTGGTGCTAAGACATGCTGCATAGGGAGTTTTGTGTGTTCAGCTCTGCTTATTTCCTTTGGTATCTCTTCACAGACCTGTTGTCCATGAATTTATCTAAGTGTTTCTTGAACATGCTAATACTACCTGCACCCATAGTCTTCCGCAGGAATAAATCCCAGAAGTTCACTGCTGATCATATGAGAAATGGGCATTCTTTCATCTAAAATCCTAGCTCAATCATCATTTTTCCAGTGTACACCCTTACTTTCAAGCTGCATACAGTTCTTCCTTGCATG
>VXAA01001165.1:46256-65843 GCA_013399115.1 Anseranas semipalmata | reverse complement strand
AAAAAAAAAAAAAAAGAGCTCCTAGACTTCGTGTGGGAAAACATCAGGAATGGAAAGCTAAAACACAGCGGTTTGAGGAGTGATGTGCGAATCGGAGGGGAATTGAAGCTGAGGAGGGATTTACTCACCCTGAGTATTTCCTACTGTGCTCATGGACCCGAGACACATTCTGAGATCTGAGATAAGGGAAATGGTAAAAGCAGCACAATGGGGAGGACTCCTTTTTTCCAGACCCCCTCAGTGCATCACGGCTATGTAGGATGCAGCCAGCAGGTTCCTCCTTGCCCACACACACCCAAAAACACATGTGGACACCCCCATTTACAATACTTATCCAGACTTTTTTTTTTTTTTTCTGGTCTCAGGGACAAAATCTGCCCTCCTTCTTCATGGATGACTGCAGTCCCTTGGAAATACAAGGCAACTGCGTGCAAGATAGGCAAGCAAAGGTCTGAGCCTGAATGCAGAACCACGGCACTGGCCACCCAAACCTTGATTAAACCTAACCAAAATTTCAGGTGCTGCCTAGCCCCTGCAGCACCCAACATCCTCCTGTTTTGCAAGACACTCAGAGATCTCCTCTTGCATGTGATCTCGAGGAGCCCCACAGAGTCAGGGTTAGTTTTGTCTAAGTAAACAAGGAGGCGACTTTAGCTTTGCCACCAGAACTGCTCAAGTGTTTCGTATTAAACAGTGCCTGGTACTATTTCACCTGCAAAAAAAAAAAATATGGCACATTTCTGCATGGATAGGAAAGATAATTGCTTTAATTAAATGCCAAAATCACACTATTTTATGGCACAGAGAAAATTTAAAATATGTGGGACCCAAACATGTCTTTGCCCATGGTACTCTTGGCAAAACCTGCATCAGTTCCATGGACTCGAGGACTCCAGAATCAACTCAGGTAGATCACGTAGCTCCACTTCAGTTCCATGAACACTCCTGGAACAAATCACAGACAATTTTGTAAACACTTGGAAGAAAATAAGGAGATTAATAACAGCCAGCATGCACAAAACCAATCTAATTGCATTAAGTTATGTCAGACTAATCTAAATTTGTTACAGGATAATGGGAGAATTCATAAATGTCACATATCTTAGATATGGAAGCTAGGAAAGAACAGCCTAGATTAAATTATTAGAGGTGGTTACAAAAGTGGCTAGAAAATTATAGTCAGAGAGTAGTTCTCAGTGCCATGGTCTCACCTCACAGTCAGACTGAAAGGGCATACAGGCAGTGGTCTGTGTAGACTGTCCCAATCTGATGGTACTCCAGATTTTCAATAACAACCTAGCAACAGAGCAAAAGGGACATTGCTGGTGACATGAAGCTGAAAGAGACTGCATATAATTTAGCACATAGATTAAGAATTAAAAACATATACTCCGAGGAAATCCCCTGAAAAACAACATGACTCATTTTTGACTAGTTAAATGCAAAGTTCTGCATTGCACAGAAGACGACAACTTCACAAAATCAGACTGGGCAATTACCAGGTCAGGAGCAGTTTTGGGGAAGTGGGCTATGGGCTGAGCATAATTTAATGGTACCTTGTCACTGAAAAAAAAAAAAAAAATCCTTCTCATGCTGGATATATAAACACGAGTGTCCCACTGTGAAAACACAAGATAATTCTACTCTGCTCTGCTGCACAATCTTCCCTGAAAGCCCTCAGTGGGATTGAACTGCCTCTTTTGGGCAATGGTATGTCAAATATGATCTGTATGCCAGGTAGACCAAGCAGGGAGAGGTCAGAGGAGGGCAGCCAGGTCTAGAACAATATTATTTAATGGTAAAAGTGAGAATGTAGACATTAGGGCATGGAAGACTTTCTAAAACTGAAGATGAGGAAGCACTGGGGAAGGTTGCCTGAGGAAGCTGTGGTTTCTCCATTGCTGAAGGCCTCCACCACTGATGGGTGGGAAACACCTATCAGAAATGACATTGCCTTAGGGCAGAAGATGGGCCAGTGTATTGGGCTTACATGGCAAGGTTTTGGTAGTGGGGAGGCTGCAGGGGTGGCCTCTGTGAGCAGAGCCCAGCAGCTGCCCCATGTCAGATCAGAGCCAGCTCCAGCCGGCTCCAAAAGGGACCCGCCGCTGGCCAGAGCCGAGCCAGGGAGCGACGCTGGTTGGGCCTCTGGGAGAGCAGAGCTAAGGAAGGGAACAAACTGCTGTGCCACAGCAGCTGGGAGAGAGGAGTGAGAAACAGCCCTGCAGGCACCCAGGGCAGTGCAGAAGGAGGGCAGGAGGGGCTCCAGGCGCCGCAGCACAAGTTCCCCTGCGGCCCGTGGAGAGGCCCATGGTGGAGCAGGCCGTCCCCCTGCAGCCCATGGGTACCCCACGGAGCAGATCTCCACGCTGCAGCCATGGAGGAGCCCCCATGGAGCAGGTGGATGTGGCCTGAAGGAGGCTGCGGCCCATGGGAGCCCCCGCAGGAGCAGGCCCCGGGCCGGAGCTGCAGCCCGTGGAGAGGAGCCCACGCAGGAGCAGGAGGCCTGGCGGGAGCTGCCGCCCGTGGGGGAGCCATGTTGGAGCAGTTTGGTCCTGAGGGATGGGCCCCGTGGTACGGACCCATCTGGGAGCAGTTCTGGAAGAGCTGCAGCCTGTGGGAAGCCCACGCAGGATCAGCTCGGGAAGGACGGCATCCCGTGGGAGGGACCCCACGTGGAGCAGGGGCAGAGAGTGACCGTGAAGGAGCGGCAGAGACGCAGCGTTAGGGACTGACCGCAGCCCCCATTCCCTGTTCCCCTGCGCTGCTCGGGGGGAGGAGGTAGAAGAGGGTGGACGGGGGAAGGTGTTTTTAGTTTGTTTGTAGTTTCTCACTGCTCTAGTCTGTTAGCAATAGGCAATAAATTATATTAATCTCCCTGTGCTGAGTCTGTTTTGTCTGTGACAGTAATTGGTGAGCGATCTCCCTGTCCTTATCTCAGCCCTTGAGCCCTTTACATTGTATTTTCTCCCATCTTCCTTTGAGAAGGAGGAGTGAGAGAGCAGTGTGGTGGAGTTCAGTTGTCTGTCAGGGTGAAACCACCGCAAGAAGCCCTTCTCCAGTGGAGCGGGTGCATGTCCTGCAACTGCAGGCAGTGTTTCAGAGAGATCAGGGCATAAAACTGGACACCTGGCTTGAGGGGACCAGGATATTGTCTGTAAAAATGTGGTGGAGGTGGTTCTTCCCTAACTTCAGATCTGCATGTAGGTTGCTGCAGTTATGTGCTGGATACATAGCAGAGAGACCACCCTGAAAGATAATGTAGCTAGTACTAGTGGAGAAGGGATGTTAGCAGGAGAAAGAAAGACAACAGCTAATGTGCTGAGAAGCAGACAATTCCTTTATATCCTTTGGAATGTAAAGTTGGGGAGGATTGTAATGTACAATAAAATTTTATCAACAATGAATCTGTATGTCTTGCTACCTGGGAAAGCTGCAAACTCAAGTTCATCTATCTTTGGAAGGTAACTTCTAGGTCTCCCAGCTCTAAAGTAAGCTGCCTCTACCTCACACCTGAAGAAGGAACTCTGACCCTGAATTTGTTACACTTTTTCACAGATAAATCAGTCTGCCTTACAAAAGGTGCTGTCGATACCTAACTATCACCTTGCCATCTTGCCATGGAAAATAGAAGTGTCTATGTTTTCTGCAATAATGTAAGGAATTATGGAAAATGGGCTGGAAGGGTCCTTTTGTCCATGGAAGGATTACAGATTTATCTCATTTCTGGTGAATGCCCTTCTCAAATGGTCTTAAAAATCTGTGGCAATGGAGATCCTGCACATTTCCAAGGCAGCCTGTTCCAATACTTCATTATCCTCCCCTGCAGACAGCTTTTCCTAACACCTAACCTTTATTTCCCCTGCTGTAGTTTAAGGCCATTACATGCTTTACACAAGACACTTCTGTGTACATATTTAATATACTATTGATTCTTCTTTTGAAAAAGCATAATGACACTGTCTTTACCAACTCAATCATTCCTAAATTTAGTACTCCCTTTTATCCCTTTCCATAAACATCTGTAAGGACACTGTGCAGCCAGTGCACCCTGCAGCCACGGTGATGTAGCCTTTGAGCCCTCATAAAGTTAAATATGTAGTGAATTATTTCACCTCTTCATTGTCAGATAAAAATGAAAGCCAAAGCAGACTCCAATTACACATACTGGCCATAGCAGAAAGAGCTGTCATCTCAGGCTTCATGCACAGCTGATTGAAAAGCTGATTGATGAACTTAAAATATGAATATATCAATCACTGCTGAGGATAAGAGCTCAAGGGAAAAAAAAAAATCTGAAAGAAGGAAAATACTTCTCCCCTCAAAAAAAAAAATAAAAAAAGCAAGCCATGAGCAAGGCATGTTGTGGATGTCCTCCATCCTCCACTGCCCAGTGTTCCTTCCCAGGGAGCTATTGACTGTCACTGACTTTGAGAGGTGGCATGAAGGGCAGTAGGGGTATCTTCCTTTTCCCTCTCCCCCATCCACTCATGTGCAGTGCCTACTTTATGGGTCAGGGGCTTATGCCATCTCCCCTCCACACCAGTGCAGCCGACGCACAACCAGACAAGGAACATCAAACAGTAGCTCCAATTTTTATTGTTTTCTTTTGAATTTTATTGCTCAGGAAAAACATCAGCCTGGCAGCTTGGAGTCTGGTTGGTTCGTTTACAGACCAAACTCCCCAAGGGTTTGCTGATGCTAAATGTCATGACACAGAGCAGGGCTAAGGTGCCCTGTCAAGGAGGGAGCATGGAGAATTGTCTCTCCAACCCAGTTACAGACCTTTCAGGCAGTGGTTGAGGCCATGAGAAGGTTTTAATGCTGCAGTTAATCATTGCCGCTCCCAACTGCTCTGCACGTGTCTGGTGGCAGGGTCTGCCGACCAGCGAAGATGGGATGAGCCATATGTCTGCACTGGGAATGGTCACCTGCAGCTCCCTCTGTGGTCTAACAAGCCAGTCCTTATTCCACAGCTCGCCTGCCTCCATCTCTCCTATTAGGCTGAGAAATTTGATTGCTCAGACTTCAGACCAGGTCTGTCCTGTCCCAAACACTGCTGAGGAATCTCAGCTCACGGAAGATGGTGGTGGCTGGGCACGGCTCCTGCCCTTGCAGGAGCCCTGGTGAGACCTCCTCAAAACAATGTGCACCACTGTGGTCTCTGCAGTTCAAGCTGAAACAGGTAGAGAGGACAGAGAAGGACAGAGCAATATTTTTAGCCTTCTTAAACAAGTGCTTGATAAAAGCTACGGAGAAGCTCTCATGACTGCATCCAGACGTATTTTCATCCCCCCAGATACTCTCAAACTGGCTCCAGTTTGGAAGGTGAAGATCATATGGTAGTTAGTTAAACAGCACATCTGATTAATAATTTACCCCGGCCATTTAGGACTTAAAGCCTTTACCCACAGTGACTCCGGAGCAGTGCAAGCCATGCGTGCTGCACTGGGGCCCACAGACAATGCTTTGCATGGGTCAGACATGGGAATGATTTACAGCCGCTTCAGGCTGGAATACCACAAAGCCTGGAGGGAGTGGCAAACCTTGCTAGCTATGATCATTCATCTTTCCTGACTCTTTGTAAGTCTCTAATTTTAAAAGTCGGTTTCTTTCAAGAGCCATCATTATGTTTTCAATCTTAAAACCTTTCAGTTTCTCTGGGGAAACAAATGAGGAAAAAAAAAAAACTTTTCAAAGCTCAGGATGAAATAATGGGTTTAGTCTGACAGTTTCCTTGTAGGAGATGGGTTGGTAAAGGATTTCCAAGAACAGACTCAAATCAGCGTGCGTGCATTTTCTGTTCAGCAGTATTCCTGGGAAATTTACACACCTGTCACCTAATTGCCACCTCCTTTGTAAAACAGAAATGACAAGCCCAAGTCATTTGCTTTTATTGTCTTTTTTTTTTCCTTTTTTTCTTACAGCAAAGTGCTCGACACCCCTTTGAAAAGAAATAGCAGATTTCCTCCACACTTTGGGATTCAGCACAGGCTGCACTCTTCAAGCTGCAAGCAGAGAGGGTTTCCTTCGAGTCATTGTGGTGTCAGACGGTACAATGTATTATTAAAATCCAATTTCAACTTCTTAATCTCTCAGGCACCAGATGGCCGAACTATGTTTTTCCAGCAGTGTGCAGTCCTGGAGCAGAGCTAGGATGGGCTTGTCACATGCTTCTGGCATTGTCACGTCCATCTAATTAGAAATTTCTACCATCACTTTGGTTTTTAAGTAGTGGAAGTCTGTTGGCCATTTCAGCCCTAGCACATCTAAATGCTTTACAGGTCTCCATCACAGTGCACAAACATTCCTGCAGTTGTAGAGATCCTGGTTAATTCTTGCAAAGCCGAAGTCGTCCTTGCAACTGGGGCTGGACCTTAATATTCATCTTCTGTTCTTCTGCACTAGTCACAAAGCCATGAGAAAACAAACAGAGAAGCAATACCCACAAAGAGACGACATTCCCAAGGCCTTCACAGGCTTCTCAGTTGGAGACCGAAAATGAGGTTTGGAGCAGTTTGTCAAACAATAAGAAGAGAGAGGAATCGGGGAGAGAAATTTCCTATATCTCTAGAGTGCTGGTGAGTTCTGCCAGGAAACATTTCTTATATTTTTCATCTCTATGTGCTGCTCACTGTCATTTTCTATGCTCTTACATTTCCCATTGCTTTGCAATTGAGGATTTTAGAAGACCGGACAATTTTCAAGCTGGCAGGGCAACAAGGACTAGAAAATTATATAGGACGTGGCTTGGACAGAATTTAGCCTGATGACATCATGGCTGTGTTGCAACCCCTTCCGAAAACAGCGGCCTCCAGATCACCTACAGGACAGTGTGCCTTCTCCAGAGAACTGTCCTGTGGTTGTCCCTGAGACACGTGGGATGGGGCAGACACATTTGCAATGCGACTGTGGGGGAGATGGTCCCATGGGCTGGAGCTCCTACACGATGCGCAACTGCATGAGTGTCTCCCCAGGGAAGGATGCGCTGCCACTTTGGGCTCAGAAATAGCACCCAGGGGCTTCACTGCTGAGGGCTCCACATCTCTGAGGGTTTCCTGCATTTTCCCCAGAGAAAGGATGGAAATAAGCCCTCCCTGCGAGGAAGTCCCAGGGACCCTCCCGCAGGTTCTCTCTATGTATTCCGCTCAGAAACGCAAAAATCAAACTCAGTTTCTCATCTGTACTAAGGGGTAATGAGATTCCCTACGGGAGGGAGGAATAAGGAGAACCCCAGTCATTACATGGGTCATTGCGCGGGGATTGGAAAGCACTTGAACTATTTGGAGGCAGAGCCTGGCCCCGCCTCGCGGCTAACCCATTGAGCTCAGTAGCATGGCAACATGACCGAGCCGTGCCTCTTCAGGCTAATACCGCATGGAGAGATTAACTGCAAACAAACAGCAACAATAACGGGCTCATTGAAATGCAAGGAGAGCCCGGCTGGAGCCCAGACGCCTCCACCACATTGAAATACCTCTTTCTCCCGTTGCTTTGAGCTTCTCCTCAGCCTGCTGGTACAGGTGCCCCAGTATTGACCAGTTCCACAAATCACGAAGTCCCCCCTTACATGGTGGTTGTCAACAGCTCCACACCTTGCCCACAGCAGCGGGCACGGGAGGTGTCAGGCGAGTGTTGTGGGATGGTGGGAAAGTCCTCAAATGGGCCCAAAGCTGGGGCAGGAGAAGGGGAACGGGAAGGGGGTGAGGCAGGTGGCACGCTGAGGTGCAATTCCCAGCAGAGCTTCTGGAAGAGGCTGACCGACCGCTTAGAGGGGAATTATCCTCTCCTCCTCCCCACAGGCCCCCGGCATAAGTTAAACAAGGCCAAACTTCAGATGTTTCTATTTTAAGAGAAACCAGGGAGGCTGGCAACTACAAAATGAAAATGAAGGGAGGGAAGATGCTGTCTAGCAAAATTAGCAACACATTTTCCTCCCTGCTTTCCAGAGAGCGTGCCCCCTTCCAGCAAGCTGGGGTCTGCACAGCATAAATTATTCCTGTCTAAATTTGAGCCTGTGCTGTTGTTTCTGCCAAGTGTTTACTCTTGAAGGCCGTATTTTTTCAGGCGCAGATGACACTGGATGACACGTGTCATCACAGTGCGTGTCCTTGAAAAATATGTACTGTGAAATTGCTCTGATGTTCTCCAGGATGTGCTGCTCTCATGTGCAGTGAAAGCGGTCGGAAGGTCTTGGTCAAGAGACCACTCAACGGGTCCACCGTGCCAAAGCTGGATTAAGAGCTGGTGAAGCTTCTCGCTGCCAAATGTCGCTGAGTTCACAGATCATCACCAAACTGTGCGTGCGTTTGACTTGTACAGATAAGGCCTCTGGGCACCTTCTCCCTCAGCTATCTCTGCATTGTTGCTTCCCCCATGAACAAGAACTGTCCTTCACACTGCAGTGTGTAAAGCCACAAATTCATCTTCTGTCGCAGGTTTCTCAACATCCTGAAGCTGCTTCAGGTGTGCTCCTCACAGCAGAGCCATCACGCAACACTAGCCTTAAGGGCAAAGCAGAGGTGCTAGCTTGTGCTGAAATATTTGAGGGCTACTTTCATACTCCCAAACTCACATTCTTGTTCACCCTTTTTGGCCACATGCCACATGCCAGCACCAAGACTGGAGTGCTTTGAAAAGGTTGGGTGATCCCTTTTCGCTCATATTCAGATTTCTGAATAATTCAATTGCTGTGAAGGTTTATTTTGGTTGTGCCAACTAATAGCCTTTTATGGCTGGGGATGTGGCAACTCTATCCTGTCATCGAAACAAAGATCTCTGAGTAGGGCAAGCTCATCTGGCTCCTAATCGGCTTTGGCCTTTACCCTCTCATGGGTCTCTGCCCACTCTAAAGCATGCAGATTAAAATAAACAGTACATTTAAAGAGAAGACTTTGTGCCCCCTAGTACGGAGAAATGTTTTAAGTTACTGTCTTAAGCCCCAACGTGTCAAGGTTAGAAATGTTTTTGTTTCATTGTTCTGACTCCCTATGGCCAAAGTCAACAACAGGCTGATGTGAGGGTTTGATATATGGCAGTCCAGCATGATCTCATCGTTGGGAGGTCATGGGATTAGTGCATAAAACGGTCAGATATGATTAATATTAGGCAGTATGTTTGTGCAGAGATGTACGGATCTGTCACTGTGACTACAGATGGAAAGCCCAAGCTGGATGAAGGTCACACAGGGCATCTTGACTTTCTGGGCAGTCAAAACCGGAGACACCCTATCCCATGTGGTGCTTGCTACTGGGAGAAGAAAGCCACTTGTCCCAAAATGCCTCTCGGGGCCATCCATGCTATTGTGCTACGCAGCTTAGGTCCGCCCCGCACACACACCTGTCTGCTCCCACAGCATGCAGCAAATGGAGGAACACATCTGTGCTGGGGAACTGGCTTCTGCTGTCCTTTGCTATTTTTACACAGTGGCTGTGAAAGCTTCCAAAATGAGACGCATGGACACAATTAAACTGAATGCATTTAATAGCAAACTTTATCACAAACTGCAGAGCGAAACCATTTCGTATTTCCATGGGGCTTGCTAGAAAAATAGCTCCAATTAACGAGGTACATTGTAGACTTGTTTATATTCAGTCAACTCTGTTCAAGCAACAAATTATGTGTGTGTGATTATGAGGCCAAATTCACCCTGTAATTTCTCATTTAGCCTTATTTTACTGCCTGGGCTGTTCCTCTGAGCTGAGGAGTTATTCATGGAGCAAAACCTCCCTGGTTCCTTCGCTGTCCTCACTCCCAAACTCCAAAGGACTTGACACGCGTTGCACACGTAACAACACACCATGCACAAATATCGCTTGGTAGTACCAGCTCCCAGCTTCAGAGCCAACAAGCAGAGGGCTCAGTCACCTTTCTGACTTGGTTTCCTTCTCCCTGGACTCATTAATGTCAGAATCACACAATCACAGATGGCTGAGGCTGGAAGAGACCTCTGGAGGTCATCTGGTCCAACCCCCCTGCTCAATCAGGGACACCCAGAGCAGGTTGCACAGGACTTTGTCAAGGTGGCTTTTGAAGATCTCCAGAGAAGAGACTCCAAAACTTCTCTGCACAACCTGTGCCAGTGCTCAGTCATCTGCACAATGAAGAAGTGCTTCTTGATGTTTAAACAGAACCTCACGTGTTCCAGTTTGTGCCCATTGCCTCTTGTAAACCAGAAACCTCTTGTTTGCCAGAAACTAAGCAGAGACAATATTATGGATTCAGCTCAGAGCAGTGCAATTCACTTCACAAGCACGTATGAGCCCCATACAAAATTGGGGCACAGGGGTTTGGAGGGCAGGAGCTTGATCTCCTGTACCACCTGCCTCCCAGCATCCACAGGAAGCGTTGTCCCCAGCATGCCCGCCCAGGCGATCTGGGACGCAGCTCTGTAATTGAAACCATATAATGCCGAAGCGCTCCGCCACGAAAAGCAGCAGAGGTTGCATTTCATCGCTAATCTTGTGGTTTTGCTCACAGCTACAAGTAGCGTTCCCAGTAAAAACGGCACGAGCAAATTTTTCTGTGCTCTTCATTCAGCTGAGTGGGAGGGTCTCTGGGCTGGAGCTTTCCCAGGCTTGAGTATTTTGGGGTAATTTGGGCCTCATAATGATGTTTCACTGCATGTTTCAGAACAAGCCAAGTCTCTCCCCCAGCCATTCATTGCCACGGGCACACAGGAATTTCTGTGCAAGCCACAATGAGGCAGGGATGTTACAATCCTGAATTAGGATAAATGTCCCCAGCCCTTTCACAGCATCTTCATTTGTGCCACATAAGCAGTATCACCCTTGAAATGTCAAGCTCCTGTTTATCCTTCCTTAGCCACTGGAAGAGACCTTCCAGAGCAGCACAGCAGCAGAAGACCCCATTCATGGGCACTGATCCCAGGTGCGCACTTTGGCACCCAGTCACAAGCAAAAGGACCACAGAGAGATTCATTTCCACAGTAATAACTGTGCAGACTTTATATATTTATAACCTCCCACATAAGTCCTGAACAGGAAAAGATAACATAAAAATGCCAACCAGAGAAACAAACAAAGAAGAGCAGAACCGTGGCTGTAGAGTTCCACTTGTTGCTCAGATACCTTTTATTTTTGGTGTCTGTCCCAGCAGTTTCCAAGAAATCTCCTCCTATCCTATTTCTATGGGGACATATAGTGTTACAGTTGAACCCTTCAGGCGTGAACATCTGAGGACAGAGTCAGGCCACAAGGCCAAGCCTGTGTTTATAATATGAGATGGGAGCAGAGCCAGGTCAGTGGAGCAGGCTGCACTTTCCTGAAGAACTAAAAGATCCTCCCAGGGTCCATGTGACTATCAAGAAGTACCAGCACAGTCCTGCTGGGTTGTGCTTGCCTCAGCCGCAATGCAGGTTTAAAGAATCACAGAATGGCTGAGGTTGGAAGGGATCTCTGGAGGACATCTGGTACAACCCTCTGCTCAAGCAGGGACACACAGAGCAGGGTGCTCAGAACCGTGTCCAGATGGCTTTTGAAGAGCTCAACAGGGAGGACTCATCACCTTGATGCCACCAGACACAGTGTACCCTTACCTGAGCAAATAAGCACCTCTTGGTAGGCTTATTAGCCTGCAGGCAGCACCATGCTAATGCAAAAATGGCAATATCAACCCCATGCTAAATTCACATTAAATTGCCTTGGTGGAAAGACCCTCGTTTTATCATACCTGTAAAAGCATGTCAGATAAAATTCATTGTTACTTCTACAGGATCAAAGCATAGGCACCTTTTGTCATTTCAGATTTTTCCTTAAATGAAAAGTCATATAGCTTATCTATTTCTCCTTGGCAATAAGGTCTAAATAGGACAGAAGGAAGACATTAGCAGCACATATGGGGAGCAAACTTACTCAGGAGCATTCCTGCGGGCAAAGCTTCACCCAAGCATTTTTTTTTTTTAATAAATGCGTCTTAGAGACATTTCAATGTGTGGAAAAAAACACCTCATCCTCTTAAGTTCCACCTGTGGCCTGTTCACTTCTCACATGGAGCCATAATCCTTTCCAGTGGTAACTAGTTGGGATGTCACAAACAAAGGATTATGCCTTCAGGTGAGACAGAGCTTCTTATGAGCTTACTGCTAAACTATTATAGAGCCTGTTCTCACGCAGAAATTACACGCACATACAGACACGTGTATTATTTAAGACAGAGCAGCAAGACTGCAGATGGATGGATCTTCTAGCTTGGAAAAGTAGGAATATTAATTATTCTTATTCCTATGTAGTCATCCAATGCTGAGGTGGGGAGATGGTATATAGGGCATTATTATAAAAGGTGTACTTTTAAAACACACTACTCAGCCAGAGAGCAAAAGTTATTGTCAGATGTGTTTTCTTATAGTCAAGTGGCCAATGCTGGGTTTGGTTTGGTGTTTCAACAGGCTGCTGATACCAACCCAGCAGTTAGATTATTCCATTTGGGTATTTCTGACCTTGTGCTAAAATTTCAAAAACAAAGTGCACTTAAATGTTTAATGCACATCCTGCTGACACAGCACCTCTCCCTGCGGGAGAAGCTGTGCTTGAGGAGGGACGAATGAGAAAGAAGATAAGTAATTCTTCTCAGTTGGATAAACACATTGACTTCACATGCACAAGATAAAAAAAAAAAAAAAAGGAAGACATCGATGTATGGTGTTTATTTTTTGACTACAAGGCAAAATGTCATTTCTAAAAATAAAATCAATCTAGCATGGGAAACCTCAGAATTTTTATCATGATAATTGATAAATCAGACCTCTGTCTAATGTTTCTCTTCATAGAAAATTACAGCTTTGGAGAAGAACACATTATTGCAGAGAAGATAAAAGAAAGCATTGAAGAGTTGACACCCCTGGCTGGAGAGGTTTGTTTTCACTGATAATGCAACCTTTTACCAGCACTTAACTGATCTGAGCCACATGACAATCAAAGGAACATCATTTATGGAGCTTAATCAGCTCCAGGACCCAAAGCAGCACAACAAAGATTGCCCTTTCACAACATTTGTCATCAAAACATATAATGTCTTTAAAAACACAAACATCGAGAAAGTCTGCAGCAATCATGTGTTTTCTACCATTTCACCTCTGGAAATGCAGAGCTGAAATGCAGCCCTTACACCAAACGAAGTGATGCTTTGGGTCTATTTTCTAGCAGAGTGGGTGCAAAAAGGCAGCTGGGCCTACAAGTGCTTGGAGCAGGTCTGCAACCGCTTGTGATGGCCCCAGACATGGCTCCCATCTTGGATTCCCTCCACTCCAAAAGCAAAGCCAGACGGCTGTTTCAGAAGCTTTGAAAAAAAACTCATCAAGAATTTAAAAGGAGGAGGAGACTATGTGAGAGCGCGTGTGTGTGTCTTCAGGTTTTGGCCTGTTTCCAGCTGGCTGAAGGAACGGTGCTTGCTTTCTTCTTTGTTCCCAATCTGCGACATAACCATAAAAACAAAAACCTAGGTAATGTTTTAGTGACTTGCTTAATTTCACTTTTTCCTATGTATTCTGGTACTCAGGTGGCCCCAGAGGTGTGTCGCTGTGTAGCTATAAATAACAGAGAGAGAAATGGCCCACCAGGCAGTCTCCAAAGACACAGCATGCACGGTGGAAAAGGACAGAGAAGCTGGTGCAAGTTCACCAATGGCAAATAACTCTACATTTTCACACCTACAGCTCACAAAGATGAAAAACAAGAGACGTTTCAGTTCAAGAAGAATTAAGTGTTCTCCAAAGTTTCTTTCTGAGTGCCTCAGAGCGTGATAAAATACAAACAAGCACTTCCAGGAAAATCTGACATGGTTGCAGGCTGCCTTGGATGCCCAAAGAAACCCCTGATCCTTCATCGCATTGGATACTGTGCGGTGACAGAAGAGCTGTATTGGTACTGCTTCCGCTGTCCCCAGGGTGGTCATCCAATGGCACAGGCTGCCCAGAGAGGTTGTGGGGTCTCCTCCCTGGAGATCTTCACAAGCCGCCTGGACGTGGTCCTGGGCAGCTGCTCTGGGTGTCCCTGCTTGAGCAGGGCTTGGGGCAGGTGGCCCCCAGAGGTCCCTTCCAGCGTCAGACATGCTGTGGCTCTGTGATCCTGACGGCAAGGCCTGCTTTTTAGAAGCTCTTTTCTTAAGAAAGCAAGGCCCAAGAAAGGCATTGGGAAATAGTTTGAAGTTTGTTTCATTTCTCTGCTGAATTCCGGTTAATACTAAAAATAATAATAATAATAATAATAAAAATAAAAATAAAACAATCCTGAATCACTCAGAATCAATTCTGCTATTCAGATGTTCAGAAGCCAGTTCAAACACTGTGTCTTGCCCTCACCCTGTCAGTTTGTAAGTTCCCCACATGAAAGCTGCACTCAGAGCTTTAGCTCTGCATCCAGCAGCACACATACAAAGACACACACACCTTTTCAGTACCTGTGCTGCCAAATGCATACCCTGTTTTAAGTGATACAAGAAGCCACTGGTGTGATTATGGTAGAAACTGCAGACTAATATTTTTAGTGATGCTTTTCTTTCTTCTTCTTGCAAATGATGATTTCTTGTGGTACTTTCCCCAAATATCACTCATTTTCTGTCATTGAGCTGCAAGAAATCATCTGTCTTCTGTCAGAAGAAGTCAACAGAAACAGAACCTAAATCCTGACCTGGTCCTTCTACAGGGAGGGGTCGGGCAAAGAAAGCGGGGTTTGAAGTAGCCTAGTGTCCAGCTGCATTTTATGCTGCTTTTATTGGAGATTCTGTTGTGAAATACCCATGCAAATCCAAAGGAGTCTCCTAAATGTTTTCTTTGCTTTGCTGTGTGTTCTTCATCCCGCAAAAGACGAAATGAAGAGCAATGCTAGGTGAACTACCCAATCTTTCCCAAGACATACCATGAACATTTTTGGCTTCAGTGTCCACAAGTGTAGCATGATGCCCTTGCCTTTTAATTAGCCTAAGCCAGGGAAGCAAAGCTCTGAGCTCCTGCTCTGATATCTGACCGGAAAGGCCAAGAGCTGAAGAGCCGAGGCAGCGCTGCTGCCACCCTCCATGCCCCCCAGCCATCGAGTCCCTGCCAGCATGAAAACGAATATGCTTCCTTCCCATCGGTGGGTGAAATCAGAGCCCTCATGCAATTTCTGTCACCAATTACTTGATCGCCCTGTTTTTGTGACAGTCTGATGATTGCAGAGCAGCATCTCAGTCAGGGGATTAACCTATTCCTTAAAAGCAGTATGTGACAGCTAAGAAAAAAGGTGAATAAAAACATGTTAGAAGTACATGATTTGCTTCTATATTCCAGTACTAAAATTGTTTCGTATCAAAGAAGCCAGGATAATAGATATGGCAAACTAAATGCTAAGTCAAGGCTGCCTTGGACTGCTGCTGCAGCTGTTAATCTGATTTCTGAAGCCACCAGCTTGCTGGGACGGACGAACACAGTTTGCTGGATGCTCTCATGGCTCGTGGTGCAATGTAAGCACAACACTTGGAATACAATCCACCAGTGTCCTCACGCCAGATCCCATAACCTACTTCCTAGGCCTGCTGCCAGTGTTGTGCTATGAGTCACGAAGAGAAACAAACACAAGGAATGTCAAATTAAATAGGACACAAGGCTTTCGCAGCATTTAAAAGCGGAGCAATTGTGCCGCAGCGTACAAACCTCCCTGGACTCCTCTTGGACCGATTCTCATCTCGGTAATAAGAAACATCCCTTTAATTAGTTCCACCTAATGAAATTCATAAGACTGGGAGTGGGAGTTTTGCTCCTGGGTAGAAACCGAAAACTTCTCTCCACTCGAGCTACCCATTTTCTGCAGCAGTCATTAGCAAATTTTATCAAATCTCTGTGTTAAACAGTAACAACTATTGTTTGCCCAGAACACAAGTCCATTTATGAGCTGCAATACGACACATTGTGGAAACCCCAGTCTGAAAGGCACTTTTAGAAAAAAAAATTAGGACTGGCAAGAAAAAGTAGTTTCAAATTGTCAAGAACAAACAATGGAGAAACTTCTACCTGATCTTTCAGGTTACTGTGATCAGAGAGTTCCCCATATCTTTGTGGGTTGGGGAAAAATAATTTACAAAATTTATTGCCTCTTTCCTGACAGTTAAGGGGCTCCCGTTGCTCCAGCTGAAGCTCTGGGAGGTTCCTGCTGGTTGCACCCAAGGCCAAGCAGAAAAAATCTAGAAAGCCTCAAGATGCACATTTGCTCCTATGGAAATATTGACCCACAAGGGTCCATTTAAATCCATTTTGGTTACATGTCTCTCGTGTCAAAGTAATATCCATGGCAACAAACAATTTCGCTGCAGGAGAGAGAGCGCATCCAGAAAGAGCGTATAATCGCTGTTTATCGATGACTGAAAGCCTGAAAGAACAAAGTTTGAACTTTCAAGTGCAACACCAGTGCTCTGCAGAACATCAGCGCCTTTCGTCAGGATGCTGGTTTGCAAATGTAGATCACAGAAGATGGAGAGGGAAATCGAAGCCTTGCCAGCTGTTTTCATTTCCAAACTCTTTGCAAGGTGACATGGTTCACTGTGTGCTTGTGGCTGCCCGTCAAGAAGGTAACAGAGGAGGGCGAGAAGGAGGGAGCAGATTCTTAGCTACGTTTGGAGGCAGCAAAAGCAGAAAACACCACTGAGACAAACCATCAGGATGACCAAGATTTCAGTACGAACTGTTTTCGGCACCCACTGAGGCCCCTTGGTGTATTTGCGTGCTTTCCTCGAAGCGGCTGCTGACCGATATGTTCATCCTGTTGTTCCATGGTGGGGCCCGTAATTACATAGCCTGATTTACAGGGTTGGTTATAGCTGCTATTACGGGAAACTACGATGCTGGGCGCAGCTGCAGCGCTGATGGGGGAAGGAGGGAGGAAGACGCACACTGCAGCCTCTCTGCTGTTGCATGAATACATGCTGCGCTGGGCAACATTCACGGAGGAAAAGGAGGAAGCCACAGCCCCCCGGGGTCTTCCTCAGACTCCTTCACACTTATAAAGCCACCTTTGATTTGGGCTGCCAGGAGTAGTTTTCCATTTTAGTGCTATGGGGTATGTTTTTCAGAGCCTTCAGCAGCAGCCCAAACCAGCCCTGCTCTCAGGACCTGCTGGAGAAAGGCACTGGCACAGAGTCTATCTCGCTGTGGTCCCACTGGAGCTAAAGGACTGCTTTGCAAGCAAGTTATCAATGAATTCTAACCCAGGAGCCTCTTACCATGACCTGAATCCCTGCTGTCTGCTAGGACTTGCTCTGCTTTCCAACCTCCGTGCTCCTGTCTCCACGCTGTTGAGATAAAAAGCTCCCAACAGCATTGCTCAGGGACTCCAAAACAAATATTCCTGAGCTGTTGGGATCCTTCTACCTTCAAACCAGACCCAGCACTCACTTTTAGTCTTGAATACCTACAGAGGGTGGTTACGGGGCTGACAGGCAGCCAGGCACTGCTGCAGGGGGAGTGCAAGAGTCCCAGGGCTAAATTTTTAAGGCAGTGTTTTGATGCAATGACCTGCCTAAAACATTACACAGCCCCATGCAAATGGTATGATTGATTACAAATTACATCAACACCACCCCACTGGATATTTTTGCTTACCGTCAGCTTCATTTCTGAGAACCCATAAATGCAAGAGCTATAAGGTCATCACACTCATAGGGGAAAGAAGGCACCCTTGTTTTGAAAGCCAAAGCGTCTCTGTTATCAAAATCAAGGTACTCAAAGGGCCATACACTATCCCCTACAGATGTACCCAGGGTTAGGACAAAGACTTGTTGGGTTTCCCTCCATGGGGATCTTCACAAGCCGCATGGAGGTGGTCCTGGGCAACCTGCTCCGGGTGTCCCTGCTTGAGCAGGGGTTGGGGCAGGGGACCCCTCCAGAGGTCCCTTCCAGCCTCAGCCATTCTGTGGTTCTGTGACACCTCCTGCAGAAAACACCGAGGGTGAGAGGCTTGCTTTGTCACGGAGAAAGACCAGGCTCATGGTTTCTTTCGTGGATTTGGCTTCTTGCACTGTGGCCTCCTGTCCCAAAGAGGAACAGGTCCTACTCCTCAAGGCAACAATTTACCTGTTCAGGAGAGCAAATTGTTGGAAAATTACTCCTGAATCTAGCGTCTCTAGTCGAGATCAGAGGGTGATTTTAAGGATTAGATTCACTCACCTGAGTAAAAAAAAGGAGAGGCACTGCCTCCCCCACCCATGCACTTGCAAGCACCCACCACTCCCTGCCCCACATCTGCCTCACACCACCACCATCCACCTGAGAAACCCCACCTCCCTTCCTGCAGGGGTTTCCATTTCAGCTGCAACAGAGGGCGGCCTCTTGCTCTGCAGCAGCAGTGATATATTACCCACCCAGGTACTGACCAGGCTTCATGCATCAGCTTATCTGCCAAGGTCTACTCCCATGACCCTTTGTCCCCGTTAGCCTGCTGAATTTATGCTCTTTCTCTGATGTATCACCACATGAAGCTGAAGGAAATGCCGAAGGGTTTTTTTTACTGGCATTGCAGTTAAAACTGGTAAAAAAAAAAAAAAAAGAAACTGTCTCACTTGACCAAGGACAGGTGGGATGCAACCTTACTCTCTGGTTTGGAATACATCAAATATCAGTTGGTCAAAATGGCTTTAGGAATAGCATTTTTAATATAAATTTGAAAGAGCTATAAGAAAAAGTCAGTGCTGTCTCAGGGGATGCTGGCCTGAATTTAAAGAGATCTTCAAATGATTGGAGCTCAACCACATGAATCAGAATGAAAATCTCTACTTCAGTGATTCTCAGTAAAAAAAAAAAAAATCAAGATAGTTTTCTATTATGGTTAACCCTTCTGATGCTTACAGCTGTAGTTATGGACTTGGATGTATATTTAGATACTCTCATTGGCTGCTGGTATAAACAGCATCTTCTTGAGTCCAGAAACTGATGGCTGGTTGCCCATCTGTCTCTGGGGCCCTTTCTCCCAAGAAAGAGTAGGTATTTATAAGTCAGCACCCTCTCATTTGCTTGCCCTTAATAGGGCTACACATTCCCAAACCCATATATCAGAGCTGGGCTGGCTACAGAAACCAAACCATCTCCTTCTCCCACATCATGCCCCATATAATGCCTCCCTCAGTGGTAGCCAAGATCCTGCTGAAGCAGACCAAATTTCAGGCTACTCAGCAAGCCCAGCTCCCCGGGGAGCACGAGATGCAGGCTGGAGGAGCCTCTTCTATCATTGCTCCCCGGAGCTGTTAACAGCCAAGACGGGGTTGTGCAGGAGCGCAGCTCTGCTCCGGTTACATGCCCGCCACCCCCGACCCCAGCAGAAATCCCAGGCCCATAAACTGAAACAAGGCGTTCCCACCAGCCACCCTTGGACTCCATGCTGGGGTGCCATCGGTGAAAACAACGGAGGCATGTCTGCTGCTGGCATGGCCCAGAACAATCCCTGTACAAACGCAAGCACCGAGATTCCCCAGTCCCAGTTTTCTCGCAGCTGTAAGACAAGCTGCACCGGATGCAGATGTAGCACAGTAACCTATTGAACCAGATCGCGTTAGCTAACTACAGAGAAACCTAGCAGACCATTAAAAATTAAGCTAAATATAGGCACACAT
>VXAA01001165.1:14148-46170 GCA_013399115.1 Anseranas semipalmata | reverse complement strand
AAAAAAAAAAAAGGTAATTCTAAAGCTCAGAGCCTAATTCATGAGAGAGTAGAAAGTCATAACACATGGGACGTTCTTCAGATGATGCAACTGTGGCTCCAGCAAACCAGGAAGCTTTAACCAGATCTCTCCAGAACTACAGAAAGGAATGAAGTGCCTTTGCTCTCCTGCCAAAGAAAACCAAGCCTGGGTGCCTGGTTATTTTCCGCACTCAGACATGCACGAGCTCACATGGCAACCCAGGGATGTGCTACCCTCTCCAGACCCTGTCGGCTTGCTCCCGCTTTTGAGGCTCGCTTGCTAGCCTGGAGGATGATCCAGGTATTATTTCCCTTCAGAGCAGGGGTGGTGGTGGCCACCTGGCCGTGAGCAGGACCCCTCTCCCGTCTGGGCCATGCGTGCCTTGATGGTTCAGTCTGGCGGGAGGTCGAGCCTCTGGCCAAGCAGGACGACAAGCGGGGTGCAAGGAGCTGTGCAGTCTAGCTCCTGGCCAGGACATTGGAGCAACAGGACATTTCTCCTGGGGACAGCTTTTAAACAGGTGGTAACACTCACTGGGACAACCTCCCAGTCCAACTCCATGAAGCCGCTGCTGTTGCTCCTGCATTCAGTTCACACCTAAGTGGTAAGGATGCCCACCTTACAGTGCTGGGAGCTGCGCGGTGCCCAGCGCAAAGGAAACATCTTTTAATGGAGAAAGGGGTGTTCCACTGTGATCTGAGCACAAGGACCGGTTGTAAGACCTCCTCGCCTAGTGCCTTCAGGTTCTACCTATCTCTTGTGGAGACAAAATAAGTGAAGCAGACCAGGAGGTCCTATAAGATATAAAACAGGACCGTCACAGTGGTCCCATGAAGTTAAATTAGCTTGCACGAAGACTTTGGGGTCACAAATGACCCTCCATTTCAAAACCCCTACATGGTGTGAACCTCCTTCCTGTGATAAGGACTGAATTACTCCAGGAAACTTCAAAGCCATCAAAGAGCTCGTGTTTGTTGATGTTTGTGTGCAGTGCTTTGAGTGAATTTTCTCTGCTTTTCCCAGTCACCATGCAACAGTCAATTAAAATGCACTGCTCTTTGTAGCCTTTGCTGCAGTATGAAGTTTATTGTCCTATTTATCACCATTGCGCTGCTTTTGGCTGAATTATTTATAGTGCTGAAAAAGATGAATTCAGTGGTAAATCCAAACTGGGTCACACGGATATGTCTTCTCAGCCTTGCAGTTCAGAAGCCTTGGCTGTGTTGTGTTAACTGGATGGAGCACAATCATCCACAACCCACAGCAAAACCTACAGCTGCGTGCACCCAGCGAGCGTTCCCTTCCTGCTCATCCCTCTTGTTGGGCCACACGTGTAGGAAGCAGGTCATCTCCCACAGGCGACTTGCCCTTGTGTTTTTATCCCTGTGGACTGAAATATTGCAATTCAGGACATCACTGCAGCACCCTCAGCAAGAAACTCCAGTGCAGAGCAGCACTGCTAGCACGCCGTAGGGCAGTACAGCATGAGTACGGCAGAGGTCAGTGGTGCAGCCTGCACCACCGCATGGTGAGCCGAGGCACCCCAAATTCAGAAAGTGTCCCAATGGCCTGAGGTTTTAGTTCTTAACGTAGAAAGAAAACTGCTACTTAAGCACGGGGTTTTTAAAAGGAAATCATGCATGCTTTTCCAGCTCTAAATCCTGAGTTTAGTAATCTTCTACCAAGAACAACCTGTGCTCCATGCCACCTCTAACGTGGAAAATGAAAATGATTCAATTGTTTCAAAAATAAGGAGAGGTCGATTTTTACATCACTGCTTTCCTTACACCACTGCGGCCTTTCCTGCAACATCACACGTAAGATGCTTATGCCTGGGGCTCCCCCCGGTTATTTTCCATGCCAGAAAGTGAGGAGCCCTCCTGCATGTGCTGGCGCTGCCTGGCCACCCTCCTGAGGATGGGGCCGTTGATGGGGGGGGGTCTCATTTACTGAAACATCTTCATTGCCCCTGCCAGGGAATCTGGAAACCATCAGCAATGCCCTCTCCTGGGATCTCAAAGATGCATCCTGGAGACTCGGGCACCAGGTGAGAGCTGGTGCGGGTCCTGCTAAAGGGCAAAGAAATAACATTAACCAGGGGCTTCAAATACGAATTGTAAATAATGTCAGGGTCAAAACGCACTTTGGGGCATGCATCGGCAATGGATTTGGCACACCTTCCTTGCTGCTACTGCTGAAACTGGAGATGTACAGCAAAGCCTCTTGACCTAAGAGGTGATAAATACCAATTTGTAATGCCAAAAGAGGTTTTATTTTAATTAACCTCCTAAGTATTGGAGTTTTTTAATACTTGACCAATATATTATGTTCAAAATATAATACTTTTTTTTTAATTAAGTTAAAAATTACATACATAAAGCAAAATGCTGCTCCCTCCACTCTGCCTTTGACCCTTAGAGAACATGGGACGTGCTGACCCTGGTCATCATTGGGTTTTGTTGGAGGGTGTCACAGGGTCTCAGGCACCAGCTGTGAGTTTCTGTGAATGGATGAAGGTCACCAACAAATGTTGGGGTCTCAACGCCTGTCTGAAGCTGAAATGGAAAACACGTTCCTGGCCACAAAACCGAGGGGCAATAAAATGGTTCTTTTTCCTGCACTACTGGCATTTCTCTCCATGTTGCAAGGGCAGGAAAATCTCATTCTCTCTTGTGAGACAATCTGTAGTAACAGCACCACCTAATACAACAAGAGACAAGACAGGCACCAAAATTTATGATGAATTGGCTTATAGAAAAGTTGGGAAACAGCCTCCAATTGATAAATGTGCAGTAACGCTTTGCAGCCATGTGATGCAATCACCTTCACTCCACCATTGCCTGGTACAATACTGACATCTTGCCCTCGACAGTCAGAATCTCTTAGCTAATAGACCAAATGGAAATAAAGAGGAGGGTTCGTGTTTAAGTGCAGCAGGATGAAGAGTTTTATCAGCAGCATGCTTGCTGAGAAGTGTGGTTTGAGGAATCCTACTGCTATTTTCAAGTTCAGGTTGAAACTACTTAATAGATACACCAAACGAGAGAGTGCAAACCAGATTCACCAACCCGGGCAGCGGAGGAGGCAGCACACAGCTTTAATTAGCACTCCACTCAGGGAAAGGTGATTATCCAAGGATGTGGACCATGGTCTTCCTGCCCAGGAGCACTCCAAGCAGCACACCTGGGGGGTCACCTTCTCCCACACCAAGGAGAACCTGCTCCTTCTCTGTTGGCCTCTGTTAAAATGGAAGCAAAACATCATGACAAATCACAAGAAAGGTATCAGTGATCTGAAACCGACCTGTCAAAAATTTTACACTCAAACTAATTTGAGAAGTGATTTCTTCACAGTGTCTTATGAATTGGACTACTTCGGGATTTTTCAGGGCTTCACTGGAACTGAAAAAATTCTGCTTGCGCCAGTCCATCTGTACGGCATTCCCATGGGAGATGCAGACCCCATTTGCTTGCAGAGGAAGCAGAGATAAAAAGGCACCCTGTCCTGAGCTGGTCACAGGATCAGCACAAACACCAACAGTGGTGATTTTCCTTTATCTTCCCCAAAATCAAGGTTACACTTACACCATTCAGGCAGATCACCAAGTATTTAGAAAGTTACTCACTGTCCTGTACTACAAAGTGAAGATGACACTTTCTTTTTCTTTTTACACCATGGTAAGGCTTTTTCAGAAGTAGATGCTTTTAGCACCACGATCTCTGCCTTGCACTGCAGACCCATGCAATCACGTAACGGTGCACACACCAGTAGACTACACAACATCCTTTTGTTTTGTTTTCTTTTTTGCCATGGAGCCTGGCACAAGCAACACTGGAGTGGACAAAAGCAGTTTTAACATAGTCTGTACCTGGCTTGCTGTGACAAATAGAAGACAAATGTGCTTTTTTCCCCCGACTACACATGGCATTTGTTCCAATTTCTCAACTCATTTTCTGCAACAAGCACCCAGATCAGCATCTTCATGGTGGTGTTAGTGAACATTTTCAGATATTCACACCAGCTTTCCCCTCACCCCAAACAACTTGCTACTGTGACCACTTAGAATGTCAACACATCAGATACTCCTCAACATAAATTTTACTGATCTGGCATTTATTTTACACAAGAGCCCATGCCCATACATAGTCTATACAACTTCCTTTATGTATACATTAAAGAAAGATGGAAAAATTATACCATGCCAAGAAAGCTGTCTTACTAGACAACAGCCACTGCCTGAAGGATGTATTTAGAAATCGGAGGACAACTTAGGAGTGGAGTCACACAACACAAGCCAGAAGAGTAATGAGAAGTAGGGAGAAGGAAAATTTCTTTTAGGTATTGAGCACTTCCAGACTGCATCACTAAATACCCAGACTGACAACTCTTTCACCTCCCCAAGTGACAGCAATACCTAACACTTACATAGCAATTTTCATTCATCTGTCTCAAATTGCATCGCAAGGAGAGTTAAAGCACTACATTCAGCTTTCCTCTCTGCAAACCAATGCACAGAACTGAAGCCCAAGGTCACGCAAAGGCAGGAACCAGAAACAAATGTAGGACATGGACTCAAGTCTGTTGTCACAGATGCTGAGTTTGGACCCTGGTGCCTTCTCTTCAACCCCGTGAGCAGAGTGTCAACTTTCTGCGGGCAGCAAAAGGGGGTTTCCTGCTGTGTTGTTTCAGTAGGAGCGAAGCTTCCAAAGCAGTTGTCTACGCCAAGAAGTAATTGCCAGCAATACCTCCACTTCAGCCCGCGGACTCGCAGAACAGCTGAGGCTGACAGGCACCTCTGGAGATCGTCCCATCCAGCCTCTTGCTCAGATCTGGGTCAGCCACAGCAGGTTGCCCAAGAGCACATCCAGTCAGGTTTTGAACATCTCCAAGGATGATGGTGATGCCACAACCACTCTTGGCAACCTGTGTCAGTGTTTGATCAAATTCACCGTTTAAAAAAAAAAAAAAGTTTCTTCCTATGTTTAAGAGAAATGTCCTGTATTTTGGTTAATACCATTGCCTCCTGTCCTGTCACTGGGCACCACTGAAAAGAGCCTGGCTCCATCTTCTCCCTGTTCCTCCATCCCGCACCCCCAATCAAGTATTCATCCACACTGGCAAGATTCCCCCAAACTCTCTTCTCCAGGCTGAGCAGTCCCAGCTCTCCAGTGCTCCAGTCCCTTCGTCATCTGCGTGTCCATTTGCAGGACTCTCTCCAGCATATCCACGTCTCTCAAACTGTGGGGCCCAGAACTAGACCCAGCATTCCAGGTGTCTCAGCAGTGCTGATCAGAGAGAAGAGGCCACCTCCTTCAACCTACTGGTGACTGATCACAACCCTTTGAGCTAGTGTTTAGTCAGTCCACCTCACTGTCCACGTATTTAGCCCATACCTCATCAGAGATGATTTCATGGGAGTGTCGAAGGCCTTGTAAAGACACAATAAGCAACATCAACTACCCTTCCTTCAGCCACTAAGCAAATAATCTCATTGTAGAAGACCATCCAGTTGATCAAGCATTTCTCCTTCATAAATACATGCTGACTAATTCCAAATGTCTTCTTGTCCTTAGTATATCTGGAAGGAGTTGCCAGGCTTACCAGCTGTACCACCATCCCTGGGATCAAGGTGAGGTTCCCAAAGATAGGAATGACATTTACTTTTCCTCCAGTACTCAGGAACTTTTGCCAATTGCCGTGTGCTTTTCAAGATATTCAAAAGTGGCCTCACGCTGACATCAGTTCATGGCAGGCTAGATGTCTCTAGATAGCTTGGGGAATGCAATATTCCAGCCCAAACTTCTGCCTTTGACAGAATGACCTGCCCAAATAGTTTATATTTGTTCTTCACCACTTTTAAAACATCTAAGATCTGCAAAGTCTGTATGACTTAACCCAAATAATCCAAGTCATGCTGTGAGGTCATTAACAGTTACACAAACAAGGAGAAGCAGAGATGCACCCAATTGTAAAGAGCTGACACAGAGGATCAGAGTGCTGACAGCAGGGACAGCATCTCCCTTCTGTGCGGGGCCAAACCATCCTGTCTCAGGAGCTCTCGATGCAAGGATTGCAACATCAACATGTTAAATCAGCTGCAAATACCACCACTGACCAAGTCATACTGATTAGGAAAACACACCACTTGTTCCTCTTACTCAAGTCTCAGACAGGAGCCACTGTGCCACAGTGTGACTTTGTTTACAGCAAAGCCTAGATTGCCTAAGTTGCACCACCACCAAAACTGAGTAAGGAGCTATAAAATCTGATTTTGTTCCCCTTCTCAACTGTTCTAGCTCAATAGGTGAGATGCATTTAAAATAAACAAAAAAAAATAAAATCCAATGGTATCGAATTTAAACTAGACACAACTACATTTTCAGTGGCTAAGTTATAAAAGAAGAAAGGTAAAAATAAAATTTCAGAAGTGTGAAAGTTGTCACTGGAATATTTTTATCTCTAATGAGTCACAAAGCCTGAGAAGTAGGACTTCCCCCCCCTCCAATAGCACTGCAAGAATTAAGATTAAAAAAAACAAAAAACAACACAAAACTACAATAATGGTAAAGTTAAAAGCTACACAGAGCTTAATCAAGACACTTGTTCTTGCATCATATCAGAAGCAACAAGCTCTTTTTACACAGACAGAGGCATCTTAATATAAAAGAAGAGCAAACAAAACCCACCCCTCAACCCAGAACAGAACAGGAAAGTTGCAGGGACAGGAAAAGCCTACAGGTATTGGACTGTACAAAAAAAAAAAGTTATTATGGCAGCTTTCCTAACCAAAGGCTGAACTTGGAAGTTGAGCATCAGGAAGGGAGACGTGAAGTCCGAACATGGCCCAGAAGAACAGGAAAACAAAAGTGGGGAACAAGAAGAGACTGAGAACTTCCACTTGTTGACCACGACTGCAATTCAGGGTTTAAAAGAGCTGTAGAGCTGTCTCCACACATCTGCAATAAAAGTGGCAGAAAAGGTTCACTCAGAAAACAGCAATTTTGCATAAATCAATGATTATTTCCTAGGACCTGTGTTGTACACACATCAACCGTGGACAGACACCCCACCACCCCACCCCCAACCCCAGAATAAGCCCACATCTTATGTACATGAAAAAAGACTTTGAAAAAAGGTTTTCTTCTGACAAAGCTTTTTTTTTTTGTGTATGAAAGTTTTAATATGAAAGTCTATGACAATAGTATAAAGAATTCAGATTAAAGTTTTTTTACACAGGGTCAGAGCATACAGTCAAAGAAAGCTCTGCCATCAACTCAATAGGGGGTAGAAGCACATTAAGGGTTAATTAAAGTGCAGTTTCATGGCAATTCCAAGACCTCCATTTCTTTTTCCTGCATGTGTGCAGTTGTTACCCATGTGTTCAACAGCACTGGTACCAATCCCCTCAGAAATCAGGTTCTGCCTGAGTGCCAAATCTCTGTGGCTCAGAGTCCTTTGCTGATACTTCCACTGCAGTAAAACTAAGAGCCATATCCAAGTCAGTATGATTGAGATGGCTTGTGGGACCATCATGGGAGGAATGAATCATCTGCCTTGGAAATATGTTTATGATCACTGCTTCAATCTACTTACACATTCTTGAGACACGCAACTTTTACAAGGGTGTTGATATTTATATAATTCAATAAATTTACACAGTGCATTACAAACACAATATGCAGTTGTACCTATAAATAGCAGAGCAGTGGGACAGAATTTTCAGCTATTTCTTGTTTTCTATATACCACAAATGAAATGTATGGCACAAGTTATAAGTTGAAGAACTAGAGGACAGAAAATACAGTTAAGCAACAAAAAAAGCCACGTGAGTCTCCCTGTTTTAGGTAGTGGAAGGCTAGCCTCCTACCCCCCCTCAAAAAAAAAAAAAAACAAATAAAATCAATCCCTGAGAAGGTAGTTCAGCTCCAACATTTAACCATGACTAAAAGATGAAGTGCAGCAAAATATTCTGAAGTGGAGGACTTGATAATAGATTATTTTCATGACATGTTTTCAGTGTCAGCGTGACAAATTAACACCTGCACGAGGACTCAAACAAATGCACAATGTAAAAGACTGTTTCTAAACTTTGGCTGATTGGTTTGCTTTGTTTTTTTGTTTTTGTTGTTGTTTTTAGTGTTCACAACAGTTCTTGTATGTACAGCCACAAAGAAGAATGAGTATATGCACAAATCTATGAATAAATCACTAGATACTGTACAAACATCATAACAATGTGCCAAGGAAGACATTTTTCCAGACTGCCAACTAATAAATTCCCAATGTATATTAAAGAGGGACAAACAAGTAACTCTTAGTGAACTTTCCAAACTTAGATAAGTTAAATCTAATATTCTCAATACCAGGCGCTTGCTTCAAGAGTTAAACTGTCAGGTAATGACTATGACAGCAGTTAAGGCCTATGGTTTAACAATGGGTACCTGAGGTCAAACAATCTAGCACTGACACAAGCAGTTAGTAGTTACTTTTTTATTTATTTTATTTATTTTTTTAAAAGCTTCTTGCATCAGTCTGCACCCTCATTTCTATTTCTCTGCTCAATTCGATTAGTTCAGAGAAGAGGAGACTCCTGGTGCAAGCAGTACTTTTAAAGCCAGGTCAGTTATTTCTTCCAATTCATTTCTTCATTTATACTTCAGACCACTAACAGCTGAAAAAAATGTAACAGGTATCATTTCAGAAGGACATTCAAGTAATTCCAGACACTCAGATACTCACAGACACTCTAGGCCATGATTTCACATAAGGAGGATCCACCCTACCCCAACACTACTTGGCTCTGGTGACCAACTGATGCTGTCTGTATCAAAGTAAAACATTCAGAGCTCTAAAGCTCAAAACTGGGGATCCACACCTGCTCTAGGAAAGGTCATATTCTGTGCCACTGCTGCTTTTCAGCCATGGGGAAATGCAATTACTCAATGTGGATGCTGTTTTCACAAGGAAATGGTCACCTCAGGCAGAGCAGATCAGAAACATGGTTTTAACAGTTCTCAGTATACACTTTAATGATTATTTTGTTATACTGATGTCTTTCAAATGCGTCAGTCAGGTAGAAAAGCTGAGCCTTTGCTTTACTGTCCACAACAGACATCTCCTACAGTGCTTCTTCACACTGAATTGCTGGGGTTTCCCATGTCTCCTCATCTGCTGAGTGAGTTATCTGTGATGTCTGATCTACAGGTGCTTCCTCACCATGGGCTATTAATAATTCATCTTTTTCTCCTCCTGCTAACTGAAGGTCAGAGCTACAAGAACAATTAGATCCATCACGTTTGGCTGTCAAAACCTCTGCTGTAGTTTTAGAGGCCTGTTCAGTCTCTGTTTCAGCTTCTTGTTCTGCTTTAAAATGAAGTCCAAACACGTCATTTCGTACGATGTATCGAACACACTGCAAAATAACATTCCTTTCGTGTCGGATGTCCTGGGCCAGTAACTGCAAAGAAAGAAAAGAGTGATGCACATTTCCATCTATTGGCCTGTAGCTGATACATGCCTAGGAGGATGCAGAGGTAATTTTAAAAATCTCTTAAACAGTTGGCTCTTACACAAGGCCTGGAAACAAAGAACAGGAGACTACCTCATCAGACAGCCCCTGAAAGCCACATATCCCACATTCCGTGCTTTGCAACCGACTTGCAGGCACTTCGGTGTGGTCAGGGAGCGTGTTTCACAGGGCTACGGCACAGCTGGTTAGGCTGTGGTTGGACAGCACAGCGGAGGGGATCTAAAGGCTCACCATCCCTTCCCTCCAGCCAGCTTGTGCTGATCAGACACCCTCACTGCACCGATTTGACCTAATAACCAGGAGAAAACGCATCTGATGAATAGAAGCAACTTGTGGTTGGGTTTCATGGAGTTTTTGTTTTGTTTTGCGAGGGGTGTGTGTGCAGGAAGGTGAAAACTGCAGTGAGTCAGCAAAAGGCCCAGCACAGCACAAAAGAAGAGGTGGGACCAGGCATCTGGAAGGGACGAGGCAAGGGGGAGCTGCCCTCTGGGGCAGCAGCAGGTGCCAGAGCAGCGCAGGTTGATGGTCAAATACCACTTCTGCAATGACAGAGGCTCAGAAGGGCCACTATTTACTATGGTACTTACAACTGTTACACTGCGATGGATGAAAACACTCACATGCCCAAAATGAATACATTTAAGCACCACTCATTCAGCACTGTTAATGCACTAAGGCAGGTTGAACATACTGACATATCTCCATGTACCTTCTGGATTAAGCTGTCAGTCTCAGTTTGCTCAGGTGGCAGAGCAAGTCAGTAAATATACCTAAATACTGGGAATTTCCTCCTCAGTTATCTCCCAGGGCAGACTCAAATGATGATGTTCTCATATCATGGACTGCAACTGACATCCGAAATAAAGAATGCATTCTAGGCCATGGACAGTGCATCAGGATAGCAAGTCTACTAGCATCTTTTAAGCTTTCCAGGCTATACTGTATCTGTAATTTAATATACCATGCATCTTTTATTAGATAATACCTATGAGTAAAAGATACTTATAAATATACAGAAAGGGCATGTTTCAACACCTACCAGACTGGGGGGGAGGTTTAAATAGCAATAACTATTTTGGGATATAATCCACCAACCTAAGTCTAAAAGCTTAATCAAAGTGCTAGAAACCTTCCTCATTTCCTTCAACCTCACTAAAGTTCATTTTAGTATTAAAAAACACAACCAGAAGGCTGAGGGCCATTTTATCATTGTTTCAGCAGAACGAATACTGTAAAAATGCTACAAGTTTAAAGCAAGTAGCTAAATCTGTAGCTACCTGATCATTTGCAAGAGATCTGTATCACACATCCTAGCCAAATTTGGCTTGTGAAGTCAGAGAAGCTTGTTGTTATAAGTTTCAACAATGGTCTTGCCAGTCACTTTAAAATATACATATTTCTATTTAGACTATTAAGAGGTGTTGCAAGCAGCTGGCACCAGGTGTTACCAGTACTGGCACCTACAACGAGCCTTCATAAATCACCTCTCTCAACCAGTAGGTGCACAGTAGGGCAGAGAAGGGACAGTGCAGTGATATTCTTTTTGCAGGAGCAGGAGAAAATGCTGAATTCCCAAATGGCCTAATAAAGGCATAGATGGGATGCACCATCACCCTACCTGTTTTTTAATGCACTGATGGATATCACTGGAGTGATGCTATACAGGCCCTGTTATTGTTAGCATAGAGCATTGCTAAACACACATTGTTAGCATGACTATGATAAACATGTTTTAGTAAGTGTCCAAATTGACTGTCTAATGAGTGCCAATAGACATCTCTGCAGCTATTCTCCTACCTTCTTCCCCCTCTCATTTTCTTTTTTTAAAGTATCATTTCACCAATGTGACATCCTTTTCTTAGCAATACTACTACTACACTTTTTGGACACATTTTCAGCAGTGATTCACTATAAAATTTCAACCTTGCTTCCTCAAGGTTTTTATGCAGCAAAAGCCTACCTGCAAATCTCAAGCACTCCTGTGATTCACAGCCACACTACGCATCGTTTAACAACTTTGAACATTAAAAGGCAAAAAAAATACAAAATGCAATTTTAAAAATGTACTATACTAGCAAGCTACAATTCAGACTTCCCATGTTCTGCCAGTATCTATAATACTTCTCTCAGCATGCAGGACCTTCATATGACTTTTTTCCAGAGTTTTCAATGCTTTGATCACCAACAACTTTGAAGAGCAAGAGATAAAGACAACTGCATGCTTCGGGAACTATACAAAGGGCAAACACTTCCTTTTTCAGTCACTAGCAGCTTTAATTCTTGGCAGCAAATGTAGTATGTGCTAAGAGGACTATCAAGGGATTTCTCTCAGATCGGCACCTTGGGATGTGCCTCACTAAGCATCTCTTGCCTAAACATCCTGTGCTGTATCAGAGCCCTGATGTCAGTGGCACCCAGCTTTCTCCTGAGCTCTGCCCACAGAGTGTTCCTTTGGCAGGGAAGCTTTATGCTGGCTATTTACAGGATCACAAGTGTAGCCTACCTCCTCTTACCCTCCTAGCTAATATTGCTTTTGAGTACTTAAATGCGATAAAAGCTTTAGCAAAGTTTTATCTACAACAAAGAAAGCCACCATTCCAAATAGAGTGCTTCACATTGTTACTGGGAACAGAATCATGACACCTCAAACTGACACCCTACAAACATCTTTCGACCCTTCTGAGACACCAACCTGCTCTTCAAGGTACCTGTGCTGTCACTTCCTCAGATTGGTCTAAACATGTCTACAAAGAAATCCATGGATGTGCAGGTTGAAGCTCAACAGCACTGTACAGTGTAAGTCACCAACACCCTCGTTAACAAGATCTTTGACTGCAGCTGAAGAAACCATCTCTTCCTCAATCAGGCAGCTGAATAGCAAAGCTGGGCGCAAAGGGAGGAGGATCAGCACAAATCTGACAATCATACACAAACAAATCTACAGAATGTTACCACAGGGAGGGGAGAAATAAAGGTTTGTCCTTTGTGCAGCTCATTTTAGGCACATGATTAAGTTGTCATCTCTTGCTCACCAAAGTCAGTAGTTACCTGAATGCACACCAGGACACTTCCATTTGCCTATTTCAGCATCTACACTTTAAGTGAAACACTCACTTAGCTATTTTAAGACAGGGCCTATGCTCCAGCTAACAGACTGCTACAGCTTTCTGCAGGGGAGAGAACTGCTCACAAATAGCGCTGCCCTTATACAGCAGGCATCATTTTAGTGCTAAGACTTACCATTTCCAGCAGAGTTGGACGACGCTTTGGAAGGAGAGGTAATGTTCTCTTCGCCCGTTTATCAGGGCCTCTGGGGGAACCTGCATTTGAACTTGAGGTTCTTAATGTTGTGTCCATAGATTCTGGATGTTCTTGATTTAGCTTTGGATTCTGATGAACATGAGTAGTTTGAGGAGTATTTCTGAGCACAGCCTGGTTTTCCTCAGCTTTTGTTGCAATCTTGACAGAGACTTCTAAAAAAAACACAACAAAAAAAAAAAACTTTCATCTCCCAGGCTTAAAGGCCTCTAACATGCTCATATCCCCATGCGCTGGCAGTTTGTTAGTACTCTTCTTACTCACATAACCTGATGTAAAAGATGTTCAAGGTTTACTTGGAACAAGGGAGGCCTTTGTTTGGTTTGGGTTTTCTGCTTTTTTGTTTTTGTCTTTTGTTTTTTTTTTAAATACAAGGAATAATCTCTAAACAGTCATAGAACAGTAAATGAGATGCTTAATACTTCTATTTTTTCCCAATATTGAAGGTGGGTTTTTTTTCTTTTAGGAAGTTGAACAAGATTTTCAAGTCTCTGCCTTGTGTAAGTATATTGCTTCCTCTTCACAGTATAGCTTGCTGCAAACTTGGCAGCTGAGAAAATCACCACGCAGGGCAGAAGATGCCCAAGTTCAATTCCCTGCTTGCTAGATGCTCTCTGTAACTTTAGGCAGACCATCTGGGGCAAGAAAGGCATGGTAATTAACTGCAAAACAAGGAGCAGCAGTTCTCTGCCATACACTGATGCATACGCTCAGAGAAGCACAAAATCCAAGCACTACAGAGGTCAAGTCTTACTGCAAAACCGCAGCAGTCTTCTACGGAAAAAGCCCTTAAGGACATGGAAATTAGTTCACAGGGTGAGTATAACAGCACTTTCCTGGCTCCATTCAGACATGGTTTGAAGCAAGACTGAAGACAGGCTGCTCTCCCTCCTCCCCAGCTGTATGCCCCTAAGTCTTGGGAAATCTGACAATACACACACTAACCAAAAATTTATGTCCACCCTCCAACCCAGGTCATGGTGCTGAGAAACAGTAAAAGCAGGGAAAGAAACCCACCCAGTCTTTCAAGCTTACCTCTTTACTTTTGTCTGTTGTTTTTTAGGCTTACACAAGACAGCTCTGAATTACAGCACTGGCAGACAGGCCCCAAATCAAAAGGCAGTTCCATGGACAAGTTTTTTGGAGATGCAGCCAATGTCACTGAATTGGCATTGTATTAACACCTCGGCCAATGCTTACCTGTTGCATTTTATTCTGCAACACCTATGCTTTCTCTAAAATTTTTTTCCTCAAGAAATTTTGAGTACTAAGTTGACTGACACTGAAAGCTGCAGCTTTCAGCAACCGGGGATGCAACCACGAAGTGCTACCACTGGGCTACTGCACTCACAAGTGCTGCATCTATAAGTAAATGGAAAGTGGGATGGAAGACGGTATGGGATCAAATGCAGGAGAGGCGAATCCCCCCATCCTTCACAGAGAGAAATTTCTTATAAATTTTTTCTTATCATTGCTTGCAGTTTACACCAGCACTGTGAAGGAAGAGAGATAGGCAAAGGAGAACAGCAGAGTACGAGCATAAACACACCTTCAGGCTCACTCTCAGAGGCACTGCCATAGTTGGCTGACAACGAACTCAGGGCTGAAGTGACCTGCTTAGGAACAACAGTCGTCCCCATCTTTCCATCTTCAGCTGCTGCTTCGTCCTTGTCAGAGTCTGTGGGGGGAAGAAAAGGCAAGAGGGATTTTTCCCAGTGCTCCTGTATGAACAGCCAGCTTTTCTGTAAAATCCTCATCTGATCACTATGCAAGACTGATGTTAGGCACCATTGCTCAACACCATGGATTGATAAAAAGCACACCTGCCTACCCTCTACTTGGTGGAAAGTTCTCACCACTGGTTTACAGTCAGCAAAGCTATGGAAGCAAAACAAAGTTTGAATTCCCGAAAAACAGCTTGGGTTTTCTTCACATATTAAACATAATTATAGGTTTTATTATAAAATGCAGGGAGAGAGAGAGGGGATTTCATAATATAAAGTCTTGCTGGATTTAGTCCTGTGGAGACAGGGGTGGGGATTCAAAAAGCCAATTATTTAAAAACAACAATTAGCCTAATGCAAAGCAAGAAGAACAAAAATTCTTGGATACTAAGAAAGTTCATAAGGGACATTCAAGACCTAGGCTACAAATTAGACAAATATGTTTTCAGCAGGACTTCAGACTATTTAATATTTAAATCCCCACAGAGCATTATGGATACGCATGAGTGAGGTATTACAGTCCAAAACTGCTCAAAAAAAAGAATACCAGAAAGATAGAAAAGAGGAAAGTGGCACAAAAATGCTGAAATTGAGCTTAATAAGAAAACAGGAGACCTACCAGAAAAAGCTTCCTAAAAATAAACATATAAAATTCTGATGGCTTTAGTGTGATGCAAAGGATCTATATGCATTAAAACCTTGGAAAGAGTCTCAGATAGTGCTGAAGTTAACAGGGAAACTAGGAAATGCTTTTCAGCAATACACATTCGGATATATGTAACACTACCCCAAATATTTTGAGAAACTAGCCTCTTCAGGCTACTAGAAAAAAAGACTGGCTGCAGTCTTATTTTCACAAAGAAAGTTGTGTCCTTTCCCACTCCCCATTTAAGCTTGAGTATTACACCCCACAGTAAAGCTGCCTAATACTTTGTAAGAAGATATGCTGTAATAAACACTTTTGTGACTTTTAAATCACAAGTGTTTGGCTGTTTTCTTCTAACATATCATCAACAATCGTCAGTTTGATTTACTGGAGCTCATGTTGTTCAGTAAAAAAAAAAAACTTTTAGATAAATACACAGGTATTTATCTAAACTACTTATCTGCCTCTTTTCACTTTGTACTCTTTTTTGAGAGGTTGATTCTCACTGGTTTAGTAATCACGTCAACTTGCAAATACATGGCAAGTTCATGGAATATGCAGTGCATTTTGCTAACAGAATATATTGCTTAAATATATGCATATGCAGTTAGAAAGCTCTGACTTTTACTCCAAATTATTTTGATTCATAGCTGCTCTTCTATCACATTCAAACTGTTAAGTGCATACTGGGGTCAGATGCCTTTTTTTTTTTTAACAATAAGTTTCTTAAACATCTAACCATGAAACTAGAAATCAGTTTATGAATATGCAAAAATCAGTTTTTAAACTGCTAAAAATTACTTAAACTTTACTTTTTAGCAAATTAGGAAAACCACTTATTGTACTACATTTTCTATTGGACAGTAACATGTTTGGAGGAAGCATTATGCACTACTGAATAGAACTGACTGTTCCTGGTCAGTAGATGCCCCAGAATTTTAGACCTGACAGTCATTTTCTTACCTTGTTTCTGTTTCTAAGTGAAGAGGAAAATGCTATTTTCTTTATCTCTCAATTTCTTAGCTTTGAAGGAACTAGCTAATGAACAGAACTTCAGTGAATGCATTATGCAAAAACACATTGCCTCTACAGAAAGGGCTGCTGCTGTTTGAAAGGTCTAAATACTCCAACAAAATGTTTCTATATAGCAAAATCACAGACTTCAGATAGATGATTTTAAAAGAAAATGCTTTTCTACTCAGTTATATAAAAATGCAACTGGCTTTAATAATGTGTAATAAGCAAGTACTGCATTCCTTTTCTACTTATTATAACAGAAGTTACTAGCTGTACTTTGCTATAATTCAAATTTCTATCATTAAGCAAAACACAGATGCTGTGGAGAAATGCAGTTATATTTAATCATACTTAGCTTCCCAACACACAGAGATTAGTGGAATAAACAAACTGCATAGGGATGCTGAGTTCTTGTTCCCACTAATTGAAGATTATGTTTTCCAGAGGAGAAACTCAGCATCAGAAGTCTTTCCAGGGGATGCATTCTAGCCTTGTTGCTAAAAATAGAGTATAAGCCAGCTTACATGCCATATTCTAAGAGCACTACATCAATGCTGACAATATTATAAATAGTTGTATCACTAGAGCTTATATTGCTGCCAGCATAGGGAAAACAAAACATGCTCACAAAAAAAAACCTAAGAAGCAATACTTCAGAAAATATACAGATACGAAGAGTATCAAGAGCAAGTGAGATAATTTAACAAAAGCTGGAATTAAAAGAAAAATGCTTACATTTTGATAGTATTTTAAAATTATTTAACTCATACAAGGAAATTCGTTGTTTTCACATTCTCAGTGTTACTTACAAGACACAAAAATATATTAAATATTCTTTAAAAATTATTCTGTTGTAATACTTTATTCTTCTTTTGGCTTTATGAATTTTTTCTCACTTTACAGATTGATTTAGTAACCTAAGTTGGTGCATGTCCTTTAGTCTGTTGTGCAATACTTATCACAGAACATTTGATATTGCACATGAACTTTTTGGCAGCGCTTCCAAAACCCTGGCTAGCAGGCAAAACTTTCAGTATCTTCATTCAAAAACAATTCAGATGCTATTGCTTCTCCCCCATCATTGTGCCTAGCTCACTAGTCTCCTCCTCCCCCCAAAACACAGGTAGCCAGCCTCCCAGTCACTATCACCTTCCCTGAACACTGCAGCGAAAAGAAAGTTGAGTGCGTGTTTTCCCAAAAAAGATAGCTCAGTCCAAAGACAAGCACCACCAAGTGTACAGTAAGCATTTCTATACATCGCCCTATACACAGAATTCCATTTTCTAATACCAATCCCTATGCTCTCTTTCCCAAAATGTCTACAGTATCAATTCCCAAAGGCTCATATTATTTTCCCTTTGCCGCCCTTCCCTAAGTGTTTTAGACAAAAAAATTCCTAATCTCTGGAGATTATAGATAGAATAAGATTATTACGGCCTCTTTTTCGCCCTCTTCAATGACTTCATATTTTAGGTTCTTTACAAACTATAGCTCAGCCAAGTCTACTAGTCTTAGCTCCTCCTACCGGCATATGTGCACGTATAGTCAGATCCACGCACATCTCAGACCTCTAGACTACTGAGATCATAGGCTTGGCCTGTAACAGAGGAAACCAGGGCAGAAGCTCCCCAAACTGCAAGATTTACCCCATTTCCTTTAGATAAAACACTGACCCACTTCACAATATTCGCTCTGAGGTTTCTTAGAAGACCATGTCCTGAATCAGGATACATCTGTACAGAAATTTCCTTACAAAAGGAAGTTCTAAATGCAAGTTTTAGACACAGGAATGTTGGACTATATTCAAAGTTACAAATTTATGACCCTGCTGACCCTAGAACTATTCTAGCCACAATTCTGAGCTTTTTTGTTAATAACAATGAGAAGGTAAGTATGACAACAGGCTCTGCAGTATTGCTGTCCAAGCATTCCAACTGGAAAGCCTTCCACCAGTTTCCTAGAGAGTTTTATTACTTTTTTTTTTTAATTTTTTTTTTAAGAGTTTTTTTTAGAGTTTTTTTTATTATAAACATGTCCAATTAGCCCTCTTTCCATCAAGGACAAAGTTTGTTTTTTTAAATCCTCAGCTCTCCCCAGAAGCTGCTAACTGCACAAAAGGTTAGTAATCATCTCAGCAGTGCTACTTAAAAGTTCTTCAAGTTCTTTTATCTTACCAACATCACTGTTTGCCAAAAGACTGAGAGGGTCCTTGTCCTTCATGCACAGCTGAGCCTCCAAAGCAGGCTGTTTTTCATGTTCTTTTTCACACGTGCTGTTTTCTGGTCCATTAGCTTCATTTTGATTTCTTTGTGATGGTACATTATCATCACCACCATTTTTCTTAAATTTCTTCCAGAACTGGCGCTTTTGTTTTCTCTTCTGTCTTCCTTGCTGCCCAGGCCTCTCATCTTCTGGAGCTTTCCACATTCCCTTCATTTTGCTGAAGAACAGAAACACAAAGTTCACAGAAATGACAACCTACAAGAATAAAATCAACTGAAGTCACCAACTGGCTCAGGCCCACACTCAAGGTAAAGCAACGTAGCGTGATGCCAGGACTTACTCCAGGTCAGCTAACATATGATAGCAGACTACACATGCAGTCACAGCTCATCTCACTGGCAGGATTACGTGACAAAGCCGGAAACTTAGTTAAAAGATATAATTCATCAACTTCAAACTTTTCACAAGGCAAAGGGCTAAGGCAAGCTCCTTGATCATCTACCATGTGAAGACAGTGTTTTCATTTCACATTACAAAGTCAAGAAATATCCCCTGCACTTAAGCAATGAAGTCTTTCAAAACAGATGGAGCATATGTGCAATTAGAAGGTAAGCATCTACTATTAGTGTATTTCTAATTCTGCAGTCTTTTTCCAGTTACAGCTCAGTGAAGAATCAATTGCAATGACTGCCAACTAACATGCCGTTCATCTCTTACTCTGATGGAAAAGGAAGAAAACAGGACAATGGGGTTTAAAGCAAGTCCTAAATTATGGAATGAGAACATCGTGCTAGTTCCACTGATCTTCCAGGCTATCCTTCAAACACAAAACATGTTTATAGGAAGGTACCTGGACAGCCTAACAAACTCAGAATCTACAGACACAAGAATAGGTGTGACCCAGTCAAAAAATAAATATTTTCAGGAGGCTTACATTGTCATTTCTATATTTGCTTTTCAAGCAACAGAAACTTAATTCAGCAAAACAAGACTGCATTATGACCACAAAAGACATACATGATCTGACAGTCTTGAATGAGCCCCATGGTTCTTTTGGCTCAGTACTCTCTCCCTCAGTCTCACCTACAGCATGACAGAGATCCTGTTAGCCCTAGTCAACTGCACAATACCATGCTTGGGCAACAGCTTCTTCCTGACACTTCTCCCTGGGTCTTGAGCCATTTACCTTCAAGTACAGTCCCAAAGGTACATTTCTAACCTGGCACCTTGTCATTGATAAGCAGCCAGCAGAACACGTCTGTTTTTTATGCTCTTTCTTCCCTCAAAAGTGGTCACATTTCTCCTGTTTTTCCAGCTTTCAGGAGTATACCACTTAGTGACCCTCTCCAACCAGAGATGCTCACAAGACATTGATAGTTTAGTGTCTCATGCTGTGGGGTGCTGTGTAAACTTTCAATTTCCCCCAAAGTCTTCTTGCAGCAAGGCGTTAATGTTCTGTGAAAAAGGACTTCCTTTGGTTTGTTTTCATTCTGATGAATAAAATGGTCACTTGGCAACTGTTTTTCCTCAAATTACAAGAAACACTATATAACCATTCTATTTACCTCTTCCCACCCATGAAAATTTTTTTCCTCTATCACACAACCCTTCCAAGCCACCCACCTCTGTTTGTACAGAAGTGTTTCCATTTGTAACTCATGATCCCCTCTTCCATACCTTTCCAGTTTTAAGTCCTTCTTGAGAAGAGAACAGGAGCAGGCACAGAATTCAAAATGGCTTTACATAGTGACAAACCATTTCATTCTCCAGTCATTTCTGGACTGTCTAGCACTGACTGCTCAACCCTGATATCATCATCCACCATAGTTCTCCTGCGATTCAAGAAGAAGCCACCACCTTCCTGTGCATCAGTCTCTCATCCACAAAGTGAGGCTAATATTATCTCCCATAATTCACCTCCATTTAAGACACAGAACTGCATTTCTGAATTTGTGCAACAGGGCTCTAAATTGAGGATGTTGTTGTATAACCTGGACAATACTGAGTAAATATAGGCTCAATTACAGATTCTGTCCTTAACCAAGGGTTAAAAACTTTCTGATTTCCCTAGGTCTTCAAACACCCAGAAAGAAACCCCAAGGTCACAAGTATCCCAACAAATGGCAGCCTGGCATCTGCCTTCCTCTACTGTAAGATGTACTCTTCACTTCCTGTTCAAAGGGCTGAAAGAGCCATGCACTATTAATTAGCTGTTTCAAGACACCACACAGACTGCCAAAGTGGTCCTTCTGCATCTCTAATCTCACACGCAGGGATGCTGAGAATTAGCAGTTGTAAAGCACTTCAGAGAACCACAAATGGAAAGTGCTGTAGAAGTGTTAAGTATCTAATCCCTTCTAAATCTTACTTAGCTATTTGCTTTAATAGTACAGCTTGCAGAGAACAGGCTGTATTCTATTTTTGCCTCATGCATCAGTAAGTTTGCCAGATAAGTACCAATTCCAGAATCTTTACTGTTGATACACCAAGCAGAAACGACAGGTTTTTGGACAGTAGATGAAGCCTTCAGGGCTAGCAGTTCAGGGAAGAGAGGAAAAAAAATACAGAAGTTTCTAAAATCAACCAGAGGTAAAGGTCACTAAGTGAAAGCAAACGGCAAACATCCAGTAGTTTTTAAAGGCTTTTTTCCCCTCTCTAACAATTTTCCAGATATAAAGTTACTGACACATCTAATAGATAAACACAGAATTTCTGACTGACATTTAAGACTACATATGGCATCTGACTCACAGTTCACTAGAACAGCTACAAGAGTTACCAAATAAACCTGTAGACACCAAATGGTTTATTACTCTGACAAGCAAAACTCATCTTTGCTTATAAGAATCTCCAAACATAACTCCATATTTGTAGCTTTGGTCCCTTGTGTCCAAAGTACTTCTGCATCTTTTTATCTTTTGAAGGAAAAAAAATTCTACTTCAGTCTTTTATAAACCTTTCCTTCCATAGTCATAAAAGACAACTGGTTGGAAGGGGTGGGTAAGTGTTTGAACATCTAAAGCACATGCCACACCAAGGAAATTTGCACTATTACCGTTTAACAAATTATACTAGCCTGACATGAACCCTATCCTGCATTAGTTCAAGTGATTTACCATGGCGCAAGCTTTTATTTTCTTTTTTCGAGGGGATGACATAAAAGTCAACAAGCTCCAGCTTCACTTTCACACAGCAGCAAACTTAATTTAGCAAGTCCCTTACAAGCAGGTCCACTCCTGCCTTCTGGCCCAGTCATTCCAGTTTAAACAAATGATATAATGATCCACCACCCCTAGAACATCTAAATGTCTTCACACAGGCCCTAAAGCAGAGCTAATGAAGTTGGCTGTTTCCATGTAACACTGACACTGTGGAGAGTAGAAAACAAAGTAACAATAAAAAATAAAGTGAAAAGTAATTCACAGTATGGGGGAATGAACAGATAAAAATCCAAGAGGATCAAGTATTGGGCCAGAACAGAGGTAGCAGGTAGATAATGAAGATGGAGGGCAGAAGAAAGAAGCAACAAAAGCACTACTTAAGCTATGAAAACAGTTAATTCTTCCTCTGCTCTTCACTTGATTATTGATTTATCGTCTGAAAGCAAAGGGTTAAGAAGCCAAATCCACTCATAAAGTCTCTCACCGTTTTCAGACATAAGAGGATTAGACCATGTAGATTCACTATGTTCCATCCCCATTATTTCTTTTTCAGAGACCAAGGTTATGGTGATCTAATGAATGACCACTAGAATGTGCTTTTCTCAAACAAACCAGAGTGCAAAATTCAGCACGAACATCAGGTTTCTAGGACAATTATTGTTTAATTTAACTAAAGTGGACTATGAAGCCCTGTAAACAAAGGAACATTACATCTGCAATTTGTCAAGTGACCTGTCCTCTACTAAAGTCAGCTAGATCATGTGTACAGTGAAAGCAGCAAGTGCTTGGAGACCACAGCAAGAGAGCATACTTCTGAACTCAGTAAGAGGAAAGTAACAAGCTTGTTTCAAAATGCTTACCCAAACTGTGTGGTAGTCAGGACTTCTCCCCTTTCTTCCTTCTCCATCTGCATCACCTTCTTCTTTTCTATGTTCGCTAAGGTAGGAAAATTTCTAGGAGAAAAAAAAATATATACTTGCTCTTAAAAGGTTCACCATAGTTGGTCAATTCACCCTTTACCTAAACAACATCCTCTATAAACGTAAGAGATTTTGAAACTGTTTCATGGAAGCGTAGCAGACTGCTTCCTTCTTAAAAAGGCACTGGCAAGGAAAAGAAGCCTGAATATTTATGCTTGCATACTTCAATACCAAAAAAATCCACTAAATTGGTATTATTAGATTAACCTAACCAAACAAGCTACAGACTAACAGCTGAGCCATGCTTTTGGACCCTCTGCCTGCCCCTACACACAATAGCACATGATTTAGTCCTGCAATTTCATTTTTATGGTGCTTTAATTGGAGTATTTGAAGGCTCTTGAGGTATAACATTCCTTTAGCAAACCAACTGCTGAACTCTTTCACAAAAAAATTTTGTAAGAACAGCTTCTGGGTGCACAAGATTCCCTTAACAGAGTATTTAAGGAAAAGACACAAGCTTCCCCCGAGCAATATTCAGCATTGTACTTGCATACTGACCTCTGTTACACCAATATTACTGCCCCTTTCTATCCCAGTTTCAAGAAAAATTGCTAAGTCATGCAGATCAAAAAACAAATGTACTGTTATAATCATCTCACAAACCATCCCTTTCTTCCCACTCCCCACCTCCCTAACCATTCTTCCCTGCGGATGAACACCACACTGGTTCTAACATGCAAGGACTCCTGTAAATTGTTGTCAAAGCCCTGAAATGGCTACACTGGTTGCTCTGTAAACATTAGTTAGCTAAATCCCCATGCTTTGGGATAAAGACGGTAAATCCCCCAGCCATTTCTGAAGAGTAACACAAAGTATAAATATTTGATAAGTCTATTAAAGTGGAGTAACAAGAAACTTAGAACAGCTACTCACTATATATAGCTATCAAAAAGGACACCTATCTTTCTTTAAATACTTAATCTTATCACATGCATCTTCCCCATCCTACAGCAGGAATGTTAAGCTTCACATTGATGCAAGACAGCTTCAACTACATACCAAGGGAAAAAGACCAGAAGCATTTTCTAAGACACACCTAAACACATCACAGAACTTGTCTCATTCAAGAGGATTTGAATATGGGCTGTCAAACTCTATTTTCATTGGATTTCTCCCAGAAATCCACCATACAGCTCAAGCGAGCACAGAGACATGTTTCATCTCCACTCTTCCCCATTAGCTACATTTCTTCATCCATGTTATAAAACTGCCAGCACACAGCAGGTGTGGAATGAATTATTTAATCTCGAGAGTTTCACATTCACAAAGACCCTCGTGCTTGGCAGCTCTCCATAGTTTTAGGATAAAACTTAAGATGCTTTCCTTCACATGAGTAAGGCCCACAGGAGGTAAGAGCTATTAAAAAATTAGCTATGCTCAGAAGAACCCCGAGCTTGTCTTAGGCATTTTTTTTTTAAAAAAGGACATAAGGGAAGACCCTTAATCCTGGAGCAAAAAAAGTCTTCAGAGTGCTCCTGTAGTTATGCTGATTAAAGACATATTCAGACATGCTCCTAGAACATGGTTTGAGACTTGACTGCCTCCCACTTTCATTCCTCCGAGTTACCGCTCCCTCCACTGAGCCACCATAATGGACTCCACGAATGCTTTTAGTTCGATCCAGTGCCAAGACAGACAAATTTCTTTTAGAAAACCTTTTCAGTTGACAGACAGGAACTAACAGCTGTAGAAAGCTCATATTTGAGGTCTGAGTATTCCTGCAAAAGTACATCTGATAGCACCTGTAGTGACCATTTTCTCCAACTTTCCTCGACTGAGATGTTAAATAGCATTTTACTCATTAACTTTACCTTGTGCAGAAAACGTACCTGTTTTGACAGCACACATGCACAGAGCATTTTATTTCATTCACAATGAGCAAATAAGCAGTTGCTGGCTTATTTTTCAACCTAAGGACTTTCTGGGCAGTAAGCTCTGGACTTTAAAGTCTGCAGGTCACCAGTCTTGCTACAAGGTAGACGGGGTTCGCACCTCCCCTGATGCTCTGCTGTGCAATGAGGCTGGGCCAAGCACTCCAGTGGCTTCTGGGGGGCTGAGCTAAGCCAAGCCAGCCTGACTTATCCCCACAAGGAGCACAGGGACCAAAGAGGTCCAACACAGCACCATCACTGCAATCCCACATCTCATCACAGAACCACAGAATGGCTGAGGTTGGCAGGGACCTCTGGAGGTCATCTGGTCCAAACTACCCTGCTCAAGCAGGGACACCCACAGCAGGTTGCCCCGGACCATGTCCAGGTGGCTTGTGAAGATCTCCAAGCAGGGAGATTCCACAACCTCTCTGGGCACCTTGCTACAGGTATCGTAGCCCCAGTACAACCCCACATCTCATTAAATACCACTGGTCCAGCACAAACAGGTCTGCACACCTCCTGACAACTGCATTTTGGCTTAAGAAAACCAAGTTTGTCAGCCTTTTCTAGCCTAGAGTGGTAACTTTGGGAGAGTGAAAGATAACACCAGTCTGGCTTTCTGTGGCCACTAAGAAGTTCTGCTGCTTGAACTCTACGACGAGTGATTGTTCATACATGAAACCCCATTACGCATCAATGTTTGACTAGTGTACAGCAACTGAATTCAGGGTTGTTCTGTTTGAATTGGGCAATAGGCTGGGCTCGCACATGTAATAACAAAACATCTGGCATCAGCTAGATCTATCCATGGAGGCAGCAAAACCCACCTCATCCTGAAGTGTAGGCAGATGCCTACAGTGCAAACATTACGGTCTCAAGGTATACATACATGGCAGAGACCCATACTTTACAAACTTCACTATCTAAGAATAGCTACAAAGTACTCAAGAGAGGCCAGAAAGATTTTCTTTTGATACCGAGAATTCTTATTCAAGAAGGCTAAATTTAGGAAGACTGCTCCCGAACACAAGCGTGACAACGCAGAATGAAGGGCCTATGGTCAATCTTTCCATATAAAGAGCCATGTGTCAGAATCTGATGAGCTGACCCAGGTTTGTATCCTTCTCAGAAGGTATACCCTCCTCCCCCAGTAAAATGTGATTCTTAAAATGTTAGCTACAACTTGTCACAGCTTGAATAAAGAAAGCCTCATCAGTCAACACAAAGGCTTTACAAATCTTAGTGGCTTCTTGTAAAAGAGGGAGTTAAACCACATGGTTTAACATGTCCCCAAGGACATGACGGACAGACAGTTCTGATGAAAGAGTCAGTACTGCCCAAGGCAGCAGCCCCATTTCATAATTGTTGTAGATTCCACCCAAAGATGCTTCTATAATCTACATGGGAAATTTTTTCAGCATAAGGTGTCAGGATAACACTAGAAAACTTTTTTTTAAGGCTAAGATTACATTTGCACCAACAAAATGATACACAGGTAAAGGATACTCCAAGCTTCCAGAGACAGGGAATGGTAACATTAAGTATAACTAACTTAGTGTGCCTTAGTGAATAGATGATTTTTCAATAAATGAGTTCACTAGCCAAACTCATACATGCTTCATAGTTCAGTGTACTCCATCTTGTCCACATAAACAGAGTAAACTAGCTCTTAGGAAGCACTGGGGAAAAAAAGCTTTGCCAATGCCTAACTGGAAACAGAACCAAGCTGTTTCTATAGCAGTTTACACAATGAATTTCTGAGTCCAGAGCTATACAAATTTATCGTCCTTATAGGAACAGCACTGTGACCAAATTGGCTCTAACTTCTTGAGCAGGTCTCGATTGTATACGTACAACCAACAGCAAAGGGGACATGGATAGCCCAAAAGGAACAAAGAGAGCCCACAGAGCTGATAAAATCCTGTTCCAAGACTCTCAGGCATTTTATCAGGCATTGCATCTCTAGCGTGATTTTACCATATGTTAGCTGAGGCAGTTTTATGGCTAGTGCATACCAGTAATTCAAAGTATTTATTCCATCTACATGTACCTTAATCTAACAATATATTAAATCCACTTTGCTTTGTCTTTATTTTTTTTTTATCAGGCATTAAGAAATTCATTTTTCTTATTACATATTTAACTACTCTGAATGCACCACCAGGAAGGATGCCAAGCTATTCTAGGATTATCATTATTCAACTAGAGGATCACAAATTAATAAAAAGTGGTTCAGTTGACAGTAATGGCCTTCATTCATTTAGCACATGCTCAGCCTATCAGATAAACTGCAGGGATGGACTGCTGTATTTCCTTAACTGGACCAAAAACCAACAGATTAAAAAAACAGGAAGGGTGGCAGAATTTAGAAGCAATACACAAGATAATCATCCAATGTTATAAACTCACTTTTGCTTAAGTTCTGTTAACTATTTGTTTCAACATCAGAGCAGCCTTGTCATATTTTCTAATAACCTTTCTAACCAGCTCTTCTTGAACAAACAGATGGACTACCAGGACTCGATTTCACTTGGAAAGAATGGAAGACAGCAATGCCACATTCTGACACATCAAGGAAATGCACCACTGGTAATTCTCTTTAAGCTTATGTTTAAAATAAAATGCTGAGAACAGCACATTTCCCAACAGTTGGAACAGACAGGACAAATCAAAACAAGAAAAGCAATTGTAGCCACCAAAACTAATGTCAGACTTCACAAGCAGTTGTCTGCAAAACAGAAAAACTCTTGGGTCCCGTACAATTTCATCTCTATCACTGTCCGTTTAACTTCAGATTGCCTGTCTTATCAGGTTCAGTAGACCAAAACACACTAAAAAGCCTTCAGACTGCCCACCTTAGCAGGTTCAGTAGGCCATAAGCCATTAAGAAGCCGTTTAGGCAGAGACACTAAAGGCTGCAACAGTGAGCAGGGCATTCTATAGAAACTGAGAAAGGAAAACAGCATTCTAACCTGGCATACTTAATGAAGAGATACTTGCTCATTACCAGCTCCCCCCTTTCCCCTTCCTCATCATGAGTAATGCTGCACTTTAAACATAGGCTCTTTCCAATAGACACTAGCTAGATACACAGCTGAGCAACACAGCAGCTAATTAAAAAGAAAATCTCAACTCTGTAAGTAACTTGTGACAACTGAAAGAACAAGCAAGACAAATGTTAAGGATGCAGCATGGAAATAAACACATTAAATCACCATAAATTAGTTAGAAACAAACTACTAATGATCTAAAAAGATTCATTCTTAGCTCCGACTGGAGCTTCTAGAAAGAAAAAGGCTTTTTCCTGTCACCATAAACCAAAGCTGCCTAACAGTTCAGACTCCCTCTGGTGTTCTTCTTTTCTTTACAATGCAGTGTTTACTGTAAGTCAACAACAGACCTTCAGTACTAAACTGTTGCTTTGCTGGAGCCCCAATTAATGCTTCACAAAAACTTCAGATTTTTTTTTATTTTTATTTTTTAAGAGAATGTTGGTACAGCTTCCTCACTGTACAAAGAATAACACAAGCCACCCAGGTAGTCATTCTGCATGCATCCATTACAGCTAAACAAGATGCCCACACAGCGACAGAAGTACCAGAATAAGTCACAGCAGTACTCCATCTAGTGGCCTTGGTCTAGAAGGTCCTCATCCCTCACTGCCTTTTTTGTTGGTGGTCGTGACTACACAGCTTCATTTCCATGTTCTACTGTACTACAGAAAACAAAAGCCTTGAAGCAACCCTATGCCACAGCCAAATCATATTCACCTGTCAAAAAAAATACAAACCACTATCTACCATAATATTCTCTAGAAACTCAACAGAAATGGTCTCAGGCAGAGCATCATCCTTACAGTTAATTGTAGATAAACCAAGTCACAGCACCCGCTCCCCAGGCAAACAGTACATAAAAGAGGACTGTACACTCAGTTCCTGCTTCCCTACTGTCCTAGTACATGGTGGAGCATGTACTCACATACACACCTTAAACACTATTTCAACACTTAAACCTTAGCACCAGCCACTCTCCTACAAAACATCCCAAAAGTGTAAGTGTATAAGAAGTTGAAAACGAAAAGACCCTGCATGCAAGTATTCATTTTTGCTATGGAGCTACTGTTACAAAATTAAGTGTGTGCCACAAGACAGACAAATCTAAGGACATTTTGTTTTGTTTTTGTTAACCCTGTTAACACTTTGTATTGCAAGTAATAAAAATTCTAAATGTCATCACTGGGGGGGACAAAAACATGTAGAACAAAAGCCAGTAAAAAAGCAGCCCGCCCCCCTATTTTTATTTTATAACACCTTTTGAAAACAAGGAAACCTTGGAACCAAAACTAATCTAACACCAAACTTGTACTTGCACGGATCACAAGCAACTTCAGTATATTTAACTAAGCCATTTTAAACACAAAAGAATTTTGTTTCCAGATCAACAAAAGCTGTTAAAAACAGGAACCAACAGATTCTCTTCATTTGTAAGAGGAAAAAAAACACACAGCAGGTACAATTGATATGTTGACTACTATGACATGCTGATATAGTGAGAAGTTTCCCTTCACACTTAAGATTTGCAGAGCTGAAACCACAGTCAGAGGAAAGTTAACTTTGCGGGGATCTGCTCTCCCTCATTACAAGGCGAGGGATTGTGCTTCTTAAAACAGCAAAAAAAATGATCGGAGGCAACAAGAATCTCCTACCATACATTCCACTCATTTTTCATTTTTACAAAGCCCCTGTGTGAAAATTAAGGGAAGTCAGACTGAAAGCAAGAATGCATTGCATTGCTTTCTGGGATAAATGCAAGAAAGATTAGTCAGTAAGACTGCACGAGACAACTGGTTTTATTTCCATTTAAGATGAATAGTACAATGCCAAAGCTGATCATCAGTGATCCTGAAATTTAATTTATGTCACTTCCCCCTGTGCACACAGGACTCTTGCTCATGGAAACAAACCCATGTACTGATCACTCACAAGACTGTATTCCAAGTCAGGAAAACAGGAGTGAGGAAAAGCTACAGCATCTTTCATCTGCTGAAAAAGAGTACTTTTTTAAGATCTGTTTTACTCTGAAAAAGTCACTGGAATAAGGTCCGTGGAAGTACAGTGAATTTTTAAACACTTCAGTGCTGGTAAATAAAAAGTTATACCACCTCACATCACAAAATGAGAAATATCACTTACACATGAACTTTACCTCATACCCTATGTACAATGCAAGTCAGACTGCTTGAGACATCACTCATGGATTCTGTTCTTTCAGAAGTGTCAAGCAATGCAGGACTTTCTTTAAAATTAGGAGAACTCCCTAATGGGATCTACTGGAACAACTCAAATTGTGCACACAGTGAGATGTGTCACAATTATAATCAGTACAACAGCTTCAGATTTCTCAGATATTCACACACACACACACTCTTCTGACCTAAAATGTTTCAGTGATGAGGAAAGGAATGGGTCCTCCACCTAACCTGGGGTACCCAAATCAAACGTTTGGGAAAGCTGACTCCTCCACAGTGACCGTCCGGCCTTCTATTCCAACCATCCAACTAATCTGTGTGCACCTAGCACCCCCCTGGCTTGAGCATTCTGACACAGAGCGGTACCTCAGGAGTTTTGCAGAGTCAAAGGAACAGCAGTAGAAGCATATGCTGCTAGTTACTGTCCTTCAGGTGTCATCCAATTACCTCACAGGGAAAATACAGTAAAACAAATTCACAGGTCACAAGTATTACTCACTTTTTTCTTTCTTCTCTCCATTTAGCAATCTCTTCTGGACTATCTAATTTTATTCTTTTAGCACCAGGTCCATGTACCTAAGGAAAAATTTCACAAGTGTTTCAAGGGGGCAGGGGACAACACAAGAAAAAAAGCAACACGCTTTCAATTATATTAGTATCACACTGTTTTCATCTCCAATAGTGTTGAGACCGCACACAGCAATTACAAAATGAATCCATTAAAATATAGTATTGAACATTCTCATCACAAGAGTCTTATAACAGATTCTACTCAGAGGTGATATGTTTTTATTCCAGAGGAATGAAAAAGCCTCAGAAGAATGAGAAAAGGGACAAATGTGAAGACTGCACACATTCATATTTTGGGGCCAGCTGGGATACCTACATTCTTCCAGTGTATCTGAACTAACTTCTCATGGGCATTGAAACTGCAGCCTTCTTCTGTGCACTGCAAGACAAAGGGAAGGGGGTGAACTTAAGATACATCACATTATACAAACAAATTATAACAAGCATTCTAGTTGCACAGAGCTTAAGCAACATAATTTCAAAACAAATGTAACTAAAAACAGTAAGAAGAGTTGATATACTTCTAACTTCCATCTGATTTTTAAATAGCCAGTGAAGCCAACGTGCCCGATAATTGGAGATAACATGAAGTTAAGCTAAGAGAAAGATTTGCAAGGCTCTCCAATTTCTAATTTTGTTACTTCTTTACAATAAGAGTGCATTTTTGAAGTGTCTTCCATGTAAAGCATTTTCACACAAATTTTGAATATGCTACACCAATGTCAATGAAGTAATTCATAGTGCTGAGGTAAATTAGCAATGACTCACAAGAACAACATTAAAATGACTTTAGCCATAAAACCAAAAATAGAACTGAGAGCTCCCCTACACACAGCAATCAGAAAAAGTCTCCTACCAGCACTTTTTGTGGTCAGGAATCTCTTTGCTAAGTCTTCCATTCAAAGAGTGACTACAGCTATCTACTTATGCGTGAAATTAAAAATCAAAGTGTAAATAAAACAAGCCAAGCTCAACCTGTATATGCTGTGAAACATGTTCATCGTACTTCTCCTGGTTTTTATAGCCACGGTCACAGGTATCACAATAGTGAGAAAAAACTGGCTCCTTTTTCTTTTTGTTCTAGGAAAAAGAAAATTATTTCAGCATAGTGGCTAAAAGATTACAAGGCATTCCCACTTTTAATTAGATGTGAAATACTTTCATAAATCTTTTCTTAATAACTCGAAATATGTTTCAGATAATCTAGAATAACAAAACTAAAGTTCAAGTCTCTCATTTTCCAAACAAAACGCATTGCACTCAGTCTTTTCCACTAGCACCTTTCCATCAGTAATCACTTCTGCGAACACAGCAGGCAGACACAGATTTGTCAGCAGCTGGGGGGAGGCCAGGGCTACAGCCCAAGTCTCTTCCCCATCAAGTCAGTCCATGCCTACTCTCACATGACAGAGAAAAGCTCAGGGGGCAGCAGAGATCCTTCCCTCTCCCACCATACACAGCAGTGGGATCGGGCTGTCAGGCCCGAAAACACAGGAAACCATAGTGGACCACTGGTGTAATTTAGGCAGCTGAACATCACCACCACAAAGGCTTCTATGGAGTCTACCTGCTGTAGAATTTGTTACAAATATGTCATCCCTTCACTGGGCTCAGGATTTGTAAACTGATTCACAGAATGGCTTGGGTTGGAAGGGACCTTAAAGATCACCCAGTTCCAACCCCCCTGCCATGGGCAGGGACACCTCCC
>VXAA01001165.1:706-13095 GCA_013399115.1 Anseranas semipalmata | reverse complement strand
TGGGTCGTGCGGTGGGTTCTGCGGGATCCTGCTCCCTCTGAGTAAAGAAATTGTGCCTAACGTCTGGTCTAAACCTCTCCTCTCTCAGTTGGGAACAGTTCCCCCGCGCCCTGTCGCTGTCTGCAGGGGTAAAAGTCCTGACGGCGGTTATTTGGGCTGCGGGAGCTGCTTCTGTCCGTGTTCGCGTTCGTGGCTTATTCGCCTTCTTTCACTCACCCCACTGATCCGGGTTGCAAGTATCTGTATCATACGTGAACCCAATGAACAAAATAATTTAAACTCGCCGTTAGGCCAGGGCTTCATGACACCAAGAGTGTTTTGGCGATGTCTGATCTAGGTTGTTCGGCCTGTGACACCTTCTGGGTTTTGAGACAGAATGGGCCTAGAAGTTGTTCTATAAATAACTCCTGGTGTATCCTAGCTATTTTAAGAGATGCTTCATCTTTTAAAGCTGAACAGCTTTTCCAGCATGCTTTCTTTACTTCTGATCTCACTGATGCTCTGCTGTTACGAACGCTTGTTTTTTGGTCTTCTTTCGCAGCACCTAGCTCCCAGCAGCCATGAAGTAGGACTTTGGGCAGCCATTCTGAGTATGCCATCAAAAAGGTTTTGGCCACTATATAATCTAAGAGAATAAAGATAAACATTTGTTAGTTTCCCGTCTATAATGTGACTTTGACATGTTAGATGTAGTGAGCAAAAAGTCTGCTGATCCATTCTTAAATTTGCATTTCTTTCATCCTTATCTGAATAACATAACAGCTCTGTTAATAGTTGTTAGTTTTAGCATGCAATTTCCTGCCTTTAAAAAAAAAAAGGCTAAAGGAAGAACTGAAGATGTAGTAATTGTAGTTTGTGTTACCGCATTGGTGGTAACACGTGGTGTTTCATGTTGTGAAACGTGAGCAGGGTTAACAGCTGGGTTGGTTGATCTTGTAGATCCCTGCATTGGGAGGTAAGGGAATAACTGAGGCAGAGTGCTGGTTGCTGCTCTCCCGCTGGGTCGGCACTGGGGGGAGCTGAATTAGACTTTGCCAGGAGATACCCGAGTTCTTTGGTGGCACCAGGGGACTGATGGTACTTAGACCCTGACTGGTCTGTCCCTGAGAGGTTTCCAGTGCCTGTCTGATGGCCGGGTAAATTGCTTGGACTCTCCACGCAAAGCATCATTGCAAAAAGGAAAATAGTTTTTCATTTGGTTTCTGAATTGGATTGATGTACGTTTCAGTTGGCCCGCTCAAAAGAGAAGGCAAGTCAGACCGACAGTACGAGGATGGCTGCTTCTAGCAGCTGTGAAACATTCATTTCAGTCTGACCTGAATTCTGGTTACTTTCTCACTTTTTCTGCTGTTCTACCGTTGCTACATCCATTTCTCTTCCTCACCTCATTGGTTTTACTTTCCTGGCACTCCGAGCGCTCCTCCCTCCCTCCTTTGATCCGTGTCTTTCCACTCTTCCAGGGAATTTCATTCACAGACTTCTCATTAGATCTTGGCTGCTCTCCTTAGCCTTTCCTTTCTTTGCTCCCAGAACCTATATGTAGCAATTCCCATTCCTTTCTCTCTACTCTTTTATTTGTGTTTGGTTTTGTTTTCCCAGACCCATAGCTGTATCCTCTCCTGTGCTGTTTATTAGTCTCAGTCAGTACCATCACCACATTCATTTCTAATCCTCATTCTCCCAAGCCTTTCTCTTCTATTTCTTTCACCATGTCCAAATGACTCTTCCTTCCCCAGTCCCCAGGTTTTAAATGCCAATTTCCATCCTGAAGCAGCCTTGCTCTTTATTTTGTTTGTGGATGTACTGCTTTGGCTACAATTCCACAAACAAGCAGTTCTTTCAGGGAAGTGCTGGTTTTTGCAGTGTTATTTTTATGCCTGTTAAATTCCCTGATCCAGTTTATTGCAGAGCCCGCGCAAGCATGCTCTCGGGCATAACAGAGAGAATAGCGTGAAGGAATTGAGGTAGAAAGCATTGATGTTGGTCGGCACATCAGTGGGACCAGCCTCCTCCTTAAATAGTGTTGGTTTTACTTGTTGTTTCTGGCTTACAAAGCCACTCCCAATTTCTCAGTTTGCATCTGTTTGCTCCCTTCGCTCCAAGCCCTGTCTCCATTCAGAGCAAATAAAGTTCTTTCGTGATATCAGGATACCAGGGGGCTGGAGAAAGAAGTTGTGTTGGATTTGTTTGTCTTTTTAATGCCTTGTGTTCAGTGGTGTTTCCCAGACCCTAATGGGAGATATTTTGAATCTTTATACCTATTTATTATTCATCTGTTTGTTCCCTTTATTTTGAACTTACTTTACTTTTATAGGCTGGGGTGATTTTTTGCTTGGTTTGGTTTCGTTTATTTTTTTTCCTCCTTAGTACTGAGGTGGGTTTGTATGTCCCGGTTAAGGTCCCTCCTGTTAAATCAGAAACAAAGTGGCAGATCTGTCTGGATCCTTTGTAAACTGGTAATCTGTCCTTGTTCTTTGTCTTTTGATAAAGACAGATAAAAGCTTTATAAAGCTCCCTTGAAGGTCTCGGTTTCTGCCTAGCCTTTGTCAGCTAACAATGGGACCTCAATCTGCGTTAGGTATTATTTCATGCCATCACCAAAAAAAAAAAAAAAATCTTAGTTAAAGATGTAATTTCCTGTTACCCTTCATTTATGTGGTTTTATTGCCCCTCACCTTTTCATCTAAGGACTTTTGATAAGGTTAACAGTGCCTTTTCCCCACCAGACATCTTTTTGTCCTGTCGGTCTCAGACTCAATGCCAGAAATACTCAAAGGAGGAATGGTGTCTGTGTTGCAGAGTGTTAAATCACCAGCGCGATCGGCTTTCTGTTATATCAGGTGGTTGTTGATGCTGTGTATAAACTGTGCTGGCCCTGCACGTGCTGCCCTGGCTCTGGGAAAGCCTCTTAGCTTGGGACCGTTGCTGGCTCTGCGTTGAGCCTCTGAGGGTACCCGCGTCAAGCTTCTTGTTTGGAGGGCATTTGTTAGGAGAATCAGTGCCACGTGAATACAGCTCAGCTACTTCTGGACCTTCTGACAGTGACCAGTTTTTGAAGTCTGAAAGCCTAAATCATCCCTTACTCAGCAGAGTCCTTAAGTCCGTGCCTTCTGTTTATGCTTAGCTGGACTGAGAGTAACCTTAAGTGTTAGACCATTCTCAGAACAGGATGGCAATTAAATTCCACTCATGTATGTGCTTCTTCACTAGTAAGCTTCAAATGCTTTATTAATGTAATTGCTTCTTTTAAATAAACCAATTTATACCATATGCATTGTAAATCACTTGTTAAGTACAACAGGCCTTTCTGCCCCTGTTCCAGAAGATAACCAGCACAGAGAAGACAACTAACACAGCAGTGCGGTAGTAATATACTAATGTGATGTAGGTGGCTTGCTCATTGCAGCGTGACGCTGAATAAAGTAATTTAATTTCTAGAAGTTTGTTTCGATATCTTCTCTAAATGCTAGACAGAGCAATGATTGAATAAACTCAGTTTTGGGTAGATATGTGTTTTGGGAGTACTAAGACAGATAATATTCATTTGAAACATTTAATAATGATTGCAAGCAACTCTGGATGTTCAGTTGCAGGACCAGCACTGCCTCCAGACTATAGAAGCAGCAGTAGCTCAGAAGCTCCTGACAGCGATGATGACTCAGAATCTCTTCCCCTACCCAGAGACACACACAGAGATTCCGAAGAGGAGCCAGAAGGAGTTTCAACGCCCAAGTGAGGCTGTTCTTAGTTTATTTGTGTTTTTACATTGTAAAATGTTGCAGAAATAGCAACTGAAATGTGTCTGTATAAAATATGAGAAACAGTGTTACATTAACAAAAAGGTAAGCTCTGTGCCTACCTAAAACTTGATGACATGTTCTCCATGTTCTTTGGGGTCAAGAATGTTCAGCTGACCTGTGTGGCTTGTTAGGGTGGAATTAAGTTCTTTAGGGCAATCTGATCTGTGTATTTTCACCTATGAGTTTAGTTCTGCAATTAAAGTAATACATGCCTTAACGTTTTGATTGTGTGTGCTGAGGACAGGCTCCACTTATTATGTGTATAAGTATGTGGTACTTGAGTTTGGCCTTGTTTCTAGTACACTACCTCGTAAGGTCGTAAGAACTATTTATGGACATGAATTTATGCATTCAGTTAAGCCAACTTGAATGAAAACTTGTTTAGTAAATAACAAGAGTCTGCATGTGCTCTCATTTTGTGGGGCTGATTACTCGTGATTGCTGTGCTAAGAACTTGAGTGTTTGTACTAGGCCTGTATAAGGGACTTGAAGAACATCATGCTGTCTGAGAGTGTTAGAGTAAATATTACTCACTTTTCTCTTGTTGTCTTAGCAGCTTTTCAGTTCAGTGGAATTGAACTGGGAAAACTACTAGTCAAAACGCAGACAGCGTATAAAAATGTAGAAAGAAGTATGCTGAATTTGAAATTACTTTGTGACTAGAAAATGGTATTTTAACATTATACTGCTTTTCTTTCTACTGCAAAAGCACTCCTAATGTCTTTTTTTCTTAAATGTCAGAGCATTTTTGGAGTGAAGCTTATGCTCTCAAATTTTTAATTGCTTCAAATTATTTTGGGTCCTTTTGTACTGTTTCCTTGGTAACAGCAAGATATTTAGTACATAAGACTGTTGGAAATCATTTTCTCTCTTTTTTTTTTTTTAACCTTTTTAAAAATGTAGATAATTGCTATGCGTGTCAAGGTAATTATTAAGTGAAATCTTTATATTTCCAGAAAGCCAAAAAGAATTGAGGAAAATGATGATGATGATGGCTTCTTTGGGCCTGCTCTTCCTCCTGGATTTAAAAAAGAGGATGATTCTCCAGAGAGGTAATTAAAATGGAATTGTATTCAGGCTCTTTTTCTTAAAACACAATTGTTTTAGAGAAAATATTTTGTGGCGCTATTACAGAACACTTTGATTGTGCACTTCAGATTCAGGTGATTAGAATTGCTTCCTCCACATTTTGAGAACGAGAGCAGCATTCCCTTGGAACAGAATGCATGGCCCAGCTACTGCTGTTTGGAAGGTTGGAGACAAAAAGAAAAAATGTGAATCGTCTGATTAATAATTTGAGTGTCAAATTTCTTCTGTTTCCTATCATAGGTCTTGGATCAGTGCAGGGAAGACAAAGTGCGGGTACAAGGCCCCCTGCTTGTGTAGCTCGTTCTTGGACTGGGAAGGGGTAGGGCAGTTCGCCTTTGTGTGGTGTAAAACAATGCAGATGATTGGAATTGTTGCTTGCTAATGCACCGAGGATTATTTCTTACTCTTCTCCAGGTAGAAAGTTAATCTGAGCAATGTGGGTTTCTAGAAAGCAAGTTGTCTAACCAAATAGGCATTATTTATAGCCTCTGTCAGGAAGCTTTCCATCTGATTGCAGGTAATTATGAAATACTTATGAAAGGAAACAATTTATGGATTTTCTATTCACAACTTAACCATGTCTCACAGCCTCCTAGTTTGCATCGATCTCTGCACTTCCTTCTGTAACTTGAAATGATAACCCCTCCTGAAATCAGTACTTGCAAGGAGACACTTACTGACGGGAGGTACAGCAGAGTCCCTTGATCACTGTTATCTTCCGCAGAGCAATAGGGAGCTGGCAGATGAAATAAATCCCTACATCCCTGTCAGGGATGAGTGTTAAGTTCTGGGGAGGTGGCTCAGTGTGTTGTCAGGCTGTGTAGATAGTGTACTGTCTGCCAGGAGTTTTCAAAGTTGAATTTTCTTTAGTTTGGATAAATTTTTATGGTGCTTGGCAGCAGTTCAGAAAAGCTGAATTTGTTTAACTAAGGTTATTTGGAAGTATTCTTTTCATACCTTTTTTGACTACACTTTGCTGTAACTGGGAAACTCGCTTGTAGTTGTGAGGTGTCCTGCTCAGTGAGCATGTTTGGTGCTTCCACAGCACCAGGAGGAACTAATCTCTGCTCTTTTTCTTACATTTCATATGCACAATGTGTTATTTTAATGTTAGAAACTGTGGGCAATTACTAAAAAATAATGCGATCGCTCCTAAAGCAATGCAAAGAAATGCTTGTAGCTTTTAGTGTTGTCTGAGGAAGCTTTCTTGCATGAATACTTGTGTGGTAAAGTGTTATGGCAAAGTGTGCAAAGGAAAAGAGGAAAAACAAAAGAGGTAGCTTGTAGTTAGGAGGTCAGAGAGATGAGCAGTAATACAGGTGCTCACCGCGGTATAACCTTGGTCTTCTGTATGCTTACGCACCTTTTATTTCTGCTGAGCAGTTCATTTCCAAAACTTGCCTTTAATTCGGAGGGCAGGAGCCTGCCGTGAGAGACGAGAGCAGTACGAGGCGCTCGCCAGCCCTTCAGCCCAGCTCCTCACCCAGCGCGCCCTGGGCAAGCAGCTGGAGCGGAGCCGTTCTGCCCCAAGCACCCTGGTGGTGCTGAGGAGCTCAGGCTGTGCCGGCACAGGCACAGCGCTGAACCTTAAAATTTTTAAGTTAACCATCAGGAGAGTGCCGAAATGCCCATCTTCTTGCGTGCATTAGCAAGGACTCGATGTCCAACACCAGGAAAGTGTTCTTTGCCATATATGAAATCCCAGATGTATTAAAGGAAAGCTTAATTCGTGGTAAGTTACAGCTTTTCTTCAGAATGCCTGCAGCTAAGTACCAAAGTTACCAACAGCAGAAGAATTTATTTCAGAGTTTGCAAGAGAGCCGCCTCACCTGTTCAGGGAGTCTCTGGGCATCCAGGAAGCTGTCAGGGCTCGTGTCGGCTGCGTGCTGCTGAGGAAAGACCTGAGCAGCAGGGTTATTCTTGTGGAAAAGCAAGCAGAGAAATGGGAAGCGTGGGAGGGATGAGCATGGGAGCCACGTTTCTATTCCTTGGAAGAGCCGTTGCACTGTGACAGGCAAGGCAGAGTATTTGAGATCTGCTCTTTTTCACAAGTTGCGTAGATACAGCTCACAACGTAGATATTCTTATATATTTTAGTAGTAATTTTTATTTTTATGATTTGGTTTAACTCCTTTTCGCTGCAAAATAAAGGTGCTTGCAAGCTAAACTAAAAGATGATTTTGGCTTTATCTGTATGGGTTTAACTTCAGTCTCTTTAGATCAGGAACCTATAATCTGGTCTTAACAAGAAAACAGAAGGGAAGAGAGGAAAATAAAAGCTGTTTCTTCTTTACAGCAGCTAGGCAGGAGTAGAACTTCAAATTTAACCACCTCTGGCCTGGGTTTGGAACCTCACCAGTGCCCTCGTCATGGCCTGAGCTCACATTTAGTGCTTGTGGCCGGCTTTCTGGCAGGACTTTCTGCTTCCTATTTCCCCTCCTCAGGTCCTGATAATAATGTTGCTACAGTGGGGCTGTACTGATGAGATTATCCTCAGGTTAGTTGACCATAATTAGAATAATTCAGTTCACTTTGCATTACGTTTGATTTGCCAAAAAGCTCAGAGACTGGAGATCCTAATAAATCAAGTCTGTGATGTACTGTGAGGATACTGTCACCTGGATATTTCTTCAGGGGATAACTGTTTGGGTTTTTATTAGCTTTGGGGAATATGATGGTGGATTATTAAAAGAGGTCTTTTCAGTCCTGCAGGCACAGCTTGTAGTATGCTTTGAACTGTGTTCACCATTGAAAATAGATTCCCACCTTTCTGGGTTCCTGGAGACAACTGGATTATCATACTGCTTGCTGAGTTGCTGTGCAAAGCCAAATCAGTGAAGTCAGAAGGGATTCCAAAACCTTTCTTCTCTCTTCCCTCCTCCAAGGGAAAACAAACCGAAAATCAGAGCACGCTGATTCTGTGTAGTAAAGGGCAGTGAAACTGCAGTGCAAAACAGGGATGAGCAAACTCAGCTTTGTTGCTTGAGAAGGAGTAGTGTGTATTTGACCTCCTGCCTTTCATTGCTCTTGAATCTGGTGAAGGAAGCTAGGGAAGAAGAAAAGTGGATTTCCTTGAGTACGTGCCACAGCTTTCCCAGTTTTCTTGCATCCCAGCTGACTGCAGAGGTCCTCCTGGGAAATGGAGACAGGCTCTTCTTATGAATTCAGTTATTTCTGTGGTGTGCACATAGGAGGCAGACTTGCCATGGGAAGGAAGGAGAATTACACTTCTCATCAAAATTTGATTTTTATTTTTATATTAACCTATTCTAAATTTTTCCTGCAGCAAACTATAGGAGGTTGTCATTTAATGTGCTATCCCTGCTGGTTACGTTGCTTCCTTTTGTTGTTGGTTTTTTTTTCAACTTAACAAAAGCTTTTTTTATTTTTTTCTCCACTTGAGGCCCATTATAGGTCCTGCATTACCACCTGGCTTTAGGAAATCTTCACAGGACACCAGGAATAACAGAGGTTCCCCAGGACCGTCCGTTTCATCAGAATTCTGCAACCAGGTTTGTGAAAACAGAAGTCTTTTGTTTTAGTACAAGCTATCAGAAATGCTTAAACAAGGAGGAGCCTGAAGAAGTCTACTGGATGTACTTTTCTGCATGACAGTTTAATTTTAGACCAGAAGGTGTCTGACTGATTTTTGCCTGCACCGAATACGGAAACAGAAGTAAGCCTAAGAAAAAAGGCTGGTCTGGTTTGTTGTGATTTTGCTGTTAGACAGATGATGCACGGAACGCAAGAGATGCAGGCATCCTAAATTGTAGTCACCATGATTCTTCCGGGTGTTTTTCCGTTCTTTCCTTTGGTGTGATGTGTCCTTCAGAAGTGAACATCTTAGCAAAGTTCAAATTTTTGAAAACAGTAAGAAATTAATGCAAGCTGCTAGAATGAAAATACTGACCTACAATTCAAGGTGTTACCCTTTTGCTGATGGGGACAGCAAACAATATGAGCTCAGGGGACGATTCTTGCAGTGTGAAATTGCGATCCTTACAGTGGAGATGCATCCACCTGTTACTGGTGATAATGAAGCTCCGAGTATCGAAGTTGTATGCCTGTGTGTTCCTAATCTGTCTGCAGTCTCAGGGGCTACCTGGCTGCCTGCAGAGCAATGGGAAGTGGCAATTCGCTGTTGGGTGTTGCTGCTGTGTTTACCAGTGGTTTTGCCTCAGACAAGAAGTGATGCTTTTGGAAGCCTGGAGGCTAAGTATCCGTATTCAAGTGCTAGAGCAGGTCTGTTATGGAACTGTAATCTAGGTCTGTTATCTGACAGGCAGGTGGATTAGGTTGATAAGCTCCTCTAGACAAAATCATTCCAATCTTACAAAGCTTAAGTGTTTCTTCCGAGTCTAAGCAGTGTGACTGAGAAAAATGTTTTATTTTTGGAAGGTAACAGATAGTAGTGAGGAAGAAGATGATATTATAGGCCCAATGCCTGCAAAAGGACCGGTGGAGTCTGATGTGAGTGAAGAATTTGAACGCAGAGCTCAGAGAATGAAGGAAAAACTTACTTCAGCAGACAGTGTAAGTTTTTACTTGTAATATCTTGTTGCTGGAGAGTATCTGTGTTTTTCTTTGCCTGACTGTCAGTGTGAACCCAGTTGCAGTTCTGCTCCTGATGCTAAGTGGTTGCAATTGTTAAGGCAGAGAAAAGTTCAGGATTTCTGCTGGAAGCTCAGAGATTCAGATGGTAGGTTTTGGTTATCTGCTTGTGTCTTTTTCACTCTTTTTTTCACTTTCTTCTTTTGGAAAGGATGAACCCAAGCCAGTTACCAGGGAATCATGGATGACAGAACTTCCACCTGAACTGAAAAGCTTTGGATTTGGCCCAAGAACATTCAAGAGAAGAGCTGATGACAAATCAGGTGATAGATCTGTTTGGACAGATACTCCAGCTGACAGAGAGAGAAAAGCCAAGGTGAGCATTTATTCATTTGTACCTGTATTTTTGTATATATAAAATAGATGATCACTTTATATATACAAATATATTCATGTGTGTATTTATATTCATATATATATATGAATCTATATTTATATATATAATTTTATATACACACACACATATACTGCCCTCAGGTATATATGCAAACAGTGTATATATACGTTGTTGGTATTCTGTGAAAACAAAGCTAAGCTTTTCAATGAAAATATTCTTTTCATTTTTTTCTTCCAATGAGTTACCCAAACTCATTAATTGACACTTAAAGATGAAGGGGAGGAACTAACCATTTTAAGTAACATTGCAGTTCCTTTACTGCCTCTCCCTTCTGCAGTAGTCAGTTACTCTGTATCAGCTCATCAAATTTCTAGTTAGTGTGTCCAGTTTCTTCTTCCATCAAGCAGAACAAAAAATATCGGGTGGCCTCTGCCCTTCAGATTTCAGTAAAGTAAATATTGATTTCTTTTCTTTTTACTTTGGACGTTCTGATAACTGTAGTGTGTCATTTGCTTCCACTCATCAGGAAAGAGAAGAGGCAAAAAAGTCAACCAGGAGGGATACTGAAGAAATTGCATTATCTGGAAGAGACAAGAGACTTGTTGAGCAGGTGACTTCATACAATGTAAGTGTAATAGCATAATGCCTCCTCTTTGTGCATCTCCTTCCATTCTTCCCTCTCTTCTTCTTGTTCTCCTTGCTAGCACTGCTGCTTTCCATGGTGATGCCACTATAGTCTTCCCTTTTTGGCCACAAACCTGCTGTTTAAGTCATTGGAACATTTGCCATTGACATCAACAAGAGCGGGATTGGGTTTTTAAGCTGCTGCTGAAAATAACAGGACAGAGTCTGGTTTTGTGTGTATTGTCTCAGTTTACGGCTGTGTTTTACTTCCATTATCCTTGCATCAGGACTTGGTTGCTGGGAGTAGATAACTTGGATTCAAGTATTAGCTTGCTTGACTGAATTGCCAGTATCCCAAGAAGAAGAAAAATAGTAAAGGCTTGACTTTGAGGACCAAATACACATGAACCCAAAAGAAGCTTTGTGGTCTGAGCAGATCAATGCTGTAATCAACCGCAGCATTGTGACCTGAAGATTTTCTCAAGGTCTGCAGAAGCATGTAATTTTCACAGACACCTGTTGATTCCTAACAACTTGCACTCCATGTCAAATTCCCTCTCACTTTTCTGGCTGCCAGCCCTGTCCACCAGAGTGTATGGAGTATTTCCTGCCTTACAGCTGCTGTTTCCTGGTCTTCCCTGATTTATGGCCTGAAGTCTTAAGGAAGGCAGTCAGGTCTCTCAAGAGTGTAATTAACTTGAGAATTGCAGCCTTGGCTTATATTACAAGCTCGGAGTTTATCTGTCACTTGCAATAATTTAATTGTAGTTCATTAAAGCACATGTCTCTCTTGACTTACGGGCTTACAAATCCAGAGCTATTAGCATACTGTCATAATTTTTTTCTGTATTTTCTATCTCTACTGCCATTGTGAAGATAGTAGAATAACTTTCATGTAAAGCTATGAGTTTTGTTCTGGAGCATTGCAGAATAAAACACACAAATAGCTTTCCTGTTTCTAAGGTTAATGGAGTTCTCTCTAAAAATGGCAGAAGGTACATTGTTTACGAACAGTGTTTCTTGGGTTGGGGTTTTTTGATCTCTTTTCTGTTTGTTTTTGCGTGTGTGTTTGTTTTTCTGTTAAAGTATTTTTTTGCTCTCTTCTTTCTTTTTTCTTACTCCGTTGACTTTTATCAAGGACACTTTCCTAAAACAAAAGCTTTCGCTCTTGTAATAGTTTCTTAGAGTTACTTAGCTGCTGCTGATGCCATATACGTTCTCTAGTGCAATTCTGTCAATATTGATGCATGCCTTAACACCACGCGTTAGTATTGTCCATTTTCTGTTTTCCATGAGAGTCCTTTCTTCTGTCATATATGAATTCTTACTGTGTGTGAGGAAGTAAGGGTTTGCACAGAGGGCAAAGGGAAATGAAGTTTCTTGAATGAAGATCTTGTGTTCCTAGACATGAGAAAAGAGAGCTGCTCACTTTATGCTCTCTCTGATGATAGAATGGGCTTGGACTGGTTTGTAATGATTTGAGAGTCTGAGAACTTGACTACATGGAGATACATAAATACACTTTGCCTGAGCAAAGGAGGGGCTGCATAGTCTTGCGAGAGCAAATCCTGTTCCTGTGTGAAATCAGAAGTTTTACATTCTGTTTGGGCTGGATCGTGCTCTTTATTGAACACAGCTGAAGTCCCTGACTTTGCAAAACAGATGCTTTAGCTCAAGCCTGTGACCGTGTCCTGTGGGCTTGTGGCAGGTGGCTCAAATACCAAGAAGTTAAGAGTGTGCGGGTGAGATCAGAAGGGTATCTAGCTTGTTCCTGCCCCTAACAGTGACCAAAACCAGATGTTTAGGGAAAGCGTACAAGCAACTGGGAACATATGTATAGAGTCAGTGATAGATGCCCAGAGCCTGGAGAAGGGTCATGGGTCCGCAGGAGAGCACCTGAAGGGCAGCACAAAGGAATTCCAGCCACT
>VXAA01001164.1:52037-71424 GCA_013399115.1 Anseranas semipalmata | reverse complement strand
CACAGACAGGGATGGGACACACGGACAGATGGCGACACGGACAGGGATGGGACACACAGACAGGTGGGGATGGGGACACGGACAGGGATGGGACACACGGACAGATGGGGATGGGGACACGGACAGGGATGGGGATACGGACAGGGATGGGGACAGATGGACAAGGATGAGGACAGGGACACATGGACAGATGGGGATGGAGATGCACAGCCAGGGATGGGACACACGGACATGGCACAGGTGGGAACAGAGGGACATGGACAGGGACACGGACACACCTGACCCAGAACAGGGACACACCGCCACAGGGACACCCGAATGGGGACTGGGACCCACAGATGGGGACAGGGGGACGCCCAGGTGGGGACAGACGGCTGTCGGAAGCCCCCGAGGCCATTCTGGGTGGTGTAAGCAGTGGGTCTGGGGTCAGGTCCCCCCACTGCCACTGGGACATGCCAGCACGAGACCCAGCCCGGGTGCCTGGCACACGTGTGCACGGTGGCCCTGAGGGGCCTCGGTCACCGACCGTACGGCTCCCGCCCGGCCGAGGGGGCTGCAGCCCGAGGTGAGCGCGTGTCCCTGGGGACTGAAGGCCCCGGCTGGGGCTGGGGGCTCCTTGGGGGGGCCAGGGGCAGTGGCGCTGGCGAGGGGCTGCTGGGCGGCACGGCCGGGCCGCGTGACTCTCGCTCCCTCCCGAGCGGCAGCAATTAAAATCCGCAGCTGCTATTAATAGCTGCTGGTGGAGGAGCGAGGCCCCCGCCGCGGCACCCAGGCGGCCATCGATGTGTGTCCCATCACGAACCCCCGCCGGGCCCCAAGCGCCCACGGGGGGACACCGGCCTTCCCCCGGGGGACAGGGGGCAGGCAGCCGCAGCCCCCTCGCCGTGACGAGCCACCCCGCACGGCGGCTGCGCGGCCCCGCAGCGTTATTAGCCGGCCGGGTACTACTCGTTAGAGGAAATGAATGAGTTTCCTTGATCATGTTAGCTGCGGCTCCTCCTCCGTTCATTCACTCCGCGGCTCCCCGCGACGCCTTACGCAACGGGGGCTCTGCCGGCTGCCGCGGGGCGGCCACGCACGCGCGCCTGCGTCACGCCGAGGCCGCGGGGAAGGAGAAGGGGGCTGCATGGAGGGGCTGCTGCCCCTCCCCACTCCCCCCGTCCCTCCCGGGGGGCTCGGGCACGGCCCCAGGCTGGAGCATGGGCACCTGGGCCTGATCCAGGCACCCAGCGAAGCGATGGGGTCTGCAAATAAACGAACGGCACCGACTGGGAGAAGGCCGGGGCGTTTATTGGGTGCGGCAGATCGGGCTTCCTCCTCCTCCCAGTGCAGCAGTGCTGACTCCGCTGCTGACAGGCAAAGACCCCCCCAGCACTGGGGACCCCCCGAGCACAGTGGGAGCAGGGGCCCCGCTTGGTGTCGCACGGCGCCTTGCGGCCCCCAGCCAGGCTGCTCCCAGCTGGCCCGATCCCATGCTGCATCGGGAGAATAAAAGGAGGGAAAACGGGGGCTCCAGTGCGTTCCCCCCATCGTGACGCTGCCCACGGCCGCTGCACCAGCCCTTGCGGGGCAGCAGAGCACTGCGAGCCACGTCCACCCGGCCAGCTGTGGGAAAGGAACCTTCGCAGAGAACCACGAGCTGCAAAGACTAAAAGACACGGGAGGTGCGGGCAGAAAAACGGAGCTCGGGGCTTCCGGAGGCACAAGGGCGGACGCGTCTGCTCCGAGAGCTGTGCCCAGAAGGGACACGCGGCGTTTTGCTCCCTGACGCGGTGCCGCACGGATCCGTCCCCGCTCGTCCCCCTGCCCAGGACACCCAGTGGTCGGCGAGCAGGAGAAACGAGCGGGCCCAGCTGCGGCCCCGCACACCTGCCCCGGGTGCCTGGGAGAGGTGAAATAACACACACGGGTTTACCACGTCGAGGCAAATTACATTCTCATCAGGCCCTGCTAATTTGTGTCATCTGAGGCCCAAAATAACCCTCCCTTCCCCCCTTCCCACTCCAGGTTTTTCAAAGCAAGATTAATTGACTTTGGTATGTTGCAGCAATTAAAATACCGAGCACCAGGCCCCATCAGATGATCCTCATCAGCTTCCATATGCTGCAGCTGTGCCAACCACTGCTCCAAGATGCTGTTTCACAGTCTCACCGATCCCTCTTGCTGCTCGGATCATCATAGCGGGGGCTGCGCCATGGCTCAGCCTGCTCTACGTCGTTATAATTCCATCAGCGCTTCCAGAAGCTTTGCTCTGCCTGTGGAAGCCGCTGCAGAAGTGATGGCCACGTCTAATTAAAATGCATCTGCTGCGAGAGGCCTGCGAGGAGCACGGCTGCGCTGCTCTGCCGGGCCGCAGAGCGGGAGCTGCGGGCGCTCGGAGCCGGCGCTCGCCTGCTCCCCGCACGGGGGCTGAGCCACGGGAGGCAGCAGAAAGGGTGCGCTCCTGCCGCCAGCCTCTGATCCCAGCTCCTCGCCCAGGAGGACAAACACGAGGGATCGCTGCGGGATCGGCAGCGCGCCGAGCTCCCCCGGGGACGCACCTTGGAGACGCAGCGAGATCTGCTTGTGCGCAGTCAGATGGTGACTGCCTCTGATCAGCCCTGCCGCAGCCTCCACCCTGCAGCTCACAAACCCTCGGGGAAGAGATTTCTCTTCCCCTTTGAAAACGCTGACGAAAAGCCCTGCACAGCCTCTGTAACGCAGCTCTTGCCCACACATCGGTACAGACGCAGGAGCCCGCTGCCAGCCGGAGCTGAGGCTCTGGGAGCAGCCCTGCAGCTGCGTCTGATGGCGGCTGCTCAACCCATTTCGCTGCAGACAATTTACACGCGAGCGCTTGCCCTAAAATATTCATGCTGGGAATTGCTGCTGCCCATTTCTTACAAACTAATGGATCCTGGACTCTGCGAGCGCTTTGGAGGGCCTTCAGGTATGAGCGTGAGGATTTTCAAATGACACATTAACACGCTGCTGGAGCTTTTCTTTAGGGAACGTGCAACACATGGATGAGACAAAGAGAATGAAGCACGGGATGGGGCACGGCACGGCCTCATTTCTTCCGTTAATCACTCTGAGAAGAAAAGCTCCCAGAGCCATTTGTGGGTTAAAATGGAAGCTCGGCTCAGAGGGAGCTGTGGCAACAGTCATACTGAGCAGCCCCAGAAGGGATGTTATTTTTGGCAGCTATTACAACCAGGTTTTGCTCAAAACTAAGCTAGCAAAAGCAGCTTAGTGCAGCTGTGCAATCCATGATCCCACCTGCTTCTGACTATTTCTGTTACGGTTTCTCACCTTCTCAGAGCCTGAGAGTAAAGGAAGCCGACTCGGCCAAAGTTTCTGCAACGGGTGTGAGGGGAGGAAGGGAGGGGGCTGGCTATGCAGATCAACAGGAAACGACACGCTTGACGAGCTCTTTGAAGGCAGCCTTAGAACCAGACTCTTAACGTTTCTGTCCTGTAATCTCTGCACAAGCTGCTGCACCCGCAGATCCAACAGGCAGGGACAATACCTTGACACACCTACACTGGGACACTCCTCATTTTTCTCTCCCTCTGAGCACACAGGAAAAAATTCTCCTTCTTCAGGTCAGTATGGAAACACCACCTCGACCGTGATGTTTCACTTGGCTGTTTCACTTGGCTGTTAAGCTTCAGCGTCCCCCCTTGGCTGAAAAGCAGGCTCATCTCCGGTGCCAGTTGCAAGGGGAAGGAGGTGAGGTTCATTTCCCATCGCTCCTGTCCTCACCACTTCAAGAAGACCAGCCCCGCCAGAGCTGCGTAGCCCAGCACCAGGAAGAGGACTTTCAGGAGACGATCGTTCTTGTCTTCCAGCTCCTTCGCAAGGATCTCAAAGAAGGTGATGAACAAGAAAGTACCCCCTGCGATGCCTTGCAGGAGCAGTGAAGTAATGTTGCTGGCCGCGCTCTGGGTGCTCTCAATCCCCATCCCGATGCTAATGCCCAGAGGAATCATCAGGCTCACCGTCACAGCCATCTTCACAGCGTCCTTCAGTGGCAGCGAGGTCTTGGCCATGCTGATGCCCAGTGCCACGGCTACCAGTGTCTCGTGAATGGCAACACCCAGGAACAAGCTCATGACTTTGCCACCCTCCTCCTGCAAGCCCAGGGCCAGTCCCTCAAAGATGGAGTGCGTACATAAAGCAAACACCAGGCCGACGAGCCGTAAGGGACTGGAGCGGGAGAGCTCCTGGATGTTCAAGCCATGGCTGTGGGAGTGATGACCGTGTTCACTGTACAAGGTGCGCCCTCGGGAAGATGCTATGAAGGGACTCTCGTATTCAGAGTCACTCCCGACATCTGAACCGGCGTTGAAGGTCTCCAAGTCTATGAAGGAGGGCTTTTCCTTCTGGAAGGTCAAGACGAGCTGCTCCACAAAGACTGTCACAAAGAAGCCAACCATCATGATGGTCTCAGCCACAGGGTAGTCCGTGGTCACGTTCCCCTGCTTAAGAACTTCATCAAGCTAGGACAAAGCAAACAACCCACAGTGACTCAATCACCTTTTGCTCTCCACAGGCACACAGGGAGCCATCAGAAAGCTCTCACAGTTTCCTACAAAGCCCCTTCTGGAAAGAAAGTGTCCAACAGCAGATATGAAGGAAATCTGGGCTCCAGAACAATGAAATATTCCTATTGTGTTCACACAACTCCAGGATGACATTAATCTGATCTGTGATGCTTTAATACCCTTGTATACAGGCCTCAACATAAGAAACCAGGAACCTATTTGCTTTCCAGCAGGAGGTCAGTGGCTCTCTGAAAGTGTTTTAATCACAGGCTCAATGGCAGGAGTTTGAGCCCAATGCCACGGGTGATGCTCACCCTCCTTCTGCATCACGCAGGTCTGGTTTTCCAACCAGACAGGGAGGCAGGGGCTGCGCTCCTTCGTGGTCTGAAACACCAGGCAGAGCACAGAGGTTTCTGAGTGGGCTTAATGGGCCTCTCTGGCTAGGGATGGACACTACACTTCCACAGGGGCAGAGCTCTGGCGGCCCAGGCTGCTGCTCCTGGTGGGAGCTGTACAGCGGTCCCTAATGTACTCAGTGGCACGGGTTCACTACAGTTCCCCCAGAGGCCCGTAAGCAGTTACCTTTTCTCTGACGGCAGGCAGCAAGGCGTTGAAGCAGGTGGCCAGGAAGACCCCTCCTCCAAAGGAATTGCAGAGGGCAATGACCTTCTTGGAGCGATGAGCCTTCTCGTAATCTGCCTCGATTAACTTGACGGGGAGGAGGGACCCAGCCAGCATGAGGACACAGATGCCCAGCAGACACAGCACTTTGGCAATCACGATCTTCATTGTGCTGCCTGGTCAGTGCTCGCTGCCGAGGCCCTGCGGCGGCTCTTAGAGCGGGTGCATCAGCAGGCGACAGCACAGGCAAACCGCAAGGGAAAGGTGCTCCTGGAGGCAGTAGCTGTGGGCAGGAGTGAAACAAGAGATTTTCCTGTGTAAGTATTTACTGTGCAGAAGAGCACCTTGCATCGCAAACTGCATGCCGGCCTCTACACCTTAACTCTCCACCTTAACGCCCCGGAGGCAATGGGTGGAGAGATCAAAGAGGCACGGAGCTCTCACACAATGGGGGAGAGAAACAGACAGAGAAGAGAACTTAACTGCACCAGACAGTAACTTGAAAACATTGTAAGAATTGTACTGGCCACACAAACCTGGCACACCCTCAGTTTCTTTTGAAACACCTACACAGCAACAGGCATGAACCACTTGATCTTGCAATAAGATTCTCCTGAGTCCAACCAAAGGATCAAATCTTTGATTTTAACCCCAAGAAATGACAATGGGCTTGAGATGGGCTCTCAGTTTCATTAAGAAATGAAATGAAAGATCTCCCTTCAATATTCACACAGGGCTTTTTGTACTGCCCTTGAAACTAGACTAGCAGATTCATTCCTGCTCAGTTTCCTGAGCCACCGTCACCATCTTGCTAGGGTGGGCCGCTGCCTGTCCTGTTGGTTGTTTGCTCTGTACCAGGAGTCAGCGGAAGTTTTGATTACCGATCGATACGCATCTCTCTGAAGGAAAACCCTGTGGAGAAATCCATTGCAAGGTTCTCTACTGTCCACAGGCTGTAACAAAAGAGGAGGTAGATGGTAGCTTTACACAAGAGAAAAATGCAAGATTTGAGTTGCCTAGGTCATGATAACTGACTCAATCTGAAATGTGTTTTCCTCCAGGTTACCTGCAGTGGCAGTTAAACTTGTTTTCCTAAAATCATTTTAAAAAATAACAAAATTGAATCTATTTTTAAAGACATGAACAGGTCCTTTACTGATACAAGCAGCAGCACAGCCAGCACCTCACCACTTGCACTGAATCGACTTGTAGAGTCCGATCAGTGGCACCTTGAGAGGTGCCTCTTGCACATCACCCAGGCGAAGGGTGCCAGACAGCCCCGAGCGCTGACGGCGTGCTACAGCATGTGTCAGGCTAATGAACTAACAGGGAACATTTCCAGCCATGCTGACACTCGCACCAGTAATGGACAAGGTAAATAATTGGATACCTGGCCGTTGGACCAGCAAATTAATTTTAATACAAAAGATTCCTGAGGCTGAAGTCTCCCTTGAGGGCTGACAGCATTAATCACTATCACCATTTCTGTGCAGTGGGCTGCATAAATGGCGATCTTATTACAAGGAAAGTCGGGACTGAATGACTCCGTTCTCGGTGAGGGAGTTTAAGGCCTCTTTCCAAGTTTGCAGTTCAAGCCCAGCCTAAGCAGGAGTGAACAGAGAGGTCACAGCAGTCTGTCCATCTGTGGCAGGCTCGGTTCTCAGTCGGGTGTCCGTGGAAAGCGATGTTCATCAGCAGAAAACCCTGCTCAGATGACACTGATTGACTTGCTCCCTGGTGAACCCGGCAGACGAGCCAGGTCTCGACAAGCCCAGAGCCTGCAATCTCGGAGTCTGTTGACAGGGCTTTCGCAGCAGGCAGCCTGCACGGGCCGTGGCTGTCACTGCAGCTGACGAGCAGGTTCGCTCTCCAGAGATGTTGACTCCAGGACTGCCAACGCCCGTCAGCGCGGTGCTGACACAGCTAACAAGTCACACTGCCTTTGTAAAGCACAGGCTGAGGTTTCAGCGTCAACAGAACAACAAGGATATAACCTTGCACGGTGATGGCTGTTGTTATGCTAACCTTCTCAGATGAACTCCCTCTGAAACCTACATTAGCAACAACGCATGGGGATCACAAATCAGAAGAGCTTGTGACTTCACTTGCTGGGTGTGAAGGCACCACCCACATCTGATATGTTAGCTGTGCGGATGGCTCCCAGGAGAGGGGCTCCTGGAAACATCACTGGAAGAGAGGAAGAAAAGCCTCTTTTTTCCAGAATTCACACCTCCTCTGGAACAAGCCTGGCTTCCAATCAAAAGCTCAGAAAACCCTTAACTTTTGTTTGTTTGTCTTTTCTAGCCCAGCAACAGCCCCCAGCAAAGCATAAAGCCTCAAGCTTCTGACAGCAGGTGGAGCAGCCGCCCTTCGGTGCCCTGTGACCTCGGGAGGAAAGCAGCTTGGTGGCAAATGGAACAGAAAGTACAAGAAATACCTCGTGTTTCTCCCCGCCTGCTCCTCTGACAGCTCAGCGTGCAGAAGTTGGTGCCTCTAACGCCTGGACTGTTTCAGCAGCCTGAAAGCCTCTGTAACAAAGAATTAACTCGGGACAGGTACCGCTCGGCTCGTCCCACAACGAAAAACACCTCACGGAGCGGGCAGCCTGTGGGAGAAAACGGGGACCTCCTCGTGCGTGATCCTCAACGCCTCAGACGGGCGCCCCTAACGCGCCAGTGCCGGGGAGGCCGCTGCAGGTGGGGACCGGGCTGGACCCCCCCAAAAGCGCCCCTGAGCCCCCCCAGCGCCTGCTGAGACCCTGCAGGGGGGGGGTGCTGGGGCAGGGGCTTCTCCCGGGACACCGGCACCGGCCGCNAGGCAGCCCCCGCGCGGCGCCCGCCCCCGCTCGCGCACGGCGCCCTCCTATTGGCTGCGGTGAGAAGAACGGCTGCCCATTGGCCGCGAGAGACGCCCGTCAGCCCGCCCACGCTCTGCGGTGGGACCGTTGCCAGCGCCCGCCTGGGCGCCGCCGAACAGAGCCCGTGGGAAACGCGAACCGTGACGGCGGGTTCCGGGGCAGCGCCGGGCCGGCAGAGCTGTCCGGGGCGGCCGGTGCTGACGGGCCCGGGCCGCTCCCGCCGCGGGGACAGCCCGCCGGTGCTGCACCGGCACCGAGCAGCGGAGTCGCACCGGCTGCAGGAGGCTTCAGCCCGTCCCGAGACGGGCGGCAGCCACGGCAGAGCCCCAGGGCCCGGAGAGCATCTGCAGGTACCAGGCCCAGGGCTCCATCTCCCAGCAGGGGTTCAGCTGCTTTTAGTTAAGAAACGTGTAAATCCACTCGTTTAAAGTCCAGTGCTGCGGGTATTACTAAATGCTAACTGCAGGAGCCTGTGGGGAGAGGGGAAATTGATCTAAAAAATAAAAATAAAAAAAAAAAAATCAGCCTTATGCTGTGAGCACGCTCTGCAGAAAATCCAGCACTCTGGGAGGAAATCCTCCCTGCTGCAGGCAGGCTGCCAGCTCTCGGCTTTGAGAGCAAATACAGGAAGGCAGGAGTTACCCAGAGCTGCACACAGTTACCCCAAACCTGTGTCGTGCTCTGCAGGCTGATCTTCCCTCTTCCATCAAGGACAGGCCACACAGACGTACAGTGGCAGGAGCACCTCCACGCGCGGAGCTGCATGTTGAACACAGCTGTGTAAAAGGAAAACCATCAAGAGAGGTGAGGGAATAGAGCTACAGCTACAATGGAGTAAAGCAGGGTAAGGAGAGAGGGGGAACAGCCCTGAAGTGATATGAAAAAGGAGGGGAAAAAAACCTAGTTTCATTCTTTTGGACAATTCACGAACTTTTTCTTTCCACACTGTCCTACAGTTCTGAAGCTTCTCTTTTTGCTTGGTTACAACAACCAGTTTAGGTAGAACTTAAAGGGAAGCAGCCATGGAAAGAAAACGTTCCTCTCTGCTGCACTGCAGAAATACACAGCGGTATTTCAGCAGGAAAGGAACAACAACAAAAAAAAGCCTGGAAGATGTGGATACAACACGTGTCTAGGCTGTGCCTCAGCTGTCAGGACACCAAGGAAGCAGAGCTCTGATCCCACACAAAAACCCCTGCAGTCAGCAGCATTGGAAACGGGCACAGCAGCCCAGCTACGCAGCCCAACGTGGACCGGGTCCAGCCATAGGTCTTGCTTCATTCACTGGGGCAAGAGGGATAACAAAGAAAGTGTCCAAATATTTTATTCTTCACAAGTTACATTAACCACATATTACTTTATGGAGCATTTACAAATCATTCTTTTCTTGATATTAATCTTCAAATATACCTGCTCATTCACACCACCAGGTCTCCTGAAAGGGCGTTTTCCATCTCACACTTAGCCATCTCCCAACTAGATGCTTTCATGCCTAGCAATAAGGCCAGGAACACGCCTTTCCCACCACAATCGAGTAACTACCTTAAAAACAATTCTGAGGTTGATATAAAAATCTCCAGCCTCAACTAGTGACTTCTAGGGGAACTTGCCAGAGCTTCCCGTTGGCCCAAGGAACAACACGGGTAACTCCAGAGGGGTGGAAAGCTGCAGGTTACTCTAGTTAGCTACAAGAGCGTTGTCCCTCATCCCACATGCTATCTGCTGAGGTAGAATCACTCTTTGCCAGTCCCCCACGTTGAACCAGCAGCTGCTCAGTATCCTACTATCCAAGGAGCATTTTTATTCCTTCTGCTCTCTACTCAGGTGCCCTCTATTCCTACCATCAGCACAGTCAACCAGGTTGATTACTTACATGCATAAAAGACAAATTAAAAAGCAGAAGAAAAACCTTTTAAACACCAAAAACATTATATCTTTCTTACTGTCCACCTGACTAGTTCACAGATTGGATCATTCCGACAACATAGCCATAATTACTAAACACTAGACGAGTTTTGTCAGGAGGGGGGAAGAACCCCAAGAAGCGTATCTGGAAACGCTCGCTCTAAAGGAGTAGTCACAAATGGGCATGTTCTACCTGATCGGTCCCAACCCCCCCAACACATTTACACTAACCTTTGAGAGGCGATCACCAAATCCCATGTATTAACAACACTGGCAATGTTGCTACAGACCTGAATGAGAAACGCAGTGAATCTAATCAACACAAACCCTGTTCCTGGAGGCAAGAAGATCCAGTGATCTCCAGAGTGTTCAAACACTACCATCTCGTAACTGGCAGGAAGGTTAAGGGGGGCTGGAGGGGGGTAGGACTTGAACACTTCTTTGAAGTGGCACGTGGGCAGGAAAGTGAAGACATCCTGTAGTGAAGAGTGTATCGTTCTTCAAAAACGGGTTAAAAAATTCCCATGTAGCAAATAACATAGAAATGTAACAGTGTAGTTAATTTTCCGAGTTTCTTTAGAAAGACTGTTGATGCTGGTTTGTGTTCAGCTTGCTGGATCTTCCAGAAGAAAAAAAACTAATGGAAAGGCTGAGGGGGAGGAGCAGGGATGAAGACTAGGGAAAGAAAGCGTGAATCTGTCTTTAACATGCAGGTCATATAAAGTATTTTGTTTTTTCATTTTTTCCCCCTCTTGGACACTTCCAACTCAAGAAATGGCAACACGCACATGGCTTCCAGTTTTTAAAGCAAAGAACATAGTTCCCACGGACTGCGCTGCAGAGACAGGAAGACAAGACATTTGCAAATTCAATTTTTAAGAAAATAAAGCGCCCCTTTAACGACTGTGAACGCGAGGTAATGAAACTCATTTATCAGTCACACAATGTGCGAGGGAAGTTCTTATTCACCACTCCTCAGGGCTGAGCCTTGTGCCTCTGAGGCACAGCACCAGCAGTACTGACGCAGAGAACCCAGTCTGTACAGAGGGGCGGAGAGACACCAAACGACTAAATTAAGGCACAAGATATTGCAGCAAAATACCAAAATCCTCCCCACTAAGCTAGCCACAGTACAGCAGCACTCCTGGCTATCACCTCACCTGGAATGCTCATTCCTGCTGATCTTCATTACTGGCACTTGGAGTTCGACTCCTAATCTGGCTTCGTAGCTGCTCTATTAGTTCAGGATTCTGCTGCTGCATCTGCTGCGCAAACTGTTGGCCCCTGAAGGAGAACAAGCAGTTGTATCAGTGTTCTCACATACTCACACAGTCTGGTGCTAGGAAATTCTTTACAGCTGATTGTCAAAACTCTGCTCCAACAAGCGGATCGCATTACCAAAAGAGGCATGGCTTCACCCAACATTTAAACCTTCCTCAACTGTTAACTCAAGCTTTCACTTTCGGTCAGAAAACCTGAAATCCATTTACTGATCAAGGCAATGGGAAAGCCCCAGCTCTCTACTCACGCTTGTATGAGGCTGGCGAGATCATTTGTGGAAGGGCTGGTGCCTGCTGCTCCCATGGGGTTATGGCCTCCAGAAATCATCCCGGACATGCTGTGGAAACAAGAGGCATTGCTCAGAAAAAAAGCACAAATTGTTTTACACGAGGAAGGGAACATCAATCTAGTGGGAGCACCTTCTCACACAGGTTATGAAGTAATCTGTGAGGGAATCTTCTGCAACAACTTTTTGTTCATTAACCACAGAACAGCAATTGTAACATTAAACTGCACAACATGTAGAAATATTTATAACAGTGTCAGTTACTGTATTCCCAGATATTCCCCCCTTTATGTGCAAGCCCTGCGTTATGTTTAATTGAAACATCGCCCTTCCTCATGCAAGGTATTTGTTTGCTCTGCATCAAATGAGATCTATTGACAGGACAGCCTCAACACCGATTCACTCATGGTTAACAGTGCAGAATATACTGGGCCTACACAGCCCCTTCCTCTGGAAGTCCTCAGGCTGCATCTGGCACAGAACCTCAGCTGGCACCAGCAGTGGAAGGAGCAGGCAGAACCAAATGGAAATGGCAGCAGACATTCAGCCCTTTAGCCAGGTTGTCTCAAACAGTAAGCAAAGGATGAGCTCCAGAAGGTCTCTAATTCACTGACTACCTGTGCTCTGAAACGATGGTCAGGTGAGGCATGTACCTTATTAATTTTAAGGATTTATATTGCCTAAGCATCTGACAAATATTGTGAATTGATCCTCATAACTCTGTAGTACAAAGAAAGGAAATATTCTCATTCTAACCGAGACTGAGATGTGAAATCCTGTCCCCAGATCACATAAGTACTGGGCAGCAGAGCCAAACTGACCCCGACTTCCCAAGCGCAATTCCAGTGCCACGATCTATCCTGCCTCCCTTTGAGGTTCCTCTCAACACAGGCCAGAGTACTCAAAACACACACTAGCTCAGGAGACCAGGCTGCTTTAAAGGCTGCCCTCCACACTTCTGGCTCCAGCACCCACCCCCCCTCCCACCAGAGCCTCAAATGAGTGACTCAAAGAGGAAACAGAAGATGGGATCAAACTTACAGCTGTTGTACTTGTGGATTGTTCATTAGGTTAGATGCCTATTTAAAGAGGGGAAAAAAAATGACACCCTATTTAGTCAGAAATGCCTGGGTAGATATGTAGATGTTGTGCCATTAACTACGAACAAAGAGAAGGCAGAAATACTTGGAAACAGATCAATAGCACAAAAATAGCTATGAGAAGCACAGTACAACACACAAGACAAGGCTAGTAATGCAGAACAGGCACCCTTTCCACATCCAGCATATCACAAGGAGAAGCCCGTGAATAAGTCACTGGCTCTTTGAGTTCAATGAAAAATACAAGCACAGCTTCCTCACAGCAACACTGAAATGAAGAAATGAAATGAAAACAAATCTGCTAATGAGACACAGGAACTCCCCAAGCCATGTACCAATACATTTCATCCTGAACAGATAACTGCACAGACCAGATACAGCCTGGCTGTGATCTGTGTCCAAATTTACCATACTCATGAAGCCAGGGTTGTTCAGCAAGCCAGCTAAATCAAATCCTCCGGGACCTCCGGTCTGTAAGAATAAAGACACCACACGCAGGTGATGACATCCTCTCACTTTCTGACACAACAAACAGCACATTGAAATGAATGTTACTTCAATACTTCCAGCATTATCAGAATCTGGTCTTTAAACCATGACTAAGGTCAGAGACTGAGGACCAGGCTCACTAAGGGAGGCAAAGGACACATGCTGGTGACAGCAACAACAGCACTGCATGATTTACTGAGCACCTCTCTCACCAGCTGAGCCATGCTAGTGATGTACTGCTCTAACCCATCACACTGCCAAGTTTAACACATCCACTTGGTCACCTTTGCACTGGAGAATTTTTTAGAAAACTGAAATCCCCTTCAAAATGGTGAACTAACATGTTCCCGTGTGGAGCATGGCAGCAGTGCAGTTACTGGTTTTGTGACTAGAAAACCTCCAGGATTTTTTTCTTATGAAAAAAATAAGCAAACCACACTTGTGGGAGAAAAAAAAAAGCCCTTTTGGTATTGCTAACAGGTCACTAGAAAAAAAAATCTGGATTTTAGGAGCAGTGACTCTAATTAAGAAAGGTGCTTAAGGCAAAAAAATGCTGTTTCAAAATGCTCCTTCTAATCAGTCTCATTTTCCAGCTCTCTCAAATAAGCCCAAGGTGACTGTGCTCAAGCAGAGCAGAGAAGTTGTTACTCTCTCTGGATTTTAGTGGAAATGTTCACGGCAGAACTCATTAACCATCTCCCCTCTGTCTGCATGCAAGATTTGTATTCTAAGCACAACCCAGATCATCAAGCCTCTGCCAGACAGCGCCTGCTAGCACTTACAGTAGCACAGTGAGGAAATCTTCTCATCTTACCCACATATAGTAAGTATTAGTTTCAGAACTTACTGGACTAGGAGTTTCCTTCATTTTCTGTTCAGCTATTTTAAGGTTTGATTTGTATGTGTCGTTGTCTGGATCAAGCTCCAGGGCTTTTTTGTAGTAAACAACAGCTTCTGTGTGTTTATTTAAACTGGAGAGGGCCAAGCTATTAAAGTGGAAATAAAAGAAAAAGTTAGAGGTAGATAAGCACTTGCAGTCTTCCTCCACCCCCAGCAGAGGTGAAACACCAGGTATTTTTGCATGGCATTCCAGGGCAGAACACTGCTGATAGAATCATTGCCACAAGGCATTTTGAGATTAAAATTCTGGCATGAAAAACTGCTCTCTTACTTACCCCATTCTGCCGTAAGCTTTGCTGTAGTTTGGATCAATGCCTATAGCTCTTTCACAGTCTCTGACTGCTCCAGCATAATTTCCTAATTTACTGTATGCAGCAGCTCTGGAGAGAATGGAGAAAGATGTGCAGAAAACACTTATCAGCTTGAATATGCTGATCAAGGTCACCCCTGTTCCCTCTCTGTAGTCTCCTGCTGTAAAGGCAAAGTCAAGTGTGAACTTGACATAAATCCAGGCCATATCTACATGAGCAGGTCGCTATCCAAACACCCAGCTTTGTGTCCTGCTCCTACTGCAAATAAATCCAGGCTCTTACTCCTCCTTATGAGCTTTCCAAGAGGGAGGGAGGCAGGCAGGCAAGTATCTCACTAGCTCAGAGCGATTTCTCGGCTTCCCTTATGCCTTGATTTCTTACCCATAATGACTGTTTCATCCATTTTCTGACGCTCTCCACGTAAGGTTTCAAAATCAATTCTCCTCTTAACATGCTCATTCAAGGCTCAACCTCATGTCTCTTACTGACACCAGGACACCTGCCCAGCACCTCACTGGACTGACCCTCGTGCAGCTAAAGCAAAGCTTAACTAAAAGCATCAGCTGAAGATTTCGTTCACCATTCCTCGCCCCAAGTAACTCGCCATGTCACTAGAATGTGTGCAGACAATTATTCATGTAGGCAGTTGTATGCCTGTACTCACGACAAGCAGATAACTAAAACCTTGAACATCTGCTCTACTCAAACAGGTAACTAAATCAAATCCTGACTCAAAGTCTGTTTAATTCAACAATTGTTTTTCCACCAACTTTCACACACTTTTGCTTAGAACACTACTGAAAATTAGGAAATTCACTTGCATGCATATTTTGCACGCATGTAATACTCAGTATGTATAAAATTCTCAATGATAAGCCTTCAAGTTGTCTCACTTTACTCTCTTGTTTATTATCAACACAGCCTCTCAAACCTGGGCCCTTTATCTTAAAGAGTTAATTGTATGAAAGCAGACAGTATTTCTTGGCATCCCTATATCTCCTCAAATACCTAATAGTTTGCTTCCACACCCACATCCTATCTAGAGATGCCAGGGCACAGAGCTGGCAAGAGGCACAGGAAAGTGTGTCACTGAGTTTGAAAAAAAAAAAAAAAAAACAAAACACAAAGAGCAAGCAACAGAACAAGCAGCCTACAGTTTTTAAAAAAGGGATTTTGACCAAGCGAGAGTCTTAGGTTTAAGAAGTAAGGACCAAAACCAGAGGTATACAGGGGTAGAGACATAGATAATCAGTACCTGTTGCAAAAATACACAGCATTGGATGGATTTAATTCAATCGCTTTTCCATAGAAAGACACAGCAGCTTCAAAGTTTTCTGCTTTCATTTGTTCATTTCCTAAAGAGATGGAAAAAAGGCTTGTTAACAAGTTAAAAATAAGGGCAAACAAAAGCAACAGGCCCAGGTCTCAGTTCTATTTAAGAAAACAGAACATGAGAGAAGCCAAGAGCTTGCATCTTTTGCTGAGCAATCAAACTGTATGCAAGTGTGAGGCATGTTCAGTGGTGATGCAGGGGATCTGTGTCTTGGCAATTCCAGGTGACCTACCCCCCTTTCAGAAGGGATCCTGCAACCTCCCCTTAGCATCTTTAGCTGCTCTCCCATCTAAGGCACACCAGAAGCCTCCCCAGAGCTATGCTGTGCCCTGAAAAGCACTGCGGCGCATTGGCCCAGGGAAAGTTCTCCGTTGTACTTCACTATGCACGCTCTCTTGCATGGCAGAGGAAAGGCAACACACAGAGGAGAGCTCAACAGGAAAGATGCCATATTCTACACAGCACGGGCCTTTTAGAATGCAAAAGAAAACGCTGACCCAGCTGTCTATCTAGATTCTGTGGCAGCTAAATTATGCCAACCTACACACACTCCTAGACACAAGTGGAGAAACGAGCAGAAACAAAGGCTTGACCCCATCTGCTTTCTTCCCATTCCATGCATTCCCCAGGTGCTGCTTGAATTAAGCCTTCCTCCCCATCATCATTTAAACCTCATTATACCCCAGCTCCAGAGGAGGCTACCTTCAGTCTTGAGTCTTTCAGCTTCAGCTATGTCGTCTTCAGAGGGGGTGATGGGCTCCGAGTTTGTTCTGATGTGTTCAGGCTCCTTACAAGGAAAGGGAGAACGCTGTGCCGAGATGAGGACTCCCACAGAGAAGCACCGCACCTCCCCCTTCCCAAGCACTGGCTCGTCAAGCCCAAAACATTTCCCTCCTACACACCTCCGAGGGGGCAGCACCACCACAGAAATCAAGCAAAGCTCCTCGCTTTGGCTGCTTGAACTGAAGCTCAGCACATATTTAGGGTACTTGCTCACCTTTCCTGCAGCAGCTTCAAATATTTCAGGAAGAGTCTGGGACACAGCTAGATCTTGGTCATCCAGGGAGACCCCAAACGCTGTCTCCAGGCACTGGATCGCCACTGGACATGAAGAGTCAGGTCATTAGCTTTCCCCGTTCTAACTACTTAGCCCTCCTCCACAGCATCTGAATTTCTTACAGTTGAACATACCAGAAAAAAACAAACACAAACCACGTATTTCCACACACCAGAGTTGGTGTTCGGGGCATATCCTCAGACCTACCTCTGCAGCACTTTCTGAGTTTCTGGGGCTGCAGGTCACCATCAGCTGTACACTAGCGCAGCTGAATAAGGGCGTGCTTTTATAACGACCTCAACTTGTTCTAACGTAGCTCCCTGCCTGTCCCAAGATTACAGAAGGAATCTGCAAGGGGACCAAAAGCTGAGCATGGATCTACTGCATCTGAGTCATACCCTCCCCTCTGCATCAAGTTCAGCACCAGAAAGCAACTGAAGTCTCCTGCTCTGGCTTTCACACCCTGATCACAGGGAGGTTCAGTGACTTCACAGTCGTTCTGGTTTCTTTTGCAGAGGTGTCTGAATGGATGTTCCAGCTGGAGCAGGCCTGCTGCATTACGTGGCCGGGTTTTGCCAAAACCTCGGAGCTGGGCAAACACTGGCTCTGGAGAGGAAGCTCCTGGAATGCGTCAGTTGCAGTTCCCATCCCCTCAGGCAGCTTCAGAGCAGGCGCTGGGGTAGAAGCTAACAGACCCAGGGCTTTGCTAGTGCTCCCGAAGCACGCAGCGAGGAGACATCTGCATGTTGCAGAAAACATGGGAAACAAGTGGCCGGTCACCCGCCGTTAGGAGGCTGCTCCGTTCAGCGCTGTGGCCACGCAGAGGTACATGATGCCCAAACTGCAGCTCCCGCTGCCCCCAGCTCCTCCCACACCAGGTCAGAAATCTGTTCCCAGCACGGCCAGGGGAACCCAGCAATGGAACAGCGCCCGTTTTTACAAAATTCTTCTATCATACTTTACAGTCCAGAAGCACCAGGAATAAACTCCTGCCAGCCAACACCCTCCTCCTGCCCTCTCTCCGTTCCTGCCTCACCCAGGAATGCACACACCACTTTCTGCAGACGTGCCTGTGCTCTCTCAGCCGGTGGGACAAATATACTGGCCAAAGACTAAAGCATAAGCTCCTTAAGTAGATCTTTTAAGATCAGTGTGCTCTCATTACCAGTGAAGCCCTCTGAAGAAGCCTGTATAAATACTCCAGGTTGTGCTGTGGAAAAGCGTTTTGGTAACAGAACTGCAAAAGCCCTCTGCAAGTATAGAACATTTCCCTATAGCCACAGAGTTCTTATTTTACACTATGCTATAGGACTCCTGACTCCACCTCATTTAAAATAAAACTTTTTAAGTCTCAAACCCAGGGTCAGGGAGACTTTTGATCCCAGGTATATCCCTTCCTCAAGCTAATCTACTTTTGAAGGAGGTAACAAGAAATCAGATAAGCAATCGGCATCCCTAATGTCCTGGACACCTCCCCAAGAAGAAAAACTCATTTCAAATCTTGATCAAGCTTTGATGTTAGGAACAGCCCAGGCAAGTAACAGGCAGAGGGCAGTAACCAAGTGTCCAAATTTCCCCAAGTGCTGGACTGACAGACCCAGACATGTAAACATGGAAGCGTACGCAGCCACCTACCTTCCAAACTCTCCTGAGCATCCGGAGAAAGACCCCCATTCTGTAGCTGGTCGTGTAAGAACTGGATGATGGAGTAGGCAAGGCGCTTCTGGTCTGCCATTCTGGGAGGCTGTGATCTGGTTGTTGGACTTCTTATAACTTATAAAAAAAATCTGTAGAGAAAGAAGTTATATAACTTAATGAACAAAAAGTCAAAGGTCTTTGCTGCTGCTCTTTTCCAGTATGAAAAGGGAGGATAAGGGAGTTGTTTAGGACTGACCAAGGCCTCTAGAGCCTTCATTAACCTCCCTACTCTAACAACAGCCCCTTTACATGACCCCTTTGCCCTGGCCCTCAATTCGCTCTCTGCAGCACAAGCTGCACAGCACTGTCCAGCTCCACAAGGCCACTGCCAAGGGAAAGACATGGAAAGTGTTACAGACACATGGGCTACCAAAACATCTTGACAGACCAACACCAAAAAAACTCAGCGCTGAGGATGCCACCACTAAGAACACCACAGCCTTTCTCTGCCAAAGCATAATTTGGGCCCGAAACAAAGACAAGGGCTGAAGCAATTTCCCAGTGTTAGCAGAGCTGGGGTCCTAGGCTGCCAATCCTCTGTGCAGCTTGTCAGCCTACGTCCCTGCTCAGGACGTTGATGGTAAAGAAAGGCGAGGGCACGTGTAAACAGCGAGCCCCATGCACGTGCCCCAAGGCTTGTGCTTTGCAGAGATCCCGAGGCAGGTCCTATAAGCAAGACAGATGCAACTGCTTGCATGGCACTGCTGCTAAGCTAATACGTATGTTCTGCCTTTCCAGAGCACATAACCAGGTTGGCAGCACAGAAAACCATTCAGGGCGATTTACTGGCGAACTTGACTGCTTAACGCAGCCTCTGCCCAAGGGAGCCCACCAGCGCTGACCCGGCCCCAGCCCACTGCCGGACACCAGAGGCACCGCGGGCTCCCAGCTGCTGCCGGCACCGCTCCGCGTGCCCGGGTGCCACCCCAGGGACACCCCGACCCCTCCGAGCCCCCAGGAGCAGGCGGGGGGGCGGCACCGTCCCTCGCCCGCCGCCCCAGCAGCAGCCCCGCAGGGCCCAGG
>VXAA01001164.1:39616-51168 GCA_013399115.1 Anseranas semipalmata | reverse complement strand
CGCCGCTGGGCAGCCCCCGCCGCGGGCACGGGGCAGCTTGTGCGCCGGGCCCCTCCCTCAGGCGCTCCTAGCGAGCCGTAGGAGTGCAGCCGAATTTTCCTCCCAGCCCGCGTAAGACTCTGCCGCTGATGTTTTTCTTCGCGCTTCCCCAGGCAACGTGGAGGACAGCCAGTCCCCCAGGCTGTCAGCAAACCAGCTGAGATGGGACCTGACTGCCGAGCAGATAGAGCACCTGGCTGCGGAGCTCACCGAGAAGACCAAGCTCGTGTACGACCGGGTGGGCTCCCAGGAGCAGGGAGAAGTGTCCTATGAAAACACGCTCAAGGCACTGGCTGATGTGGAAGTGGAATATACAGGTATGTACGCGAAGAGAACCTGCTTGCTTTCTGGAAATCTTAATCTTGTTATTTATTAAGTTTTTTTTTTTTTTGCGCCTCTTTTTCTGGAGGGGGCCTCTGTACTGTCATCTCCTTTTGTCTTCCCTTGAGTCTCTCAGCCTCAGCAGTATGTTTTTTTTCCAGTTAATGTTTATACAGCTAGATACAAGTACAAAGAAAAGAGTAGATTTGGAACGGAAACATGAGCCTAAAATGAGGACAGCACTTTGGCAGTGCTGCTGCTTTGGCAGCAGGAAGGTCTGCGGGAGGAGCAGCTAGGTTTTCAAGGTTGTCTGCTGCTTTTTATGTCAAGGTGCATTAGTAGGAATAAACCGTGCATTGGCAGAAATCTAAGCAATTTTCAGCTCTTTTTCATTCTAACTTCTTCCCTAAGGCAATGGATAAATATCTGTGTCTTGTCTGTTTGAACACTGCTATCGTTTTAGGGATTATGTGTAAAGTAATGATACGATGGTATTGTGTTGGCCAGTGAAGCAGGCTCCAATATATCTCAGGCTATTCATTGGCAGCGGTAAAGCACCAAATTCACGTAGCTCCCCCTGCCTCATGGCATTTGTTAGCTGCCCCGAGCACCCATGTGCAAGGTGTCACACCTGTATAAAGCAGAAGCCAGTCCGCCAGCCTCTTCTTTCTTCTCTCTGGTTTCTCTTTTCTAAAAGAGGAAAAGCCCTTGCTAAGCAGGGATAACGTTAACTTCAGCGGAACTGTCAGCACTTTCCCCAGGCAACAGAGTGGATGCCTGCTCCCCTTCTGCTGGGTGGAGAGAGCTGGTGCCTGGAGGGCAGGGCCTTCCTGCTGAGCTGTCTTGCTTGTGGCTTTGCAGAGGCAGGGAACGTTTTCCCTCTGTTCGCTTCCAAGATGGAAATAAGTCAGGACAGAGCTCACCTGGGGCATCGCAGCATTGGAGAAGCACCTGCAGTAAAAGCGTGTCACTGGTGGCCTGGTTCCCTAAGGGACGGAGACATGCAACAGTGCTGTCTGTGTGTCTGCCAGCATAGAAGTCTTGTGATTCTTGAAGCAGTTGATGCCACCTATACCTAGCAAAAGAGTTGGGGTGTCACATGCATGAAATTCATGTAAGTTTTATGAGAAGGACTGAGTGCAGTGGAAATTGCTGGACAGATCTGGTCAGCAGGCTCGGCAGTGAACAAGGGGTGAACGGGTGCTCAGCAAGGATGACTCCAGGTCTGTCTGAGGGCAGCAGCTTGCCTTGCTCTCCCGTTGTGTGGACAGGTAGGTCGGGCTCCGGGGCTGTCAAACTGGCTCCCAATTAACACAGACTCGCTGTGTGCATTCCCACTCGTGGGCAGTTCTGGAACGTGAAGCTGTTGCCTTTGCCGTAATCTGTTTGCTGTTTTTCCAGTCCGTCGGAACATGCTGGACTTCCCCCAGCACGTCTCTCCTTGCAAAGACATCCGTGCGGCGAGCACTGAGGCTGACAAGAAGCTCTCGGAGTTCGATGTGGAGATGAGCATGAGGCAGGACGTGTACCAGAGGATTGTCTGGCTCCAGGTGTGTGCTCGGGAGGGTGCATCTAAGCAGGGAGCTGAAGCCTCCTGGAATTACAACCAATCCTCTTCCCTTGTCCCAGACCTTAGAAGCAAATGATGCCAGGTCTGGAACTGAACAGTTGTATGGTCCAGCTGTTAGTGAGAACTGGGTAGTTGGGATTTGAGGGCTGTGACCCCCCTCACACCCAGGGTCTCAATTCCCCCTTTGGTAAAAGGTAAAAAACCAGCGTGCCTCACTCAGAGAAGGGGCTGGGTAATGCCCCGAAATGCGCTGTAGTATGGCATAAAGGTGAGATGTTTAAAGCAGCCTTACAGGAATTAATGCACCAACCCAAAGCTTTAACGTGCTGTGTTTCTATTTGCCTCTGGGTCATTGCTGTTACAGTAGCCCACAGCTCTTCCCAGAACCAACTTTCTGCCACTGCTGTGTGAGGGCACCTGATCCCGTGGTTCCTTGTGCTCATGGGTTTTGTTTTACAGGAGAAAGCAGAGAGTGCTTCACTGAAGCCTGAAGCAAAGAGATATCTGGAGAGGCTGATCAAATTGGGTAAAAGAAATGGTCTCCATCTCCCTGAGGAAACACAGGAGGTGAGAACATAGAGCTTAAAATAAATACAGGTAGAGAAGGCCTTGCAGGGCTGATGGGACAGCTTAGCATTAGAGCAGAGGCCTGAGGCTCACTACTGAATTTTTCTCCTGATCCATGTGACCCTTGGGCATATTGGGTGATCTCTTTTCCCTCTTTTTCCTTTCTATTGGGTGGGGATAACATTTACACAGTGGGGTTGACATTTGGAGTCAGAGGCTCCTGAGAAGCTGCAGTGGCAGACAGTGCTGTGCAGGTCTGGAGTGGAAGGAGGATCCTGTCCCCACAGGCAGGGGGCAGCAGGGAGGGTGTCCCCCTGGAGCTGGGGATGGGGTGAGTGGGCGTGGGGACTGAGCTGCTCAGGTCTCCCTCTCTCATCGTGGGCTGGTGGCTCAGTGAAGGGGCCTGAAGTTAGTTTAAAAACGGAAGAGAAAGTGAGATGAAATAAGGGCAGGGGAGGTTGCTGCTTAAACACCTGCAGCTCTTGAGCTGGCAGGAGGTGGTTGGGACGTTGCTGAGGTGGCTGCTTTCCTACCAGGTGTGATCAAAGGGAGGCTGTTCTAGGCCGAGAGCTCAGTGCCTGCATGCAATTAATTCTGCAGCGTTGCATTTGAATAAAAGCCAACTGCAAACCACTGGGCAACTCGGCAGGCGGGCTGCTGGCTGGAGACTGTGAACAGTGCTGTTTGACTTTCCTATTTGGACTGACTTTTTCTGTTCATCTATATTTTAAAGAAAATCAAAGCTATTAAGAAAAAGCTGAGTGTCCTTTGCATAGACTTCAACAAGAACCTCAACGAAGACACCACCTACTTGCCCTTCTCAAGGGAGGAACTAGGTATGGAGCACTTGGGCTTATTTCTCTTGGGCCTCAGGGGCTGATTCACGCTGAAGGTGAGCCCACCCTGTTTCAGTCCTGACAAGGCTTCTTGGGGGCTGTTCTCTGCCCGCGGGGTGTAGGTGAAAGAGGGTGTTCCTGCAGCGATGAATCGCTGTGCAACAACCCAGCCTTGGTTGCCAGCTCTTTGCACATTGTCGGGGTGGGACGGGTACAGAATTAAAAAGGACGGTCTAAATTTTCTCAGCAGGCAAGGAGTATTTGTGTGCTTCAGTACCATGGCCCAGCCATTGTGCAGGAATTTGTTAAGCCCTGGGATTGCTCTGGCCAAGGAGCAATAGCCTGTTCCTGTGCCCAGACCTGACATTTTGGGAAAGGCCTGGGCTCTCTGGCAGATGTGTGCTCTTTTCTCAGGGGGGCTCCCCGAGGACTTCCTGAACTCCCTGGAGAAGACAGAGGATGGCAAGCTGAAAGTCACCTTGAAATACCCGCACTATTTCCCTCTCTTGAAGAAGTGCTATGTGCCTGAGACGAGGAGGAAAGTGGAAGAAATGTTCAACTCCAGGTGCAAAGAGGTAGGTGGCCTCACTGCTTGTCAGCAAGGCCAGAAGGAATGCCAGTCAGGACTTTTCCATGGGCAGATCTACTAGTCTTGTGGAGAGCAATCCTCAGTGCCACAGCCTGTCCTGCTTAGATCACTGTGGAAGGGGGATGGCATCCTCGGGGAGATGGAGACCTGCCGCTTGTAGAATCCTCATAGGTGGCAGAGCTGGGAAGAAGACAAGAGTTAGGGCAAGCAGTGACAACTGAGCCTTGCTCAGCATGTGTGGGAAGGGGTTCCCTGGCTGCGATCCTGTGAAAGACTCTGAGTTTACCAGGCACCGAAGGTGTCTGTTCTGAGATCTGTGCTGCTTTCCACGCTGGGGCTCGTGCTTCCTTTCTTGTGTACCCCACTTCATGCTGAGCTCTGTGCCTTTACGTTGCAGGAGAATTGCTTGATCCTCAAGGAGCTGGTGGACTTGCGGGCTCAGAAAGCCAGTCTCCTGGGCTTCAACACACATGCTGACTTTGTGCTGGAGATGAACATGGCTAAAAGCAGCAAGACAGTGGCTACTTTCCTGGGTATGGCATGGCTGTGGAGGGGAGAAACTGGCACCACTGGGCCAGGTGTGCTGTTCTCACCTCTGGTCACTAACCCTGCCTCCTGTGCTTTTCCAGATGAACTGGCCCAGAAGCTGAAACCCCTCGGAGAGAAGGAACGGGCTGTGATTCTGGACCTGAAAAAGAAAGAGTGCGAGAAGAGAGGCCTGGAGTTTGACAACCGCATCAATGCCTGGGACATGCGTTACTACATGAATCAGGTGGAGGAGACCAAGTACAGCGTGGATCAGAATCTGCTGAAGGAGTACTTCCCCATGCAGGTGGTCACCACGGGCCTGCTGGCCATTTACCAGGAGCTGCTGGGGCTCACCTTCCATCTGGAAGAGAAGGCTCAGGTCTGGCACGAGGATGTCCAGCTTTACACGGTGAAGGACGCCTCCTCCGGGGAGACCATCGGCAAATTCTACCTGGATCTGTACCCACGGTGAGGCCTGGGGCCAGCCAAAGTGAGGGAGGAGGGCTGGGGCAGCAGGAGCAGAGCCTACCACGCACCTGGGGGAAGAGAAGGGGACGTCCCTGTCCCCGATGCGTGGCTGTGGTGGAGGGAGAGTTGGGTACACGAGCAGGGCTGTCCTGGGAGCGCTGGGTCTGCGTGAATCACAGCATCACCAGGGGTTGCTGCTCTGAGCAGACCTCGATGCCCTGCCCAGTGGCTCGTGGCTGGCTGCCTGGGAGCATCCATGTAACAGCCTCCTCTTCCTGGCCCAGGGAAGGGAAGTACGGGCACGCAGCCTGCTTCGGCCTGCAGCCAGGCTGCCTCTTGCCAGACTCCAGCCGGCAGATCTCGGTGGCTGCCATGGTGGCCAACTTCACCAAGCCCACACCAGATGCGCCTTCCCTGCTGCAGCATGACGAGGTGGAGACCTATTTCCACGAATTCGGGCATGTCATGCACCAGCTGTGCTCTCAGGTGAGGCTTGGCTGGGCTGGAAGGGGAATGGTTTGTTACCTTTCCCCGTTGTGCTCCCATCTGGGTTTAAATGATGCCCTGCTCTGAGCTGGCTGTGTTGACGGTCTGGACGTGTCTCCTAGGCGGAGTTTGCCATGTTCAGCGGGACACATGTGGAGCGGGACTTTGTCGAGGCACCATCACAGATGCTGGAGAACTGGGTGTGGGAGAAGGAGCCACTACTGCGCATGTCCAGGCACTACAAAACTGGAAGCCCCATCCCTGATGAGCTGCTGGAGAAGCTCATTAAATCCCGGCAGGCAAACACAGGTGGGTCCTGTGGAGGGACGTGGGAGCCAGTGAAGAAGGGCTGTGGTGAGCAAGGGCTGTGTGGTGTTCCCAGTGAGGACAGAGCCTTGCCGTGGTGTCCCCTGTGTGTGGGGAGGGGAAGGGGACCCTTAGTGACCTGGCTGGTCGAGATGGTTAGAGCAAAGGCTTTGTCTTCCTGCCTGTGGGGACAGAGGGCTGGGAGGAAGGAACCACATCTGCTTGCTGTTAATCTGGGAAGCACAAGGGTGAAGTGACAGGAGGTGCCCAAGGAGGTGCAGGCAGGGGTAGGAGCTGCAGCCTGAGCAGGAGCTGCTGAACTGGGCTGGTCTGGGGAAGTGATTCTGAAACTGGGTGTAGGGAGAACTGGGAGCCCCCAGGCCTTGGAAATGCTCCTGCCTGCAGCAGGAGCTCAGTTTGCCTTCTCCTTCTGGGAACAGGGCTGTTCAACTTGCGTCAGATTGTCCTGGCCAAGGTGGACCAGGCACTGCACACCCAGACGAAGGCTGACCCCGTGGAGGTGTTTGCCCAGCTGTGTGAAGAGGTGCTGGGTGTCCCTGCCACCCCAGGTACGCAGGGCTTGTGCTGGGGGTCCCGCTCGCGCTGTATCTCTGGGTCTGGCTCAGCAGGTTCCTTTCAAGGTTGGGGCTTCAGGCTGGCTTGGTGGGGATGTTTTTTGCTGACTTCAGGAACAGCAGGGCTAAAACCATACAAAAATAACTGGAAAGTCCTTCCCTGTTTCCCCTGTGATTATGAACAAGCTGACACAGTGCCTGCTCTGACACATTTACAGCACGGAGGGCTTTTTCCATGAGCAGTTCCAGCAACTTTTCCAGTTAACGCCCCTTCCCTTCCTTTGCTGCAAAGGTACAAACATGCCAGCTACGTTTGGCCACTTGGCTGGGGGCTATGATGCCCAGTACTACGGCTACCTCTGGAGCGAAGTGTACTCCATGGACATGTTCCATACGCGCTTCAAGCAGGAGGGGATCATGAACTGCAAGGTAGGGAGGGCGTCCTGCGGGGCCGGGCTCGCAGCCTGCAGCGGGGGCTGCCTTCCCTGGGGGAGCGGTTGCGCTGCCAGAGAGGGTGGGAGGCAGCAGGGGAGCAGCGCTGCTGCAGTGAGGTCGGTGGGAGGGTGGGTGCCCTACGTGCATCCCCGTCTCTCTCCTTGCAGGTGGGTATGGATTACAGGAATTGCATCCTGCATCCTGGCGGGTCCCTGGATGCTTCCGACATGTTGAGGAAGTTCCTGGGCCGTGAGCCCAAGCAGGACGCCTTCCTGGCCAGCAAAGGACTGAAGGTGGAGAGCAACTCGCTGCCTTCAGCCTGCTAAGAAACTGCTCCCGCCCGTTTGAGTCAAGCCAGCTCCTTTGTCTACGCACCAGTCCTCTCAGGCCGAGCAATACCCGGTACTTCTGAACGCATCCTGGGCCAGCCCCATCTGGGGCTGTTCCTTCAGGATCCTGCTCCGAGCTCACCCTGGGCTTCCAGAGCTGGGTTCAGTCCTAGTCCAGGGCTCTGCAGTGACAGCTCTGCAAAGGGAATTAAATCCCCTTTGTCACCCCCCTCCCCCCGAAAAGGGGATGGAGCTGTTGCTAGCCCACAAAAATTAGCTGAACTTTGAACCTGATTTCTGCACAAGGGCGAGTTTCAGCCTCATTGTTAACTGGGGAGGAGGGTGAGAGGAGTTAGCAAACTTGAATCATTGTTTTAAAATCCCTTCTTTTTAAGAAATGAGACTTCTCATAGGGCTTGACTTGTTTTGTGCCCAGGATAGACTTTCTGTTGAGCACAAAACAAACGGCCTGAGGAGCTATATTAGGAGTCTGGCTCTCTTCATCTTTAGGCAGCTGGCAGCTGTAGAATAAAGATGAGGAGATCCCAGCGCTTAAAAACCGTTGCATTTACCAGAATGTCCTGCCCAGGCAGCAGGCTGGGGGGGGCAGAGACTGGGCCGTTGCAGCTCTGGCCACGCTCCCCAGAACAAGAGGTCCAGTGAGCGTGGCTCTTACTTGAGTCAGGCGCCCTGGGGAGGTTGTACCTTCCTCGGCTGTGCCGGAGCTGCTGGGACCCCGTGCCCAGGGCCATCTTAGGGCAGCTGATGCCTTCTGGGCTCAGGTCATAGCGGCAGGGTGTGTTGCTATTGCTGTCACCTCTAAGCCAGGGTGGGACAGGGGAGGGCCGTGGAAAAAAGCGGACGGCTTCAAACAAGGCAGATGCCTGGGATAAAAATACCAAGTGGGCCTCGTGCCAGGGCAGGGCCCGTGAGTGGCCGGGCTCTGGGTGCGGCGCCGAACTGGGGGCCGGCAGCCAGCCCTTCTGGCCTTGGGAGCAGCTGGGCTTCCTGCTCCCCTGGCCCTGGGAAGGCCTAAAATCAGTGCCCACGCGTGCCGTGCCGTGCCGGGCCTCCCCCTGCTCTGCACTCGCATCCGCAGCGCCGTCCTTCCTGGGGCCACGGTGCCTGAGCACGTGGGGCCGCGGGTCGGACCTGCCTGAGCACTGAACCCAGAGCGAAGGCTGGCTTGTGGCTTTGCTCGTTTGCTTGGGCTCCTGCATTCTAACCTGAGTAGGAATTGCTGGGAAAGGTGCACGTATAGGGCAGGTGGAAGGCAGGCAGCGTCCTTGGAGAGCTGAGGACCCCGCGGGGGAGCTGCAGGTTGCTCCCACCACCGTGAGGGATTTCTCTTGCCTCTGGGATAGGTGGCCGGGCACTGAGGGCAGTCCTTGTTCTCTGCTGTCATCCCTGCCTCCAGCCAGGCGCCCACTCTCCCCTTTCAGGCGTTTTTTCTCCCTGCTCCCACCCCACCTCCAGCCTCAGGCTCGCTCCGTGCCAGGCAGCTTGTTGAGGCCGTGGCAATGGGCCCTGCAGCTCCTCTGCTGCCACTGGAGCAAACAGAGGGGCTGGCCTGGGCTGCACGGGGCGAGAGGCTGCGCGAGAGCCGGCTGCTCCCCGGCCCTGCTTGGGGCTGTGCGTGAGAGCTGCCGGTCCCTCCCCGAGGGCTCGCCTGCCTTCCCCCGTGCTGCGGGCTCCCTTCCTGGCTGGGCTGTTCCCTGTGCTTCTCCTCTTGTCCCCACGCTTCCAGCTGAGCTGCGTCACCAGAGCAGCTCTGGCTTCCTTCCCCTGGGATGAAAGCTGGGGCGGCTGCTGATGAGAGCGCTGGAAGAAAGCTCGCACCAAGTGCAGACAAAGGCATTGCTGTCACCTCCCTCCCCCAGTCCCCCGGTGACAGGGGAAGGCCAGAGACGCCCTCCCTCGCCGGTCACCTTGCGCTGACACGTGGACAGGTCCGTAAGCAGCGAAGCGGCTCCTTGGTGCTTGCTGGGGCCACTGTAGGCATCTTGTCTTTCCCCCCACCCTCTGTTTTAGACATAGGCGAATGTCTGTCCCAGGTGCTGGCTGCACAGGGCTGGGCGCTCCTGAACTGATGCTGTGGGTGTTTTAAATGTCATGTTTTACTGAGCTTTCAGGGTTTTCTTTCAGACCTCTTCTCTCGAGGGAGAGAACTGGACAGGGAAACCGCGCACTTTCCTCCCTCCTTCCCAGGCCACAAATAACTTCGTCCCTCCCTCAAATAACTCGTGCTGATGATTGTGGGGTGAGAGGTGCTGCTGAAGGCTGCTCCCAGGCAGAGCAGGGCTGGTTCTGCACCGCGGCGAGGCCCTGGTCCCGCTGGGCACAGAGCAAGCGCACCGGGGGGCTGTATAGCTCCTCTCCCACGTGCTGCTCTTCTCCATGCGTGGCTGATCCCAAGGAACAAAGCTGTCTTGCACCAGGCTTCCTGGAGCTGCACCTTGTCCCCCAGCTCCTTGTTCCCTTCCCCATTCTGTCCCCGGCTGTCAGGGAAGAGAGGTCCCGTTTGTTGATTTATTTTTTTTTTTTTCTGTTAACCTTTTCTAAGGGCAAACTGGTGTGTGTGTGCCGTTTGTAATGGTCACGTCCCGCCCTGCTTGTTTCAATGACTGGATTTTAGACGGTTCCTAGCACTAATAAAGGTTTTCCTAAGCGGATGTCTGCGTGGCTGAGGTCTGGCCGAGGGAGCTGCTCCTTCGTGGCCTGCAGGTGCCTGCCTCCAGGTCCCTGCTGGGCTGGGGCTGCCGGGCCAGGGCGCCTGTGTCCCGGCACAGCCAGCCCCGGGCCAGCGCGGCGGCAGCTCCCTGCAGCAAACTGCACAGCAGGTTGAAGACGGGCACGGTGCGGCAGGCGTGGGGCGGCAGCGTGTCCGGCGTGAAGCCCTGGGGAGCGAGAGGCAGCGATTTCTCCCCATCTGCCCCCATCTCTGGGGGTACGCAGGCTGTTCCCCCACCAGCCCCACACCTGGGTGAAGAAGTCGTGGTCCAGAACGTCCTGGAGGCTGGGTCGTGCCGTGGGCTCGGGGGCCAGCAGGCGTGCAAGGAGGGCTCGGGCGCAGGGCGAGAGGTGGCCAGGCAGCGGGTACCGTGCCGCCCGGATGCGCCGGTACAGCTCATGCCGCTCGGCCGCCTCGAACGGGGGGCTGCCTGTCAGCACCGTGTACCTGGGGGGGTCCGGGCACTCAGCGGGGCCAGGGGCACCCCCTGCCCTCCTGCCAGGTTCCCCCTCTTACATGATGCAGCCCAGGGCCCAGATGTCTGAGGGTGCCCCATGTCCCTTGCGGTCCACCACCTCCGGGGCCAGGTAGCCAGGCGTCCCGCAGAGCGCCCTGGGCAGAGGCAGGGTGAGCGCCGCGCCGGGACCCCCGCCCGGGTTAGACCCATGGCTGCACTCACCCCCAGCGCCGGCTGCCCGCTGCCTCCGGCCGTGCCAGCCCCAGGTCCCCGATCTTCACCTGCATCTTCTTGGTCACCAGGATGTTACCTGTGGGGGGACGTCAGCCCGAGCGGGGCCGCGGCTCACCTGCCACCACCCGGCTCTGCCCCACGCACTCAGCTTGAGGTCCCGGTGCACGATGCCCTGTCTGTGGAGGTAGCGCAGCCCCGAGATGATCTGCCGCAGGTAGTACCGCACCTCCGGCTCCGTCAGCGTCCCGCGGGCCCGCAGGATGTCGGCGAGGGACTGGGGACGGAGAGAGGAGCTGGCTCGGGGCCTGGCGCAGCCCCCCAGCAGGGATGCCCCAGCTTGGGGCCGGCGCTGGCTCACCCTCTGGCCGCAGTACTCCAGCAGCAGGTAGATGTGGCTGCAGTCGGCGAAGTGCCCGTGGAGGCGGACGATGTGACGGTGGCACAAGCGGCCCTGCAGCTCCCGCTCCCGCTCCACCTGCATCGGGGGCAAGCCCAGAGCCCGGCAGCACCGTGGGGACCCCTCTGCTTGGGACTGGGTTCAGGAACCCCCCAGCACATAGCCCTCGAGGAGACAGGGATGGGAAACAACCCAGCGACCCGGGAAGGAGGAAGATGGGGCAAGGGCTATGGGGCTCCGTGGGGTGCCCGTGGGCATTGCTCCCTTCCCGGGGGCTGTTCTGTCCCCCCAGACTCACCCTCTCCCCGATCCCCAGCACGGTGAGCCAGTCCCGCGGGACCACCTTCGCGGCATAGACCCTGCCGCTGGCCACCTCCGTCAGCTGGTAGCAGCGCCCGAAAGCCCCCTGCGGGGACACCGGGATGGAGCACGGGGCCGGGCACCCCGGGGCAAGACGATGAGCAAGAGGCAGCGGCGAGGAGGACGCAGGTGTCGGGGCACCCGGCCGCGCGTCCTTCCCCTGGGGTGGCAGCCCCGGGCACCTGCCCTGCTCTGCCTCCATCTCCGTGTCCTCGCCGCCTCGGTTTCCCCTTCCCCAGGCCAGGGTTAGGGGACATGGGGGCACCTCGCCGCAGCCAGGCGGGCATGCAGCACGGCCGGGTGCCCGGGGGGGGGACAGGGGTG
>VXAA01001164.1:21830-33828 GCA_013399115.1 Anseranas semipalmata | reverse complement strand
CCGCCCCTCCGGTCTTGGGGCCCCGCCACGGAGCCGCCACCCCTGAGAAGCCCCCCCGGCCACAGCGGGGCTGCTGCAGGTGCCTGCCCCCCCGGGGTCCCCATGCCCTCCTGCACCCCTGGGCTCTCTGCTGTGGGGAGGGACTCGGAGAATGTCCANGCCCATGTGGTCCACAGCCAGTGTCCATGGGGTACCTGGCCAGGCTGCAGAAATGATGGTGCCCATAAGGGTGCCCCCCATGTCCCAACGCATGGGGCCAGTCTGGGCCAGTGCCGTGGGGCTGGGGCTGCCCCACAGCTCTGTGCCTGGTCCCCTCCCACCACCCCCTCGCTCACCCATGCAGGGGTCCCAGCCCTGGCACCCCTGTCCCCAGGACGTTCCCTCCGGCCATGCCCGGGCTCTGCCCTGACTCCCCACCCGCCGCCAGGTTATTTCGGGTACATGAACGTGACCAAGATCCCGGCTGGGGCCACCAACATCAAGGTGACAGACAAGAGCCGCAACTACCTCGGTAGGACGTGTCCTGTCCCCCTCCCAGTCCGTCCCAGTTGGTCCCAGTTGGTCCCGGCCGTGGGCGCAGGCAGGGTGGGGGCTCGGCCGTGCGGTGCCGCTCCCCCCGCTTGGACGCTCGGAGCACCGCGAGTTGGATGAACTCCGCCAGCTCGGGGCACTTCTCCAGAGGCCGCAGACGTGGGTTTTGGGAAGGGCTGAGCTGGGGCAGGGCCGGCGCGATGGGGCCGGGCTGGCCACTGTGAGACTGGCACCGGGGCCCCTGTCCCCAGACCCCTGGCTCCGATGTGGCCAGGACCCCCTCCCCTGGGGGCTCGGGGAGTTTTGCACATCAGGGTTTGGCTCCAGCTTGGGACCGAGGCCAAACCTTACATGAAAGCAGATTTCTCCCACACCCCGCACGCAGCTTTCCCAGCCCACGCTGCCCTCCTGGGGGCCTCCAGTGGGGACCCAGCCCAGCCTGGTGCGGGGGTCCCGGGGCCGTGCCGTGCTCACCTCCCGGACATGCTCCTTCCTGCAGCCCTGATGACAAGCAACGGGCGCTACGTGCTCAATGGGGACTGGTCCATCGCCTGGCCGGGGCCGTACGAGGCAGCCGGCACCCAGCTGCTCTACGCCCGGGCCCCCGATGGCACCGAGAGCCTGGAGGCACCGGGGCCCACGGACGAGGATCTCCACGTGCTGGTGAGGACCGGGGGCGACGTGGGGACGCAGGCAGCCGTCCCCAGCCCTGCTGGTCCCCTTAGCTCTGCCCCTGCCTTGCTCAGGTCCTGCTGCAGGAGCCCAACCCCGGCATCGAGTACGAGTTCTGGCTGCCCCGCGGGCACCCCCAGCCCAGCCTGGGTGACACCAGCCCCCTGCGGCAGCCCCAGCCCCGGGGGGCCGGCAGCCCCCCGCCCGTGGGGCATGCCCTCTCTCTCACTATGGGATATGGCCCCCCACCGCTGTGGGGGGGTTGGGGGTGCCACATCCCCTCTCCCCACTAAGCTGCTGCAGTTTTGCCACCGCAGGGCGATGCGGGAGGTGCCGGCCACCCAAGGGACGGTCCCAGCGCATCCGGCACTTCTGCCAGAGCGACTTCGGTGAGCGCCTGGGGGGGGGAACGACAGGTTGGGGGGGACGATGCCTGGGGATGAGCCCATCTCAGGCCGCCCCACCCTGGCCCTGCAGTCTTCCAAGCCCGGATCCTGGCGCGGCGCTTGGTGGGGCAGGAGACGCGCTACGAGGTGCAGGTGAAGACGCCGTACCGGCACCGCTTCCCGCTGGTGCCGCGTGAGTACGTGTGGGTGCCCAGCACCTGCGGCTGCCCCCCGCTCCTGGAGGGCCGCGAGTACCTGCTGATGGCACGGCGCCACGTCAACTACGAGCACACGCTGAACCGCATCCTGCTGCAGCGCGACGGCTACGCGCGGCCCTGGTCACCCCGCGAGGACCGGCTGGTGCGGGAGGCAGCGCGGCACTGCGCCCAGCCCCGGCCCCCCTGAGCCCCTGGCCCCATTGCCCGGGGGGCGGCAGCGGGACCCCAGGGGCTGCGGGGGGGCTGGGGCCCCTCCTGCCACACAGCGGGTCCTCTGCGGCCCTTTGCGAGGCCATGGAGGGGCCAGTGCCCCCGGGAGCCCCGTGCAGGGCATCTCGCCGTCCTCAGGGGTGATTTGGCTGCGGGGGGGGTGGAGGAGGGTGGTAATTTATTTTTTTTTGCAGAAAATAAACCTATATATCACTCAGGTGCCGTGTATCCCTTTCCTGGCTAGAAGCAGACAGGGTGCCCCTTGCGCTCCCCACCCCAGGGTGCCCCCGTGCTGAGTCCCCGGAGCAACGTGTCCCCGTCCCCGTGATGGAAACCCGCCAGGCTGTGCCTCTCGAGGCCGGGGACCTGCTGCTTATCTCTCTTCCGGCGGAGGCGCGCGGGTCCTTCCCTGCGCCGAAACCCAACCCGCGGGCTGGCTGCGCCCCGCGGGGCCCGTGCGGGGACGGGATGGGGACACCACAGGGGCGGCCACCCCAGGTGCCGTGCCACGTGCCCCGGGGTGCATTGCGCCGTGGACACCAGGGTGGGTTTGGAGCTCTCCCAAAGCACGCACGGGGCCGGGGGCTGCCCCCAGTGCCAGCTCCTTGGCACAGCGAGTGGTCAATGCCTGAGAGCCAGAGCTGAGCCGGAGGGAGCTGGGGCTGGGCTGGGCTGGGCTGGGCTCCCCAGCTGGTCCCAGTATAGCCCAGGTGATGCCAGGTGCTCTGGAGCATGGGCACGGGCACACCGGGGTGATTAGGGGGCGGAAAGGAGCCATTGCCCTATAAAAGTGCCCCCATCCCACCTAGTAGGGCTGCTGGGGGCTTATCCCTGGGTGGGGGGAGCTTTGTCCTTCGGGGGGGGTCCCCAAGCATCACTCAGTGCTTGGCAGCCTGGGGCTCTGTGCTGTCACCTCCAGGCATCCCGTGCTTGGGGACTCCCCAGCTGTCTGTCTGTCTGTCTGTCCCAGCTATGGCAGGCCTGGGGACAGCCACCCCACGGGCAAAGAGGCCCCGCAGGGAGAGCGGTGGGGACATGGGGCTCTCAGCCACCAAAGCCAGGGCCCGTCAGCAAGCCAAGAGCAGGCAGAGAGGAGGGGATGGGGGCAAGCGTGTCCCGTGTGCCCCCCTGGAGCCTGTGACCCCCGGGAAGTGGCGGTCGGCCAAGCTGCGTTTTGGTGGGCAGCGTCGCAGCCTGGCGTCCGCATCCCTCTGCCCGGGGGAAGGGGATGAGCCCGTCTGCCCCGGGGCAATCCCTGCATGGGGAGGGGGACAGCCCTGGGCTGCACTGATGGGAGCTCCCCTGAGCCCCCCCTTGCAGCCCTGCTATAAGGGAGTCTACTTCTCGGGGCTCCCTGCGGATGAGTGCCAGGACCCTGCTGTCCCCAGCCTGTGAGTACATGGCTGGGGGTCTCTGCAGCCCCCAGCCCCGCTGCATCGCCAATGCTCTGCCTTCCTCTGCCCAGGCTGCTCCCCGCGCCCCCCACACCCGGCCCCCGCAGGACCCGCAGCACGCCGGGGCACACCCTCGTCCTGGAGCTGGTGAGCTGGGGAGGTCGGGGGGGGCATGGTGCTGGGGCTGGGGCCTGACTCTGCTGCCTGCCCTGCAGGAGGGGACCCTGGTCTGCTCCTCCGTGCTCGCCGGACGGCTGCCGGATGCCGTGGCCACCTTCACCACCGCCTTCCAGGGAGATGCCTATAAGGTGGGATCCCTGCGCTGGGGTGGGGACCACAGGGGGCTGGGGTTTTGGGCCCTGTGTCCTCCCCTTGGGGCCCAAGGGGAGAAGATGGCCAAGGGCCCCCCAGGCTCCCTCCTGGGGTGCTGGCAGCAGGGTGCTGCTCTTGGCAGGGAGCTGGGTGTCGGGACTTGGGTGCCAGTGGCTGCTCGGGGCTGCTGCAGATGCTGTCCCCTTGCAGGTCCACGTGCAGCTGCGTCCCCATGTGCAGCAGTTCCTGGAGAGCCTTTCCAAGGGCTACGAGGTACCCAGAGCCCCCCCCCCCCTTCCCCAGGGGTCTGTGCAGAGCCAGGCAGGGTGCTGCTGCACTGGGATGGGGAGGGCTCGGGCAGCCTGTGCAGGGGCCTCCGTCTGCTCTCCCCAGATCTTCATCTTCACAACGGCAAAGCGGGACTATGCTGAGAAGATCATGGATGTGCTGGACCCCAAGAAGAAGCTGATCAGGTGATGGCCTTGGAGAAACCCTGCTGGGGATGTCCCCACGGCCAGGGCTGCTCCCCATGGGTTCTGCGTCCCCTTGCAGGCACTGCCTCTCCCAGCAGGACTGCCTCTGTGCCCGGGGCTGCTACTGGAAGGATCTGTCCCTCCTGGGCAGGGACCTGGCCAAGACGGTGGCTCTGGACCACAGCATCCAGGGCTTCCCCTCCCAGGTACCAGCTGCGCTGGCTCTCGTGTCGGGGGGTTCATGTGCACCGTGGCGGCGATGGCTGCTCCATGGCCCTCTCTCCCCAGGCTGCCAACTGGATCCCAGTGCCAAGGTGGTGCGGGGACCCCAGGGACGAGGAGCTGCTGCACCTCCTCCCGCTGCTGGGACAGCTCTGCCACGAGGTGAGGACTGGGACGGGGTCCGGGACGGGGCAGCGTGAGCTCAGGGCTGCCCGCGGACCAGCTGTGGGGCACAGCCTTCCCCATCCCTGTCTCTCCCCTAGGACGATGTGCGCACCGAGGTGGGGCAGCGGCTCCCACGCTGCAGGCTGCCCACTGAGGACTAGGACAGCTTGCATGGAGGGGAGCGGGACGGGGAGCCCCCCCAAGAGGGACCCTGGCTTGGGGGGCCAGCACTGCCGTGGGGAAGCCTTGCTGCAGCGCAAGCAGCACTTGGCCATTGCCCAGAGCTCTGTAATGTCCTGCCAAGGGGTGGTTTCGTGGATGATTACGTGCTTGGACAAAGGTCTTGCTCTCTTCGTTAACTTCCAAGCACGCCTCAGCTGTGCAAACACGCGGAGCCTGGGGATGGCACAGCCGGCTGCTGCCCTGCAATGCCGCGCTTCTCCGGGTCCGTGTCCCGGGCAGGGCTGCCTGCAGCAGCCCCGCTCCTGCCACTTGGCAGCCGAGCCCCTGCGGCAGCAGTGCCCTTGGGAGGGCCCCAGCTGGCAGCGGTCCCCGTGCCCGTCCCAGCCCGGGCTGGTGCCGCGCTGTGTGCCGGGGTGCAGCTGCCACTGTGCCGCTGCCAGCCCTGGAGGGGACAGCGAGGGCCAAGGGCACTGCTGCAGCGTGGGGACGGCCACGGGGCACAGCAACCCTGGGCACGTTTCTGAAGGCTGCTGATAAACAGGGCCGGGCCAGCACCACGGCGCGGGTCGGGGCTGTCCTCCCTGAGCAGCAGCTCGGGGTCCAGCTCCCTCTCCCCTGCCGAATGCCGCGTGGGCTCGCGGCTCAGCGAGCGCTTGAGGCGCTGGATGTGTTTACTCGGTGCAGCTGTTTGGAGGGAAGTCGCATCTCCTCCTCCCCGCGTCTCTGCGCCTGGGAAAGGGCACGGGGCTCCGTGCTCAGCCGCGCAGCCCGGCCCACTTCCAAATGGCTCCCTTGCAGCAGCGAGCCGGGGGCTGGGTCTCCAGCACAGCTCAGGTCCCCAGGGAGGTGCAGGGGATGAGCCAGGAGGGGAGGGAAGCCACCACTGTGTCCATACCCATGCACGGAGCTAGACATGGGGTGGGATCAGCACACAGCTGCCAGCAAGGAAAGTCACCCTTCAGAAAGGGCAGCCCTAAAAGGCAACAAACAGTTTATTTCAGAAGGAGGCAAGGATAGCTCTGCCCCAGGCTGGTGTCACTCTGTCCCTCCAGCCCAGGGCCAGCAAGCGCTACCTGTAGAGCCAGCCAGCGTGCACAGCCGTGCGATACCTGACACAGAGGACGGCTGAGAGGATCAGGCTCCCGCCGATCAGGAGGAGGACGGGGAGGAGGTCCCTGTGCTGCCCATCCTGGGGGGAGAAACCCTGAGGAGGGGAGCAGGAGTGGGAGAGCTTGTCGAAGCTGCGGGCAGAGGGGCAGGCGGTGCAGTTGTTGGCTGAAGCACCCTGGCACGTGTAGCAGGACGGGTGGCAGCTGGCGCAGACGCGGGCTGTGCTCGTGGAGGTGGCTCTCTGGGTACGGCCATAGGAACGTGGCGGGCAGTAGGACAGGCACAAGTGCTGGTAGGCGTAGAAGGAGCTGTTGCACTCTGCGAAGAGATGGGGGGGAGCTGGGACAGGGGGCCACCAGGAGCTGAGAGCACTGTCCCCTCCTGCCCAAAGACATGGTGAGGGGCGCGCTCACCCTCGCACGCTCCCTGTGCATCCCGCTTGATGCACTTGTCCACGGCAGAGGCTGTGAAGCGCCTGGCCTTCATGTCTTCATCTGTGCCGTGGAGGTGCAGGATGAAGCTGGTCAGCATGCCTGGGGGCAGGAGGACAGGACGCAGTGCTGGATGGTGGCTGCGTGTTCCCACCTTCCAGGATTTGGGGCATGCACAGTGGTGGACGTGGGGCTGAAAGCTCTGGGGCAAGCAATGCCCTCCTCCTGGCTGTGTGCTGTGCAGGGAGACCCTCAAAGCGCAAGCAAATGTGGCCCTGCAGAAAGAGAGGGCTCTGGGCAGATCCTGTGCGCAGGAGGGAGCAGTGAGAGGACGAGGCCAGCCAGGTGCTTATCAAAGAGGGGGAAGAAAGAGGAGAGAACATAGCACTGGGTGACACTGGTGACTGGGTTTGTCCCCTGGAGGCCCACCTGTGTTATAGGCATCACCCTTGTTCTCTAGCAGCAGTGTCCAGGTCCCGCTGGGGTCCTCATCCCAGAAGTGTGTGGACATGAAGGTCCAGTCCTTGTAGCCCTTCTGGCTGGTGTCGTACGGGCTGCAGGAGAGGAGAGCCATGATGAGAAGCTGGAGAGGGGGGATGCAGACCAAGGGGGCTCTCGAGTCACCCTGTTTTTGGTATATCGGGGCTTTGCCGAGACTTGGCATGGGCCACAGAGGGGTCGGCCCTAGGCATGCTGAGCCCGATCCCTGTGGGGCCAGAAGGAGCTCTTGCAGTGGCCCCATGGGAGGCTGTGAGAGGTGGAGGCCCCCAGTAGCTGGTAAGTCCCTGCACTGCAACGTTCCCATCATAGCACGCTGCCTGCTGAGCGCCCTCACCGCACGGTCACCAGTGTGGACGTGGTCCCCATCGGGCTGGTCAAAGCGATCACCAGGTCCCCCCTGCGGCTGTAGCTCAGGGAGAGCTGGACCTGGACGTGCTCCAGCGAGCGGATGCGCTTGGTCCTCCCCGAGCAGGAGGAGGCGTCTGTGGAGACGGTGAGCTTGGAGCCGATGTTCCTGCCAGGTACAAACAGGGGTAAGGGCGTCTCTCCCCCCTCCATGGGCATCCTTTCCTCCACCGTGACCTCTAACCACAGCCCAGTGGTGACAGCAGAAGCCAATTCTTGGGAAGCAATGCCTGTTCCTGCACAGGGCACAGCACAACTTTGCTCCAAGAAAGCCCCTGCCCGAGCCTGCGTGAGGTCAGACCCAGGGGATCTCGTTCCTTACCGGGGGGCGTGAAGAGCTTTGACCGAACACCTCTGCTGGGGCCGAGTTCCTGTCCATGCCTTGGCCAGCTCCACCAGCAGACCAGCATCCAGGAGCCCGTAGCCATAGTGGTGGCTCACTGAGAAGCAGCGGCCGGCCAAGAGGAGAGGGCGTGTGAGCTGCTCCGTGAGGCACAGGGGGGCTGGCCAGGGGCGAGAAGCAGGAGCGTGCCGGGCAGGCAGCGGCCGAGCCGCAAACTCACCCTTGCGTCCGGCCCCGTTCACGGCCCAGTCTTCTGCCTGCAGGTGGGCAGGCTTGGAGGCTCTGACCACGAGGTGCTGCACGTCCCGCCAGGTCAGCGCTGGGCTGGAAGCAAGAGGACTTGGGGACAGAGGTCTCTGCTTTGGGTTAGCTTTCGAGGGTGAGATTTGGGAAAGTTAGCTGTCTGGGCCCAAGCTCTTCCCAAAAACCTCCTTCGTTGCCTAAATGGGAGCAACGTCTCCTCCTGTCATCATAGGTGTCCTCCTGTCCCTGACCCTTCTCCCGCAGTGCCCTGGGGGAAGAGGCTGCCCCACCACAGCCCAGGGAGACCTCAGCTCCGCACCCCCAAACCACCGTGCTAGCAGAGCGAAGCCCCTCTTCTTTGTCCCTGCAGGGTCCTGGCGAACACCAGGCGCTCCCTGGGGACAGCCCCGCGGCCACCCCGGCACCTACTTGGCCTCCAGTGCGAGGGCGACCATTCCTGCAGCCAGCGGGGCCGAGGCGGAGGTGCCCGTGTGCTTGTCGGTGCAGCGGTGGTGCAGGTCGGTGGTCACCTGGGGAGGACAGGGGGTCCATGGCACTGTTGTCCGCTGATGGAGCAGAGGGCAGGGCTGGCTGGAGCTGGGTAACTCCAGTAAATGCTCCCGCGGGTTCTGTTCTCCTGGTCCCTCCATGCCTTCAATGCAGACACCCAAATAAAGGCTCCCTCTCCCTCCCCAGGTAAGGCGGGCTCGGAGGAGCCCTGGCACCCGGTGCCTGCTGGCAGGGCACTCACGATCTGCACCTTGCTCCTGGTGCTGCTGCTGTAGGTGGTGGTGAGGGTGGAGGAGCAGGCTTCGTTGTACCAGGGCCTCTGGCCGCTCGCGAAGACGCTGCCCACCGACAGGGTGTAGATGCTGTTGCTGTACCCATCGCAGTTGCAGTTGTCGTAGTTGATGCCGCCGTTGCCGGAGGCCCAGATGAAGACAGAGCCAAGGCCCCCCCGCCCCTGGCAGAGGGAGAGGCAGAGAGGGCTGAGCACAACTCCTTGCACTATCCCCATCCAGCAACGTGCTGGGGCAGCCTGGAGCATCCTTCCTGCACCAGCACGAGGACCCAGCGCCCTGCAAGCAGCAGCTCTGGTCCAGAGCCAGCAAATCCAAAGACCACAAGGCTAACGCTGTACTTACTTTTGTGACCCCCTTGTATAAGGCTTTAGCGGCCAGCGTGCCCGGCCCATCCACGGTCCTCCCGTCGTCCATGGGGCCCCAGCTGGCGCTGTAGATGTGGATGTGCTGGGGACGCAGGCTGAGGGACTGAGCCTCCACGATGTCCATGATGGGACCATCCAGCATCCGCACGCCTGCAGGGCCCGGCAGCGAGGGCTCAGCGGGGTCTGGCTGGCCCCCAGCCCTGCTCGCTGGTTGCCTTGGGCACCTTCCACCTAACCCTGCCCCACGGCCATCAGGCTCCTGTGGGTCTGTGCAGCTGCTGCTGGGAGCACGACCCAGAGCTCCTTGTTAATCCCTGTGCAGTTAAGCCCAGCAAGTTCTCCCAGCTTGTAACCCCATTTGGCATAGTTGTTTCTGCAGGGAACCTGGCCAGCATGTGGCAGGCGCTGCCCAGCAGAGCTGCGTGCAAGGCATTAAGCCCCAGGGCATGGGGAGGAAGAGCCCTGCACTGCTGCTGGGTTTGCTGCAAATCCGCAGCACCCTCTAGTGCTGTGCAAGCCCTCAGCCTCCCCCACAGCAGCCCAACTGCTGCGGGAAGCCCTCAGGGCTTTTACACCCATGAAACATCACCCAGGAGTTCACTGATAACATCCAGAGTGCTGCTGCAAGCAGCTGATTTCTCAGAAAGCCCTGAGACCCCCAGCTCCCCTGGTTTTGCAGAATTTGGATGGCGGTGATGCTGGTGTCAGCCTGAGGACGGCAGGCTGCGAGGCACGCGCTGCTCCAAGGTGCACGAGCTGGTTTGTGACTCCTTCCCACACTGCGCAGCAGGAGGAGGAATCGCTCACCTCCAACTTTTGCGTTGTATGCAATGCCTGCACCGCAGATCCGGTTGTTGGCTACGGCTGCCACCTCTCCTGCACAACGTGTCCCATGCCTGAAGGGCAGAGTCACAACACGATCTGTCCTCAGTGAGGAGTCAAGGGGCCTGGCATAGGCTCAGCCCTGGGAGATACAAAATTCCCTGCACAGGAAACAATTCCCTGGACAGCCAGCGGAGAACTCACCGGTTCTCGTCCCAGGCATTGTACCTGGGCTGGGGGTCGGGGTCATTGCTGTTGAAGTCGTAACTCGCGAGGGGATCCTATTGCAAAAAGGGGCACCAGTGTGAGAAAACCACATTGCAAAGTGTAGTTGTGCCAGCTGGGCCATGCAGGTCACCCAGTCCAGAGAGCTCCAGGGAAGCTCCTGCACGCCCACCAATTGCATCGGCTTCACCTGAACCTGTTGGGAACAGGATTTCACTAAAAGAGTGTAACTTTGCACATCACTGGACTGCTTCACTGTACATTCACAGGCAGTGAGAAAACAGCCTGGAGTCACCTGGCGTGCCACGGGCCACAGGCGAGTCCTCCTGCAGTGGAGTTGGGCAGGAGGAACTACAAAACACCGAAACCATGCTGTTATAAACAACTGATTAAGAATCACCTGTTCTTTTATCTTTGCTCTCTGAGCATGTGAGGGCTTACAAGCTTTACTTGCTTTGCAGCTTGCTGTAATTACATATGACTATTTTGGGGGCTTGAGCACGTACAAGTTCTAATGTTTCCTTGATGTAAGAATTCACTGTGGAGACACCAAGCCTTTTGATCCAGCCACGGAGAGGCTGAATTCCCACTGCAGAGTCCCACGGGTTGGAGAAAGGTGCCAGCTCCCTCCCACCCCTGCAGACAACACGCCCCAAAGAAGCAGCTTCCCGAAGCCATTGCTGCTTCTCCCCAGGGAGGAACTGTAGTTACATAGTTGGCAGACAGGTCGGGATGGTCTTTCTCAATCCCATCGTCCAGGATGGACAGCACAACCCCCAGACCAGTGTAGCCTTTGCTCCAAGCAGCGAGGACATTTAGATCGGGGTTGATGTCATTGTTCTGGAAAACAGATTAGGATTGATCAGCCAGGCCCGCGTGGGGCGGCAGGCTGTGAATGTCCTTCAAGGACTCTCCTGCTGTCTCATCAATGCCAGTATTAGTCCTGTTTCTGCATAAGGCAGGTGATTTGCTTAAGGGCATCGGGATTAGATGAGAGAGCAGCAAAATCTCACCATGTACCACTGCTTAGGGAACCAGGGATCTGTCGGCACCACGCTGACGCTTCTCTTCGTGCGCCTCTTTGCTGTTTGTTGCTCAAACCAGAGAACCTGGGTGGGAAGCAGTGTTGTCAGCGTCAGACAGGCATGGTCACGTGTGCTCCCCTTGCAGCTCGGGGTGGTGCTGGTATGGCTGCCTCCCAGTGCAGCGCATGAACTGGGATGTATTGGTGCTGCCGCAGCGCCTCCAGGCAGCCCAACAGCCACCCCTCTACCTTTGGCTCCCTGTTCAGGCGCAGGTTCCAGCCCCAGTGCCTGCTTAAGGACTTCTGCCTGGTGCCACGGTGTCTGAAGTGATAGTAGGGCTCTCCCTCCAGCACCTGCAGGCGCAAAGGGCTGCTGTGAGAGGTCATTTGGAGACAGGCAGCCAGGCTGGGGACGTGCGTGCCAGCTCTGTCTGCGCTGCAGAGGCTGGGAGGAAGCATTTCATTGTATGGCAGGACGCCCTTGGGAGAGGGAGTGCTTTGCAGGATGGGGCTTGTGTGTGCCTTTTGGCTCCCCCACCTGTGCATGTACAGAGGCCATCAGTCCCTGTGCACCCCTATTGGTACCTGTGCACCCCTACCGGTACCTGTGCACTTCTACCAGTACCTGTGCACCCCTATTGGTACCTGTGCACCCCTGTCACGGCCTGTGCACTTCTACCAGTCCCTGTGCATCCCTATCACACTGGTTTCCTCCGTGCATTTCCATCCCTGTTTCAGCACGCCGGAGGCAGCTTAAAACCACTTTAACCGAGCGCCTGCCTCTACAATCTCGCCAGCGCCCCGCCTGCAGCCGTGCCGGTGCGGGGGACGCGGAGGGGCTGCCCGGGGCCGGGGTGCCCGTGCTCTCCCCTGCGGCCTCACCTGGCCCAGGCAGAGCAGGCCGTGCCGGCGGGCCAGCCTCCCGGCCTCCCGCGGTCCCGCCGCCACCCGCACGGCCCA
>VXAA01001163.1:1931613-1945423 GCA_013399115.1 Anseranas semipalmata | reverse complement strand
TGACTTGAGTGAGAGGAAGGCAGAGGCGCAGGCAGCTCCTGCGGGATCTCGGAGCCCCTCTCCCCAACGGGCTCCGGAGCCATGAGCAGCGCTGTGGTCCTCGCCCACCTCCCAGACCCCAGCAGCAGCTTCAGGGAAGACGCCCCCCGGCCCCCTGTCCCGGGGGAGGAAGGAGAGGCACCATGCCCGCAGCCCGCCAGCTCGTTCCTCGTGAAAAGCCAAAGCTTCAAGGCCATGCCGGTGCCTCCTGCCCCGAGGAGGAATGAGAACGGACTCGGGGAGCCGGAAGGCAGTGCATCTCCAGACTCCCCTCTGGCCAGATGGACCAAATCCTTGCATTCCTTGTTGGGAGATCAAGATGGTGCCTATCTTTTTCGGACCTTCTTGGAAAGGGAAAAATGTGTGGATACCTTAGACTTCTGGTTTGCCTGCAATGGCTTCAGGCAGATGGACCTTAAGGATACCAAAACTTTAAGAGTAGCCAAAGCTATATACAAAAGGTACATTGAGAACAACAGCATTGTCTCCAAGCAGCTCAAGCCTGCTACCAAGACCTACATAAGGGATAGCATCAAGAAGCAGCAGATAGATTCTATAATGTTTGATCAGGCACAGACTGAGATTCAGACTGTGATGGAGGAAAATGCTTACCAGATGTTTTTAACTTCTGATATATACCTCGAATATGTAAGGAGTGGAGGAGAGAATCCTGCTTACATGAACAGCAATGGACTGGGGAGCTTAAAAGTTGTCTGTGGCTATCTCCCAACCTTGAATGAAGAAGAGGAATGGAGCTGTGCAGACTTTAAAAACAAAATCCTGCCTTCGGTAGTTGGACTATCCAGCAAGACGTTGAGGGTTACAGCGAATGTCAGAGCTACGGAAACGATCGAGAACGGATACAGGTAAGGGAAGCCGTGGAAACCGTGCTGGGTTTTAACTTTAAGGACTTTGAGGCTGCTGTTGGAGAGGCTGGTGGAGCGGTGCGCTGGGAGGCAAGCAGCGAGGCCGGGAAGGCTGGGCTTGCTGTGGAGCAGGGACATGGGTGCTTCCCTGCCCCTCCGAATGCTGTGGAATTTGGGGGGCGTTGGCTTTTTTTTCCCTCTCTACAGAGGGAAAACAAGATACTGTGCTTTTAAGCCCTATTGGCTCCTTCAGTTCTCTTATGGATCAAAAACTTCATAGCAACTATGTCCTCCGGACATGCGTTAATTATTGGTTCAACTTTCCAACCTATTAAGCGCAGTAGTAGAGAGGATCATATAGGCACATGAATAATGTAACCTACTAGTTCACCAACTTCACCATCAGCCAGTGTTTAACTATGTTGGTTATGTGGGAAGCAATTGTGTGGTCATGGAGCAGGAAATGTATGCACTTATTACATCAAACTATGCAACTTGCAGAAAATCTTCTTTTATTTTGACTGTGTTTGTGTGATATACAGCCTCTCTCATCGCATTCGCGGTTGGTATCATGTCAAAGCCATTTAGGATGGCTGTGAGCCAATGTATACAGAGGGATACTTAATTTTAAGTACTTAAGGTAATACAGACATTCCAGGTGTAGAGTAATAGCAGATCTTTGGTGCTCTCCTGTTGGCTGTGTACTCGAAGTTAAACTTACAAGATGTGGTGTGTCTGGTGGCAGCCGGAGGGGATGCGGTGTGTGTTCCGTGGTGGCAGAGCCTTCTCGTGCCCTTGGTAGGGGCATGTCTGCCGCGCTGACCCCTTCTCTTTTGTTGGAAGTGGTGATGGCGAGGTGGGATGAGGGTGAGGAGAGTAAGAGCCCTCTCCAAGTGAAGGGGGGATGGGAAAGAGAGACTCTGATGAGCAAATGATGAGTTGTATAATCCTCTGAAAATGTATTCTTTCCTCTCCCCACCCTTACCATAAATGTGGCTTGTTGAATCAGGGTTGAGAGGAGAGGGCTCTGCTGGCAGATGTGTGCTCCTGTCTGCTGGACGAGGAGTTTGGGTTTTGCTATGGTAAGTGTTTGACATCTCGTTTACAGGAATTTTGAGAGCGTGTCTGTGATTCATGGACATCAAAGGGCATCGGGCTGCTTTGGGCTGCGCTCTGCCTCGCAGGGGAGGCTGTGCTGGAGTGCTCTCTCCTCCTGCCCTGCAGAGAGCTTCCAGCTGTGCAGGGCTTCCTGGTGCCGAGCCGCTCACAGGGCTGTGAGGCTGAGCCTCCTCCTGCCCTCACCAGCGGGAGCTGGGGGGACTCCTCTGGCCTGCAGGGGTGATGCTGTGAGGCTGAGCGAGAGGCGGGTTCGGTCCTTCACCTCCGCTGGAGGCCACCCCTGCCGGCCGAGGGGTGACAGCCGTGAGCGTGGGTGCGGGACAGAGGGACGCGCCTCGTCCTGCTGTGGCCTCCGGGGCTGTCCCACTGGGAGGCTGCGCGGGGCGGTGGCGCCAGTTGGCACCTGGCGTGTGGAGGACGCGGGTTTTGGGATCCTCATCTCGTGCCTCAGTGCTGCTGCCTGAGCATCTGCTGTTCTCCAGAACCTGAACTGCTGCCCTTCGCTTGCTTTCCAGGAGGGGGATGTTGGGTGCTTTTATCTTACCGTCTTTGTTGGTATTCAGTGCTGGAAGGGCTTGGCTGTAATGTTCTACCAGTGCTGCAGGCCCTTCTGAAAACCCGCATGCTCCTTGTCCATGAGAGCTCTTGCAGAACTGTGGCTGCTTGCCCGATTAGTGCTGGTTTTTTTCCTTTTCTTTTTTTTCCTTTTTGTTTTTTTGTTTTTGTTTTTGTCCAAGGATTAGTGCAGCTTGCTCCTCACACGTCAGATCTACCCTCCTAGGACATTAGGTGGTGCATTTTGCTTTGATCACCTTCTGTTGAATTTCCAGGAGCTTTTGCTCTCCATGGGGCCAAGAGATCTCAGTGCAAAGAGAGGGAGATCAAGCTGAGATGCTTCTCAGTCCCGCCCTGAGATATCCGTTTGTGAAGCCACTTGTGCGTGCATGCGTTAGAAGCTGATGAGCATATGGATGGGTTCTCTCTCATCACTCAGCATTTAGGATTGCTTTTAGGATTGGGGCTGAAACTTACACAAAGTCTTTCCTGGTGAGTGGCCAAACCACACCTCCCTCCTAGTATGTGTGATGGAATTAAAGAATTCCTGCTCTCTACCCAGTGCGTTAGGTTTTGGAAGCGCTGTGCGGGCTCTTTCCACTTGCTTCAGTGGGTTTCAGTGTGATTATAGCAGCAGAAGCTGGGAGCGCGGGGCTGAGTGCACCTGATGGCAGGAGCTGAGCGATCTGGGGCCAGCCCAGTGTTTGGATGGGAGACCACCTGGAAATCCCAGGGCACGGAGTCACGGCCAAAAACATGGCAAGCTGGAGACCACAGAAACCGTGCGAGCTGAGAGACTTTGGCCCCAGCATCAGTAACAGACAGGACTAGAAGTAAAGTGAAAACACGGTGTTTGCGCCTGGCTGCGGAACAGGCGCGTGCCTACAAGTTGCTGGTTATATATTTGGAGCCCTAATACAGGAAATATTTTCAACTTAGAACTCTTGTCCTTTAGAGCGACTGCCCTCCCCTGTATGTTGCGGTGTGGTTAAAACCAGCCTCCCCATGCCGCTGGGAGCATTGGACCTGGCCCCATTGTCCAGGAATTCCAGCTATTATTTATATGTGCTTCTAAATTTATCATGCACGAGTTTGTGTACACAGAGCCGTGCTTCTTCCTTTGCAGTGCCGCCGCACAGTGTGTTTTTGTTCAGGCCAAGGTGGACTCATCTGCCTCCCATTAAGCTCTCTGCTCTAACATCAGCGGGGCTGGCCTTGCTTGGGGAAGGCTGGGGCTTGCAGATGGCCTTCTGCTGGCTCCGAGGGCTTCCTGGCCTTTGAAAGAACCCGCCGGTGGAGCTCGTTTTGTGTGAAGTTATTGGAACCAAGTTTGGCTTCAATTATCAAAGTAAATGATGCCATTGTAAAGCTATGCTCGAAGCAGTGTTCTACAATTAGAGCATGGAAGCTGTGATTAACATAGTTTTGTTAAAATATACTTTTTTTCACGTTTGTGCACACATTTTTTTCCTTTTTTGCCTTTAAACCTGTGATTGCCCAGTGATGTTTGTCCCAAGAAAATACTTAATGAGATTCAGTTTTGCCTCAAAATGCTCCTTGTAGACTTTATTTTCTCTCTGTATAAATTTGTGGTTTGAACTGCCAGAGTGCTTTTATTTCTAAGTAGAGTTTGACAATAAAAAAAAAAAATACACTCTGAAACTGCACCCTCATAATAGGGGATACAACCAAGAGCCCCTGAAATTTTAATGGCATTGTAATACCTCTGATATGCCCATTGCCTAACATAGCACATAGAGAGTTCCATGCTGTGTGTCATCGCATCAAGATAAGAATAGTCTGAGAAACATCAGACATTCTCCTTGAAGCTCCAGAGCAACTGCTACCTGACAGCTGAAAACACTTTGCATAGTGAGTTTGGAGGGTGTGTGTGTGTGTGTTTGCGTGTGCCTGTGTGCAGCATCTGTGGCAGGAGACCACCGCTTTCCACTGGAATTTAAAACCCTTGCAGGCAACTTGATGCATCTGGGTGCAATTACTGTAGTAAGGTGGTCAAATTAAAATAAAAATTAAACATAGAAAACCGGTGGGGGCCGTTTTGCTTAAAGTATGTGGGGATTTCTGTAGGGTGCTGTGGTAAAGGGGGAGTGTGGGGGCTTACTTAAAAAATATGTAAACTTTGGGGATTTTTTTGTCAATAAGGCTCTGGTAGGTGAAGCAGTGCTGCAGCCCAGTACTGATGGGGAAGATGAGTTAGTTCTGGCCACTTTCTCTAATTATATCTTTCTAAACGCCGTGTTTGGACACACCTCCTCTCCCTGTGCCGTGTTCATACGGAGCCGCTGCCTCCGCCCCCACCGCAGCTTCTCCAGCAATCGCATCCGCTGGCAGAGCATGGGAAAGCAGCCCTCCTGGGTCAGCTGGGGGGAGCCAGACCCCTCCGAGCACGGTGGTGGTCCTGGGCTGGGGAGCATCCTGCTCCACCGAGCCTCATGGAGCATCCTGCTCCGCTGAGCCCCATGGTCCTTGGATGTGATCTCAAGACCTGAGACGGTTTCCAATCCAAGTCATGAAAGAGCTGCATCCCTTGCGCAATCAGCCCTGAAGCCCACCAGGGACCTAGGCAGTGTCACTGGGACTCGACATCCCTCTGAATCGGAGTAGAGGGCTGCATGTTTTTAGAGGAACGTTTTTTGTAGTAGTAGTGGGATAACTTAGCTTTCACCCACATGTGGAATTAATTTATCTTTGAAGATTTAACTTCTTTCCTGTGGCATTCCTCACTATCTCGTTTCTTTTTTTTTTTTTCAGCTATATATTTTTTAACATCTTGATCTCCTCATCAGAAATGCCTTGGCCTCCCTTGGAAAGGAATGCAGCCCTGGCTGGGCTGAATACCTGCAAGCAGCCCCAGCCCCGTGCCTCATACCAGAGAGGCCCATCATCTCCCCCATCCTTCTCCCCCCTTTTTTTTTCTTTTTTCTTTTTTTTCTTTCCTTTTTTTTTTTTAACCTAAGCCTTTGTCAAGGCTCCTGTTCCCCGTGCTGGAGGGGCAGGGATGTATGGCAGTGGGGCAGCGGGTGACTTCTTGTTTGCCAGGGCTGGGCAAAGCCCACGGGTGAGGTGGAAGGGGCGAGCGGGACGTGGGGCTGAGGCGGGCGGGCAGCGGCAGCCGGGCTCTGCTGCTCCCCATTAGGGCCGCTCTGCTGCTCACTTGCATCCAGCCCCGCCGTGGGGGCAGGGAGCTTGAAAGTCCATTAAAAAAACCTGCCGAGCCTGCTGGCACATTCCTTAGGCCCCCAAGTCCTGGGTAAGTGGCCCTAATTATTAAAATCAGCAGTCCTTATCAGATGACAAGGCCGTTTGCTTTGATATACAAACGCGGAAGCTTAACAACCCCATCTTCCCTCGAAGAGGAACAAAATGTGCACCTTAACACACAGCTTTAAAACCTCCCTGCATAATCCCCTTATCGCCTGCCGAAGATATGTATATTGATCCTGGCTGGGAAGTCGCAGTAATTGAGGGTGGCCCGCAGCGGGCACAGGGACGCCCGGGTTCCCCCGCGTGGTGACCCTGCCGCGCTCCGTCGCAGCTCGTGTCATCGCCCATGAATTTTTCATGCGTCTGCTCTTGGGTGCTCAGCTCAAACAACCCTGAGGGACTTTGGGTTTGCTTCTCCAAGTGAAGCCGACGTGTTGGTGTCGGTAACCGTTAATGCAAGCCACTGTCACCTTCCCCCTTCAAAGTGCCGCCCGCAGCACATGGTGCTGTTCCTGCCCTTGCATCCTCCTCCCTCCTCACCCAACCCTAAGCACAGGAACCCCCAAACTGAGGAAGCAGTAGGTTCTCCTTAAAGGTGGGCCTTTTTGTGATGCCGAGAAGATGGCACCCTTCTCTGGGAGGCCAAGGCTGAGGCCGCACATTGCAGCTCTGTCCTTGCTTGCTCTGACGCGTGGTGGTCCTGCTCCAGCGGTTCCGGGCAGTTCTCTTGTTTCAGGTGACATGGATACCGTAACTTGTTTTCCCAAAGGGGCCCTAACTCCTGTCTTCAGAGTAGGTCGAAGCATTTATTATCTGGTGCCTCAGTGGCTTTCAGTGGGACTTGAGCTATGAGCTTCTTGATCTTGTGCTTGCTGATGCCACCAGCAGAGCTCCTGTTGGCCTCAGCAGTGCAGCACCAAGCTCTGAGGACCACGTCTTTGAAGGTATCAAAACACCCAAGGGTGCTTCCTGGGGTTTTCTAAACTGCATGTCCAATGCCAAAAGCAACATCTTTAAAGTTGGTCTTTGGATGCTTTTAGACAGTGTGTGACCAGTGGATGGTTGGTTGCTTCTAAAGAGGCTGAGCAGCCAGCGTACATGGTTCCCGTAAGGAGAGTGCAACCTTAAACTTGTGTGCTGTCCTCTAGCCCAAGACTGACTGGTAACTAGATTCCTGTTTTGCTTCTCCCTAGGTCCTTCAAGAGGAACGATCCCATTAACCCCTACCATGTGAATTCTGGCTATGTCTTTGCCCCAGCAACTAGCGCAAACGATAGTGAAATATCTAGTGATGCCTTGACGGACGACTCCATGTCAATGACGGACAGCAGTGTGTAAGTATCCCGTACTGGCCGGGTCCTTTTGGGATGCGCCGTCTGCAAGTTGGCTGTGCTGATGCACTGCGGGGACTGGCGGAGTGATGCTGGTAGCCTTGTTCTTTGTGCTGTTGCCGTAGGCATTGGGTGCAATAAGATGGTGAACCCTTCTATTGCCACTGTGCAGCTGCAGCTGAGCAGATGTGTTTTACCCTGTGCTAGTAGTGCTGCCTGACTAACCCAAGGAGTCTACCTCCCTGTGCATTCTGTCTTAAGGCCAGGCTTCCTTAACTATTTATCAGCCATCAAAGAGAAGGAGATTACTTCCTGTAGGAAGTACTTGCTGTAATTAAGGTTCATTGGTAATGTCAGAATGTACATTAATAGGGCCAGTGACCTGAAGGGGCAAATAGCTGCTCATCTAGTGTGGCTAGGGCAGTCTTCAAAGAGCCATTTGAATGGAGCTGCATGGATCAGGTCTGAGTGTGCTCAGTGTGGTAGGAGTGTGGGGATGAGAGATCTGTGTTTTCCTCCTGACTCTGCTGAGGAGTGTGCAACTGGGAGTAAGTTGTTGGGCTGTTCTTCCTCAGTTTGCCTTCCCCGGCAGGAGAGAAACGGTACTTCTGTGTCTGGGGGTCGAAGAGACAGAAAGACTCGCTTAGTGCTCTTCAGGACCATTTTTTTTTTAATCCGGATAGAAGGCAGATGTTTCTGTTTGTGTTTCGTGATCTTCACTTAAGTACAAGTCCTCTGGAAAAACCAAGCTGCCAGTTAACAGTGCTGTGTTCCAGGTCTGCATCTCAGAAGGGAAACTTCCCCAGTGTCTCTGTCAGCTGTGGCCAGTGATTCCTGTGTACTCCTCAGAGAGATTTGCATTCTGGGTTTTTTAAGTCAGCAGTGCTGCATGATGCTGCACAATGGAAAATAGGATTTACCAAAAATCCTTGATGCATAAACAAAAGCTTTTTTTTTTCTTAATGCACAAGTGTGTTTTGAACTGATATTATGGAAAAAAATAGTTTGTTGTCCCACTAGATTCCCTTATTGAACAATATTGGCATTAAATAAAAGAGCTGAATCATAGGGTGACTTCTTTATTTCTTCTTACTGGCTCTGGTTGTATGTGATCATGTGTCAACAGAGCATTCATTGGGTTAGTCATTTCTGGACCAGTGTAGGGTCACTTGGGATTCACAGGGCTAGGATTATACCCTCTCTTCACAGCAATGCCAATTGTAGGCCTTATACAGATGAGAGCACTGAGTGAGAAATAAAGTGCATGGTGGATGAAAGGCTTAACTGAATCGCTTTCAGCCCATTGTTAGTCCAGGGGAGCTTAGCGGGGATAAGAGGGTAGCAGCCCGCTTTGAAATTTCCTTGAACAAGTGAATAGGAGCTCCCCATAAAGCAGCGCATGAAAGGAGCCTGCCTGTTTTTTCCTGCCATAACAATAGCCCGTGCAGGCTGTGAGAGTTTGGGGAAGCTTGGCTGATTAAACTGCCCGCAGCTCCAGGTTGGGGGGCGGCTGGGGGGGCAGGACGGCGGAGCTTGGAGCAGCCCTGCAAAAGGACCGTGTCCTGCTGCGGAGCCGGTCCCCGGGCGTCCCCCCACCCCGCTCCGTCTGCGGGCTGGGGGCAGGCGGGCATGCCGGGGTGCTTGTGTTTTGGAAGTGGGAGAGGTAAATTGGCACTTCTCGAGGCTCGGCTAAAGTTAAGGCTGATGTAAAACTTCCTTTATGGAGACGGAGGGCTGCTGCCAAGATTGCAGTAAAACATTTGGGATTAGCAGCCTTTCCTGGCACCTGGCTCTGCCGGTTCCTGAAGACACCGTGCGTGCGTTCGGGGCACAAGCCCGCGGTGCTTTCGCAGAGCGTGCCAGGGTGCCCTTCTGCTGCGAGGTTCTGCCACTCTTCAACAGGGGACCCGATTTTATTCTGTTTCGTCAGTGTGAATGGAAATGAGTTCTTTTGGCTTATACTGGTATCAACTGAAGAGGAAAAACTTGTTCTGGAAAAGTCTGTCAGACATAACAGCAGTCATTTTTTTTTAAAGTAGATCTAAACCTGAACTGTACTGGCCTTACGAGAGGTCTCCAAATAATGCACAAGCTGCCTTTTTTTTCTATGATAGATGCCAGGGATCAGCCTGTGTGTATATATTTTGTAATAGCCACAAAGCATCATGCAAATTTATATTTCCATTTCTTGATTGGGGGGGGAGAGGAAAGGGGATTTTTTTTTTATTTGCTTATATCTTATTTATGGATTTACTTTGGACACAGGGGAATGCTGCTGAGCAAACTTCAAATATTACCTTATCTTACAAACCAGGCTTTTGATGTTGGCAAGATCAGAGGCTTGTTTCAGAGCCGTTGCCAAATGAAGATGGGAGTGAATGCATATGCGCATGAGTCTGATATTTCAAAGCAGCAGTAAAACTACATTCAGGTTAGGTCAGGCACATCTGAGTCAAAAGGCTAAGATAATTGGCTCAGCTTAAATGGCAGCTGACTGGGTAGAAGACTTCAAACTAGTATTTCCCCCAGAAACAGATTGGCTTAGCCCCAGCCTGGTTAGCTGAAATGTTTATAATTAAACTCTACTATTTAGGGCCTAAACCCCGTAGCTCTTCAGCCCACAGCTTTTAGTAGCCAAGAAAGCGCAAATGTTTGCTGCTAGAGCATGGGGAGCGCTTGCACCAAGAGGAACACCTTCTTGCTTGGCGTTGACCCTAAGCCCATGCCATTCATTGGAGCCTCTGGCAGAGCACAACCTTTCCATTTTAAAGGCACTTTCTACTCATCAGGGGGGTCTACTTCAGCATCAGGGTTTTGCCCCCCACAGTATCTCTTGGCTGTACTGAGCCTGGCTCCAGCTCCGTCCGTCTGTCCCTCCTGCAGAGGTCACCTGTAGGTGACCACATTTTGTTCAGCCTTTCGGCCCTTCTAATCTGGCATTGTCCGTTCTCCCCCATTTCATGTGGAAGGCCTAGATTTAGAAAGCACTCATCAAACTGGCCATAAAAGTCCCTCCTCATTCTCCAGGCTGACTTTCCCAAGCTGCACCGCTGCCTTCCCATCACAGTGAAATACCTTTTTTTTTTCCTTTAATTCTGCACTTTGTTACAAGTTGTAAAACTCTTCTGACAAGGCAGGGCTGTAAAAGCAGGGAGCAGGAGGCTTGATCTGGGGCTTTGCTGTGCAACCAGAGGAGGTTTATAGGAAAGGAGCGGGCTTCATACCGACCTGAACAAGGGCAAATCTTAAATAAAGAGAGGAGCTGCGCTCTTGAGCCAGATTCTGCAGGGCGTTGCTTTTTCTTCTCCTTTTTGAGCCACCCTGCCTGGCTCGGCTGTGGGAGCAGCACAAGTCCCCGCTCCAGCTCCGTAGCTCGTCCCAGGACCGTCCCTTTGGGCAGAGATGGTCCCGCAGCGCGGGGAGCATGGGGACGCCCTGCAAGGAGAGGTGCACCCAGCCTGGTGGCCTCAGTAGCAGGGCTGGGGATGGCATCTCCTGCCTGCAGACCTGGAGGGAGGTGGGGAGCTCCCCCTCGTCCCTTGCTCGTGTCCTCGGGTGCCTCGTGCTGAGCACAGACCTTCAGCCTCCTCCACGCTCTTCCCCGTCTGGCCTCTTGGGCTGCCATTGATAGAGGACACCTCCTCTTTCATTGACTGTGTTAACAGGATTAGACCTTTATGTATGTATGCATGTAATGTGCTCATGCTGGCATTTTTACTTACCTTTAAAATGTCTATTTCACTCATTATTCCCTATATTGAAGGTCTTCCCTAAGAGACCCTTATCTCAGTAAGCCTCAGTGAACAGATGCTTCTCTGAAGGTGCAGCTGATTTGGCTTTCACTCAAGATTTGCTCTCCCTCACCCCCCCCAGCCTAATGCAAGTATGTCAGGTGCCCTGTGCCCCACTCGCAGAGCAGAAACACTCAGGGGCCACCAGCGGCTGCGGTTGGTGGCCATGGCCAGCTGCTTCCCCACAAGGCGCTCCACAGCCCCACGTTGTGCAGTGGGGACAATTAGCTCCTTTCACTTGTAACGTAATCACATTCATGGACTGCGTCTGGAGGAGGCTGGTGATCATCTTGTGGCATCATGGACTGTTTCTGTAGTCCCAGCGTGCTCCCTTTTATTATCAAGATTTTTCCAAGTTTATGAAGATGAAATTGTTCTGCTCTTTCACTCTGAGCTTTGCAGCTTAGTCTTGCTCATTAAAACAGTCACTCTTTAATAGCGACTGAAAGCTTGGCTGAGATCTTCACAAAGGCCCGAGATAGTGTGCTTCAAACTCAAGCGTGCAGCGATGGGATCTAGCCATCCACCTCTGGAGAAGGGACCCGGCACCTCCGGGAAGGCGTTCCCTTGTGCGTTGGCTCTGGCTCTGCATCCAAACCATGTCCCACCACCCAGCGCGGCCTGTGTGCCCACTGCGGCAGTGGCCGCGGGAGGTGGCACACGGTGACTCTGTGTCACCTCGGCTCCGCTGGCAGCAGTGCTGGGTGCGCAGGGCTGCCGCTGCCTGCTTGGCCGTCACAGCTTTTTCTTGGGCAGGAGCTATTTGCTGTGCTCAGGGGATGAGTAAGGTGTGGGGGCAGAGGGATGAAAGGGACTGGACTGGAGATCAAGGTTATTCAGCAAGTCTGAGAGAAGGGGTGGAATCAGACATTCAGGATTTCCAGGCATGCTCTTCCGGTTGTCCCCGCTGTCTGTCGAAGGCCCTTTAATCCTAACTGAGGTAATTTTTTGTGTGGCCAGATGAGAACACCCCGCGTTGCCTCAAGCAGGCTGTGCAGTGCTCTCTTTGCACCGGGGCTCCTCGCCTGGTCTCTTCTCGTGGCTTCCTGGCAATGAGTTGGCGTGGCCGAGGGGAGCAGCATCGTGCCCGAGGGGTACGGCCCACGTTTGCTTGCACCTCGCGGTGGCCAGCCTGTGCTGGCCAGCCCCAGGGCAGGAGAAACATCTCGGAGCTTCAGTAGGGCTAGAGATGAGGAGCAGCCCTTCGGTGGCCATTCGTCTTCAGCCTCTTCCTTCTGTTTCCATAGTGCCAATGACCCATGGGGTGGTTTAGAGCTAGGAGAAAGTTGTGGTCTCACAGACCTTAATTTGGTGGTGAAAACTGCCACAAAGCTAAAGGGCAAAAGCATAAGCCTATCAATGGAAGGGCGTTAAGTGTAAGATGCCTCAGAAGTGGAGCTAATGGAATCTTTTGGGGTGTCTTCTCATGTGGAGGTGCCTTCAGCTTGCTTTTCAGCTTTTACTTAGTTATTGCCATGTAGACGGTGACACAGGCCCCTCCCGAGCCGCCAGGTGTTAGAGGCTTATCCTGGCCTCAGGTGACATCCAGTGCGCTCAGGACGTCTGAGAACATGGGCCTGTAGCATGCCCAGGTTCTTTTAGAGGTGAAGGAGAACTGGCTTGGTTAGAGCATGGGGTGATTGCGTGGGAGCCAGGTGAGCGGCTGATCTGCCGTGCCATGCCTCCAAGGGCCCCGGCTGACAGTGACCTCTCTTCCGTGTGCAGAGATGGGATCCCCCCGTACAGAATTGGGAGCAAGAAGCAGCTCCAGAGGGAAATGCATCGGAGTGTTAAGGCCAACGGTCAAGTTTCTCTACCTCATTTTCCGGTAAGTTCAGGTGGGAGCAGCAGGGCCTGGGGTTGGCCATGGGCCGTGGCCTGGGGCAGTGCTGGGACAAACCCACCGGGACTGTCAGTACACGTGGAGGGACGGGAGCAGGGGAGGGGAGCGTTTCCATCCTTACATGATGCGTGAGCGTTCCAGAACAGATGCTGCTTGGTGTCAGGCGGGAGCCATGTGCTCTCAGCATCCTGGCAGAAACCTGCTTATGCGCAGTCATGTCTGGTCCTTCCCTGAAAGCCAGGTGCTAATTAGGGCTCTTCCATGGCACTGAATTTGGCCTCCTGGTCTAAATTCCAGCAGGGATGCTCCGGTTAGGTCCAGCGGAGCATTGGCTGCAGGTGCAGGAGCCGGGCACCACCTCAACACCTCCTCGGTGCCGCACAGACCGGGGTTTGCCTTGTGCGCATCGCCCTCAGCCTTCAAAAGCACACCATTTGCAACCTGGCAGGAAGTAGGTTCTCCCAAAAGAGAAACATTTGCAGCAAATACGTGCCTTCAGAACTCTTGCTGCCTTGCTTTGAGGGGGTCCAGTTCGTGGAGTTGCCCTGCTCTTGAAAATTAACTCGCTGAGTTGCTAATTCAGTTGACTTGCAGGCTCCTGATTCCTGCAGTGAATAAACTGTTTACACAGACAAATATAAACTTATCTTGTCTTGAGATTAATATGCTAAAATTCCTCTTTCTGCTGTCTTAAGCAGCAAGAAATCATAGATGATATTTCTGGTGGAGGGGGGGTGGTTTATGTGGTTTTTCTTTTTGGTATTTTTTTTCCCTTCCTCCATAAAGAAAGTTCTATAGCCTGAGCTTGTAAATTAGATTATTTTGTCCCAGGGCGTGCAAATCGACTTTCTCTGTAAGGCAGTGCTTTGATCAGGGACTGAATAGAGCCAGCTTGTGTAAGAGTGACAATTTCCAGCAGAGTGGCCTTTTTCTACCCTCACATCATTTCTGGAGCTAAGTGGTTGCCGGAGAGAGGCCCCACCTCATCTGGTGGGTAGTATGTGAAAGAGTTGGCAGTTCAGCTTTCTGCTTTCAACAAAA
>VXAA01001163.1:1838415-1924189 GCA_013399115.1 Anseranas semipalmata | reverse complement strand
AAAAAAAAAAAAAAGCAAGGCTTGCCACATAAAATATGTTTCAATGGAAAGCCCATTTCTGAGCAAATAAGAGCAGAGTGACTTGTTTGAAGATGTTGTGGGGGAGGATTTTGCTTTGACTCCCCCCCCCTTTTTTTTTCCCCTTTTCTCTGTGAAATAAGGTTGTAATTATGTAAAAGGTCATAGCGTGTTTTCTCAAATAAAAATTTTGTAAACACAGCCAGCATTTCAGCTTGTGGAGGAAGTTATTGGGAAGAACGGCTGTTATCTGGAGAGGGGCGGAGAAGGGGAAAGGGAAGAGAAAGTTCTTTGTAATTCATTCAAACTTTCCTTGTTTTTTTGGTTTTGTTTCAAGCCTGCTGGCCTGGGGAATTGTGGCCTTGACCTGCAGCATTAACGTTGGTGGGAGTTGTGCCATTGCCTTCAGTGAGCGCAGGCTGTGAAGAACTTAAATAAGATGTTTTCCTTGCTGAACCATTAAGGACACAACATGTGTCAATTCAGCTTGGAATGACTTTACAAAAATAAATCCTAAACATACCTTGACTAAATGTAGCTGCTTCAATCTCTTTAACCAAAAAGCCAGCTTTTATCCCCCTACCAAAATAATTTTAACTTATCCTAAAAATAAATAGATTTGAAAGTCATCGTTACTGTGTATTTTAAAAATGCATAATAGAACAGTCACTACTTAAAAACTAAATTCTAATAGCCTGCCCTGGCTTCTTCAGTTTTAATAGTAAAAGTGAGCTTAATTTGCTCTCCTTTTTGGCAAAACCCTTCTACCTAGCAAACATCTGCTAACCCCAGTTGTCTGGAAACTACAGGGGAGGGGTGTGGGAGGCATTGATTTTTTTTATTTTATTTTTTTCGTAATTCTGATGAAGGTTTTTCCATTTCTGGTGATCAGATGGGAAAACACTTTCCAAGAGAGCAAAGGGAGCAGGCATGTCCGAGGAGGTGTGTGGTGGCAGACGGACAGGCTCCCTAAATGCTACCCCTCTGAATGGAAGCCCTTCATTTGTGCATATGCAATTAAGCAGCCTTGGAAGGAAGAAAGCTAGAAACGGGATAAAAGGAACCTTTAATCAAGAAGCTGAACGGTCTAATTCAGGATAATAGAGGGGTCCTTACTGTTTGACACTGGAGGGGTGGGGGGTGTTTTTTGTCTCTGGGAGCATTGGCTTCATGATCTAACGACCCAGAGCAAAAGAGAAGGAATGCAGGACACTGCTACTTGACCTTCTAGTGTCACATCTTGCAAGCTAGCTTGGGGTTGCTCTTTGCATGTGACCACTACGAAGCGTCAGAAAACAAATACAGTAGTTTCTGTCATTTAAAATGGATACGTGAATTAGGCATTTTTTTTTGTTTCTAATGGGAAGCTCCCAGTTTTTCTGTAGAAGTACCACAGAGTTTCAGCTTCTTCTTTGCAGGAAGCTGTGAAGGCTTTCTTTTAATCCATCTGTATGCCTAAAAAGCCTCTCCTTTTAATAACAGTTGCTAATTTTAATGTTGGGCCTCGGCTTTGAAACAAGAAAACACATGAAAGAAAGAAGGTGGAGAGAGAGGGGAACCTTAAGAATGCTTTGCTTTGAAATTGTATTTATTTATTTTTTAAATAAGATATTTGACCAGAAAGCACCGCACTTTCTAATTTTCTTTACTGCTGAGGATATCCACTGCCAACGCATATAATTTACTCACAGCACTGTAGACGCTGCAGTCACTGCTGAGGAGCACGCACAGCCCTGCTCCCTCTGTCCCATCGCCGTCCCCGCTGCACATCCCTGCAGAGCCAGGGACGCTTTCATGTTGCTGGACCTGACCTGCCCTGAGGTTTTCCTGGCCACGCTGGGAGCTGGAGGAGTGTCCTAGGAGGGAGAGATTGAAAATGTTGTGGTTTAAAGAACTGCCAAAGCATCCTTTACTTTACCTTTTGATTTTTAACTGTGTTTTAATTCTCCTCACCACAGATACTACTTCAAAAAAGCAAGCGACGAGTTTGACTGTGGTGCAGTGTTTGAAGAGATTTGGGAAGATGAAACAATTCTGCCCATGTACGAAGGAAGGATTCTTGGGAAAGTAGAAAGGATCGATTGATGGCATCTGTGTTTCTTAAGAAAATTTAAGCTAGAAAAGTCTTTGGACACACAACAGTAGTGATGACAAGGGAAAAAAAAAAAAAAAAACTCTGAAGGAAAGTTTTGAACCAATGAAGAAAAAAAAGTGAAGTCTCTGAAGACTTTGCTGAATTAGCCTTAGAGGAAAAAAAATGGCATTTATTATTCATGAGTTGGGTACTGAGATGATAAAAACCCTGAACTATTTATTAAAAACATGACCACTGTTGGCTATTGGAGATGCAGACCGTGTTTGAGAGACTTCCATACATAATATATGATTTCCTGGGGATCTGAAATCTATGGACTAAGAGAAACTATGTATAGCTTACCTTAACAGTAATCCTTATTGATATTTATTGAACAGTCCGTTTTCCCTTAAATCCAGTTTTTGGATATGCTGCTTTAACAATGGAGAAGAGAGGGGCTGGGAAGTGGGGTGATGGGAGGAAGGATTATTTTATTTTTTTTATATTGTTCCCACTATCTAAAATTTAGGAGTGTGGCCAGGAGCGCATTCATGATTTTTTTTTTTTTGAAGGGGGAGGAGGGAGGGAATAATGTTGTGCCCAATATTTCTCCAAGTGAAGATAAAACTTTTCTAAAGAAATAATAATAATAAAAAATGAAATAAAAATACTGTCCTACCATTCATCTAGAGACCGGTGCATTTTAATCTATGCTGCTCTAATTTGAAATAAAGGTCTTAAGCGTTAAATATGTTAGATGCAATATAACAACAACAACAACTTGCTATTTCGTCCATGGATTTCTGTGGTGTGAGGTTTTTGCTTTGCTGCTGTCAGTGTTGAGGGTGCCATGTGGCATCCAGTGCCTATCTTGGTCGAGGCGAGCTAGAGCAAAACCCAAGTGTGGGAGAGCTGTAGAAGAAGCCATCCAGTTCCCATTTCCATACTTAACACACCAAAAGGACACATTGCAAAAGCCAGGTTAAAAACCCGTGTGTATTCCACATAGCTAGCTAATTTTTTAGCCATTCTACTTCAATGTTAGCACAACTTATATTTAAACGAGATGTAACTAACTATGATGGCGAGTATTTTCAGATAGTTGTGGAGCGTGTGATTCGTTGTGTGGTGGTTTTTGGTGTTTTTTTTTTTTTTTTACCTTACCCTCATAACATCCATTGGAGCTGATGGGAGGTGTCAGCGAAGGCTCTCTGCAACCCTTTGGAAAGCTTCACGTGTGTGTGCATGTGGGAGGGTGTTAGGACAGAGTGACCCTTTCCCAAGAAAGACCTTGCATTTCTACAGTTGGGTTTTGTGTTGATTAAGTTAATCTGTGCATTCTGTTTTGCCATTGCTACTTTGTGTAAGTCTGTATATATTGTAGAAAATGTATGGTGAAAATATTAATACACTATCTCTAGTGTTTTTAAAATTTAATCAGTACAGTACCTGTGCCTGCATGGTGTTACTAGACCATGCGTCGCCCTATATTCAGGGTTCAAGCTTTCCCTTGTTTGTTTAAGGGGTTTATGTATAAATATATTTTATGCCTTTTATTACAAGTCCTGTACTCATGACTTTTGCCATGGCATTTTGTTCTACTTATACTGTAAATTATGCATTATAAAGAGTTTCATTTAAAAAAAATTACTTGGTACAATAATTATTGTAATTAAGAGATGTAGCCTTTATTAAAATTTTATATTTTTCAAATTAATATTGTCTGACTTTTTTTTTTTTCCACCCCCTAATGTCTTAAAAGGTTGATTCTCATGTGTGGTGGTAGCTGAAAACAGTAGCTGAGCTCTGCCCTGCCTTCTCTCCCTCCCCTGCCTTGTCAGGAGCTATTCCTGCTGGGAAGCATTTGCAGTTCAAGTAGGTAAGGCAAAGGCTTGGGCTGTACTTGAGTGCAGTGATTAAATCACACACAGCTCATTCAGGTAACTCAGGCACAAATTTAGTATGGCCTGCAAAGCCTGCCTGATACGGATAGAAAGGGCTAATAGAGGATGTGGACTTTCTCTTGGGATGTTGAAGCCAAGGCGTGATTTCTTAAAGTCCCAGTGCTGGAGCTCTCCTACTAGCCCCTGATGGGACACCGGAGGGCTTCGTGGCTAGGTGATGGAGGGTAGTCACATCCATACCTAGGTGCGATTGAGCTGGGACTGCTCCTGGCTCCCAGCTCATCTCCCTTGATCACCCGCATCACCTGCCCGAGCAGAGCCCACCTCTTGCCTCGTCTGGCTGCCTTTGACCCAGGCGCGCGCAGGGGAGAGAGCTGATGGTGGAATAAGACAAATGCCGGGGGGCTGCTGGCTGCGGGCCGATCGCGCTGCTAACCGCGTGCCCGTCCTCGCTGGTATTCATGGTACAAAACCTATTTTATAGATGAACGACCTTAATTTGTTCCTGAGGGAAGCTGCCCATACCAGGGATGGATTTGTCTCCCAGCTGTCGCCCAGACCTTTCCCATCTCAAGCAAGTAATCCTGGGAAAGCAATTGTGGAAATGCTTTTGGTCTGTCATGTTGGTAACCAAAGCCAGCCTCTTTTCTTTTGCTAGACCAATGGCACCGACTACTCTTTTTTTTTTTTCCCTCCACCCTATTTTTTCTGTGAGGTTTTAAATTGTCTGGGTTATTTTGTGTGTATGAGAAGACTTCATTTAAAACATCAGTAAAACTTCTATCAAAGGGCTCAACTTCACACCGAGTACACAGAGCTCAGGACTGAATTCTGCACTTAAAGGAAGCTGCAGGCAGTTTTACACATTTAAATGGATGGTGCCTTGTTTTAAAAACCATCTGAAGTTCATGGGGTTCATCTTAATTGATAAGCTGGACATAACGGATGGGTGTAGGGAGACTTCAACAACATAAGGGAAGAAAGATTTTTTTCTCTCTCTCTTTTTTTAGTCTACCATCAAAGGTTGGGAACTTAGCACTACATCGTAGTATTATTTTTCTTCTGCTATTAAAATGAATCACACTGTGCCTAATTCTTCTTGGGAAGATGAATGTGTTTGAGGCAGCTTGAAGCCATTCAGTGCCTCACAAGCCTTTGCATCTTTCTATCAATGTTCCAAAATACTCACCTCTGTTTTTTGGATGTCTCTAGAAACAAAATATAAAATGGCTTCAAATACATGGCAGGCTGTTTAGCGGAGATGAAAGGGTATTTGAATAGTCTTTTAAAAATGAATGAAAAGTGAATACTCTCTTCTGTTTCAATTATAAGTGGGACATGGAGATCGTTAGACACAACCCTAATATGTGACACTCTGAAAATGTTCAGCTACCTTCAGCATTTCAGAAGCATTTTGTTTTTTAGCCTGTCTTGGGATAAAGATTGTGATTACAGGTCTGTCTTGTCAGCGTTTAAATGGAAAGGCAGCGTGGGAAAGTTGCATGGTTACAACTTTAAAAGTATAACTTCAATTTTTTTTTAAATGGTACAGAAGAGATCTGCCTGTCTGAGGGAGCGCAGCCTCCCTGGCACCCAGGGCTCTGCTCTCCGAGCACAACATCCCCCTGCAAGCGGCCGCGCTGCTTCCGCAGGCACGCGCTGCCTCGCCCACCAGTGCCATGCCCAGCACTGAGCTTTGCAAAAGCAAACCCGAGCCGGGCTCGCTGCAGGAAGGAATGTGTGAGCAAGACCTAACTGCTCCATACACTTAAATCACACTAATACTTAACACTTAGAGCATTTTTCATCTTCAAAGCCTGCTGGAAACATTCATTAAGCCCCACAGCACCCACGGAGGTAGGTAAGCCTGCCCGCGTTAGACTGTAGCACGATGCGTAATTGGCGGCATGGACGGGGCAAGCGGCAGCCGCGCCGGCCAGAGAGCTTCAAAGCCATGGTTCTGCTCTGCAGGCTGGGTCACGGTCCAACAAAAACACAATTAAAATGTGTCGACGGACCTTTAACAGTCCTCAGGAGCGTTTGGGCCTGGTGGAGCCTGGAGTGAGCAGCAGGCTGGGGGTTGGTTATGGGCATGTATCACCTAGAGGCTTCTGGGGGGACAAGAAAACACTCTCCCAAGTGCTTCACAGCTTGAATTTGTTGGGGGTGTGTGAAGAAGTGTAATGGTCTTGCTCGATCCCAAATGGAGCCTGAAGCAGTGGGGATTGGGGCTGGGCTTGGTCCTGGGGTGGGCAAGCAGCCACAGGGTCATCTCACCTCTGCATCATCCGAGTACCCCGAACGCGTGTGCTTCCCTTCCTTCAGCAAAACCCAGGCTGCATTTGGATGCAAAACAGGGCACTCTGCTCAGCCCACGCTGGCAGGTAGGTCAAAGCAGATGCAATGACATATTTTGCTTGTCTGTCTCTAGCCTGAATGTTTGACGTTGTGTAGCTCAAAGGCTGCAAAACTGAGTCAGTGTCCAAAAAAGCACGGAGCTGCCCCCAGTATAAAAAATAAAAAACTGCCAACCCCCTCAAGTCATGAGTTCTGTCTGATTTTTCAGTTCACGGCGTTTGGTGTGAGAGCAGGAGGCAATTACAGTGTCAGCCGCTAGAAGCTGCAGTGACTAAGGGTGCTGACTCACGCTCTGGTCTGTCCTCATGGGGCAGATGGAAGAGGTTTGGGTCCTGCCCTCCCACCGGAGGTGCCTGGCCCCACAGCAGGATGGACACCATGTCCCCGAAACACAAACCTGTCAACAGTGGTCTCTGTTGGCAAAATCAACTCAAAGCTCCGAAATTTCCAGCAGCTCCCCTGGAGGCGAGGGGTAGCGGAGGGATGCTGCCTCCCACAGCGCTGAGGACCATCACTGAAATGAGGGGCAGGCAGCAATAATCTGGGGAGGAGCAGGGGATCCCTTTGTCAAGAAAGCAATGCACACACTGAGCGATCTGCCATCGTCCCGCAGTCCCTCTGTGCCGTGCCAGCATCACAGGGGCCAGGAGTTTCCTATCCCTTGCCTGACGCAATTGAGAGCATCCCAAGTACATCAGCCCTCTCCATAGCCTTCCAGTGCTTTCCTGCACACCAGTTTCTCAGACAGTAAAGCAAAGACCCCAAAACAGTCATGAAATACCCCCTCCCTTCATGAACATAAAGGTAGACTACAAACTATACATTAATTTGAGTGGAGCCAGTGTTGAGGAGGAAGGGTGCCTTGCATTGGAGAAGCCCCATGAAAACTCATTCCTCTTCTTCCTCCTCCCAGGTGCCCTGATCCACAGCGTTTCAGTGCTGCTGCCCCCCCAGCATTTCTCGGGGCTCCCTGAGGTTTTCTCCCCTCTGCCTAGGGAAGTTTATTCCCTCCGAAGCAATGAGTCAGCCGCGCACTGGCCAGGCTGGCGCATCTGCTGCTTCACACTGCTGGGCTTGTATTGGCAATGTTTTTTCCTTTCTGCTTTCACCTTCCATTAACCTCATGTTCCTCAAGCACCTTCATCCAACTGCTCCACTCCAGGAGCAACCTCAGATTAATTAAAAAGGAAAAAAAGTAAGGAACACTTGGTCTTTAAATGAGGTTCCTATCCCATTGCTTTCAAACATTCTCTCTATTAATCACGGAGCCCAGAAAACACCCACACAGAGGAGGCTGGAGGATTATTTAAAGCAAATCATCTTCCTTCCCTTCTGTAAAAAGATCAGACTGGTTCTGGATACCGAAAGCAGCTCTGGTTCAGGCCCTTTCAATTATTCTCAGCAACGTCCTCGATTCCTGCCCCAGCCCTGCCCAGCCTCCTCGCACAGCCCAGCATACGCTCCTTCCCCCTTGATTTCATTAGCATATTACTAATCTTAATAAAGAGTCCCAAGCTGAATTTTTCTAACATTTAAACTATGGCATGCCATATGTTTTAGACTCTCTTTTAAATTAAATGAATGTTGTGCTGCGTTTAATCTTCAGGGAGCATTGAACCCACGCAGTAAGAGAGGAGGCTAATTTTGGACATCAGATCTAGGTGATAGCATAATTTCAGACAATTTCGGCTGACCTCCCTGGGCAATGCCCTTCGTCTCTTTCATGAGAGGATCTATTTTTAGGGAAGAAAGCCCATTAAGTCTTGTCTTCCTTAATTCAGTGCTTTACTTGATAAGATTTGACAGGTAGATTTTTTTTTTTTTTTTTAAAGAAAACAGAAAGACCCTCTGGGAATTCTGGCTTTCAACATTTGTCTTGGGCCCTGCAGGAGTCTGGAACATCTCTGAACCCTACAGTCCGCCCTGCTTTGAAACAACCGCCTCTTCCTTCCCGATGCGCAGCGCCCACGCTGCTTCCTCATCTGCAGTCCCAGCGCTCCCCTGGCCCCATCCTGGCAGCTCCGCACTCTGTCCGTGTCCCCCCGCAGCCGCACCGGCAGCCCGGCCCTGGCCCCGCGGGACGCCTGCCTTATTCCACCCAAGGAGCGCGGAGCCAGGGTGCTGTCTCCGCGGGGTCTCGCCGGGCTCTTTGCTAACCCTTTGTTCTCACCTTCTGCTGTGACAACTCAAAGAGAGCTCTCACCCCCACCCCCCCCAAATCCTTCACAAGTCAAAGGATAAATGGGATGTGTGGCCAGGGCGCTCCTGCCTTGGCTTTTCTCTTCCCCCCCCTTGCAAAGCACCGCTTCCCAGAGAAATGCTGCGGTCTCGGCACCGTCCCTGCGAGGGGCTTGCTCCTGGAAGCCAACAGCCTGGCCGAGTGGGTCCCCTGCCGCCCTCCCCAGGCTGCCCCCTGGGCAGGAGGCTCTCCTGTGTGCTGGGGGAGCCCAGGTAACCCTCAAGATCTCATCCAGACCTGCAATATGAATGGCAAGGAGTCTGGCAAAAAACCTTTCCACCCTTCAAAAACCCCAGCATCTGCAGGCGGCTGCAGCAGCCTGACAGAGCTTGGAGCAAAAGGTTTGTGCCTTTTCTAAAGCTCTTGTTTCTTAAAATCCTTACATCTTTGAAGGTTTTGTGCAGCCCTACAAACACAGCATCGGTTTCCAATTGCTTCGCAGCCAGCTGCTAACCTGTGTCTCCTCTACAGGTAAAAACATTAAAGGATCGCGCCAGCAGATGCAGGGTGGGTGAGGCACACGCGCGGTGCAGCTGTAGCAGCAACAGTCGTCACACACAACAGGGTGGGTGTCCCCGGTCAGCAATTTGTGTTCAGAGACTGACCAACCTCCCTACAGCCCCAGCAGGACAGAGGCAAAGCACAATGTTTGGGACATCGGTCCCGGGACAGATGTTGTAAAACCAGCTGGTACCCAAAGATGATTCGGGAATAATGATGAGGCATGTAGGCAGGGAGCCCGCTCCAGCCAGAACGGCCGGGGAGGGGTTAAAGCCTGCAGCACGTTGTTGCCATGCAAAAACCACCCAAAACAGTGAGTTTTGCATTGAGATTCAAATGCCCGGATCAAAGCAGAATTCCAGGAAGGAAGGGCCAATTTAGGTTGGAACCAGAGAAAACTTTCTCAGCTAACTTCTGGGAAGTGAAACAACCAGGTTTCAGAGAGCCTCAATCAAAAAGGTACCTTGAAGGGAGACAACGTTTCCGCAGGAGCAGAGGAGGTGGCTCCTTCCCTCTCCTCCCAGCAAGGAAATTATTATTGGACACCGGGTAACAACACACCCCATTACAATACTCGCCCCGCTCTTCTGAAGCTGTCACTGAAACTCCCTTGTTCTTTCACAGCCTTCCAGAAAGGGATGAGCGCGAGCAAGTCCTGCCAGCCACCAACAGGCGCTGGCAGCCCCGCGCCACCCGCCGCTGGTGCCATTCACGTCCAGGCTTTCCCCAGAGCCACTGCAACGCACCGAGCCAAACGCCCTAAACCTTCAGAGACCGCTTGCATCCAAATCCGTGCTTCATGGCCTTTTGGGATGGCCTCTGGCCCATAACACAACATTTGATGAAGTAGCCAAAGCACTATTTCCAACTTTTTCTTCCTTACAGTTTATTCCAAAGCAAACAAACAAATGAAAAAAAAACATGTTTAAGAATTTAGCTTTGCTAATTTATGACTATCTAAGCTGTCCTTTCTCCTTCAGGATTCACTGCCTGACCTTGGTTCAGCTGGAAGAGGAGGGAGAGCTCTCACCTTGCCTGTGTGACAGGTTGCCAAAGCAGGGAGAAAGTGTCTACTCACTTATTCTAGTAGCATGTAGTGCTTTTGTATTTCAAGTCTTTGTAGATTTGCAATGCCTTTAAAAACCCTTGCAACTGTCCAACATGGGGTGTTTAATTACCAGGTAAAAGAATTTTTTTAGACTCCATTTAATTATTTGATTGCACAGTAACCAAAGAGTGTAAGAGGGCTGTAGCCAGAAGGCACTTCAAAGCAATGCCTTGATGTTTCTTAGTGGGCATTAATGGTTTCTGAAGGCAGGAGATTGTTTAAAAAAAATATTAAAACCCTCCTCATGATCCCGCCAGCAATCTCAAAAAAATGCATAAACACTGGAATCCTCTGCCAGGGAGGAAAAAAATAGTTCAAAGGGATCTGAGAGTTTTCATGTAAAGTTTAGAGTTTAAGGCGTGACTGTTGGCTACGGAGCCCCACTGTTTGAACTCTTGTTTATTAAAAACAGTTTCCCAGCATTTCACAGGGTTCAGAAAGACAACAGTAAAGTGCAGCCTTCTTCACAGTGCAGTGTTTAAAGGCTCCATTGATTTCTACCTATATGTTTTATCTTTTCTTTTCTTTTTTTTTTCTTTTTTCCTTTTTTTTTTTTTTTTTTGATCAAACACTGAAGTTTAGCACAATATCCAAGAGAAGGCCAAGCTGGGTATGAGGAAGAGAGAACTGGTCTGGAATAAGGGTTTTACTTTATTTTTAAAAATACTTTTCAGCAGTTCACTCCAGACTCCTCTGTGCCCCAGAAGGCTGGATGACAGCAGCAGCAGTGTAAGGAAATGACAATTTGGCCGGCCCAAAACTCCAACTGCCTTTTTGATATTATCGCCAACCCTCCAGCCTTTATCCAAGAACAAGCCTCAGCTAACGTCCAGCCAAACAATCAGCCACTCGGAAAGGAAAAGTCAGGTTTTTCTCAGGGTGGGAGACAATCTTCCAGCCTGTCCTGTCTGGGCATGCACGTTACTTTTGATGAGCCCGCTGCCATACCATGAGTTGTCTCATTCTGTGCTTATATATTGCTTTTTTTTTTCTGTGGCTTCAGCCAGCCTCATTTGCTTGAAAGCCCTACTTTTTAAAGGCAGGGCTGTTCGTCCAGCAAAGAAGCAAACCAAGGGGGAGAGGGAACTGCAGCACGGCGCAGCTTGGACCTGCTGGCCGTGGCTGGGGAGGAGATGGGCTTCGAAAGGGGCTTGGGTCCATGCAAGGGCAAGGAGAGAAGCATGTGGATACATGGGAGCACTGGGAAAATCCTGTGCTGCCCTGGGAATAAAGCTTACAGCTGAGTGTTTTAGCAAGTTCTGAAGTCTAACTGGAGAGATCTGAAGATAATACAGCTCAGAGCTGCCCAAATTTTGCCTTTAACAACAGAGGCTATCATCCATCCAGTGCAGGCCTAGAAGTATTGCCAGAAGACATTATAAAAGGCACATTAAGAGCAGAATTAAAGTAAACATAAAACAAAACAAACAGAAACATCTGCTGAGCAGGTAGCCTGAGAATAAACTCCTTAATTAAAGCTGTTCTCAGGGCTGAATCCTCAGCTCCAAGTCACTGGGGCGCTGCCAGGTGACACTAGCTGAGGTCCTGTCGCAGGAGAGAAAGAGCTAATGACAGAGTTGTGTCAAAGACTGGTTTGCCTTGCACAAATGCAGCAAAGGGAAACTAGGATGTTCAGGAAGCAAACAGGGTTTTGTCTGAGTCTCCAGGCTCGGTCCTGCCAGACTCCTCTGCAAACATGGCCAGGAGCTAACGAGAGACCAGTGATCTTCCTGAGAACGTCCCTGTGCCCAGAGTGCTGCAAGCTGCAGTGGGATGGGGGAGCATGGGGAGAGGGTTTCTAGAACTCTCTTGAGGGAAACAGATGTGTGTAATGGATTAAGACAGGTTCAGGTGAGGTCAGACCTCGGGCATTTAAATCACACGCAGGATTTTGCACCAGAGGGGTCACCTTTAAACCTGAGGACAAGAAACAGCATCCTCTTGAATGAGAAGGTGCTTGCTAAGAAAGATTGCATGGGAAAACGCATCACGTGCTGTATAGATATGGCGATAAACCAAGACTGCAGTGGGGAAAGAAGCTAAAGAAAAAAAATCCCTATGTGCAGAAGGGAAGGAAGGACAGAGCCCCAGACTTCTCGCTCTAAGCAGCTGCTGGCACAGGGCTGCTCCGAAGGTTCCCCTGCCCTGCTGCCACCGGCTGCCAAGCACAGTGAGAGCGTGGAGCTGAGGTTCTTCTCCTGCCGTCCCCACTCACAGTAAAAATCTCCTCTTTCCAAACTCCAGGGATTGGTGGAAAATATGAACTTAATTCTGGGTTCTGTTTTCCTTAAATCGGCGCAGTTCCAGTAAAATCAGATTAAAATACCTCCAGTTCCTGATGTTTGGGGATATTTAAAGTCAGATCAAAGCACTTTTAACCAGTCCTTTTGGTAGCACGTTTGATGAGAAACACAGGTGCACTAATATATGAAGCTAGCAGCCGGGCTGATTTAAATGCTGCCTTGCAATTCTGCTTCTGATCCCCTTAAATATCAGCTGGGGGCGAGGGGAAGGAATGGATGGATGATGTTTTAATAGAAGACTAGCTTTTTTTCTCATGATGCAATTTGAGCAGCTTCACTTTCTGCATGAAAACTTCAACTTCCTTACTTTTTTTTTTTCTATAATAATTATGAAGAGAAAGAGACTGTCAGACAATGGAGAGCCACGAAAAGGTGGAGAGTAAAGTGATTTACAGGCCATAATCTTTCAAGCACACGATGTGGGCTTGTGCTCGCAGGGAACCAAGCACGAGCTCCATGTCTCACGCACAGAGCCCAAGCACAGAGCCCTGAAGGTCCAACCCTGACATGCAGATGACTTTTTTTATTGTTTTATTGCATGCATGCAGAACTAGCTGGCTCTGCTGGCATGATGGGGTTGAATTCTGTCAGGTGCAAGTGAGGAACTGGGTCCAGGGCTGGTTTTAGCCCTGAGTCCACCACCACTCTGTGCTCTCCCATTGGATGGGGAAAGCTCTCCCAACTCTGTAGCGCTTCACATGGGAGTTTTGCAGGGATTTCCCTGGAGGCATTTAGATGGGATTTTTGCTTTTGGAGATTAGAGAACAAAACCCAACCATACTCAGCAAAAGGGACTGGATTCTAGATAATTATCTGCAGAGTTAACCCCAAACAAAAAAACGCTGATATTGACAAGCAGAGCTATTGAAAGCAAAACAGAGCTGCTTCAGGGGCATGGATCCCTTCCCTGATATTTTGGGTACCACCATTTGTCAGGAATTTTGAGATGATTCGTTTCAGACTTGGCACTCATGGCTTTCTTGTCCTGCCTCCAGACAACACCTGCTCCATTCAAAACATACCCTGCTAACACAAAATGAAGGCAGGCTAAACTGAATTTTCTGACAACACCAATTAAAAGTTGTAACTGTTATACTTCAGGAAAATCAGCATGTTTGTTACAAAGGGTTCAGCCCTGGTTGTTGACAAATGACGTGACCCCAACAATTCATCCCCAGTGAGACAGGATGGAAAGCAGTATAGGATTTTCTCTGCTGGGAGCTTTCAAGTTTTATTGTGTGCAATTAAAATGCAGATGAATAACATAGTAAAATAATAAAAACCTCCTATAAAAGTGCACCAGTGAAACAAAACTGTCAAAACATAGGAGGGGGAAAAAAAAAAAGAGCAAACGTTTTTTCTCAAAAAATCATGAAAGTTTAAACAAACTCATTGTTATCAAGAGATAGCAAAGACAGTGGTTTGGTTACTGCTTCCCATCTGCTTGTGTAAAACTCCTCGATAAGGTGGCTGGAAACATGAAACCCTGCAAAACACGGGCAAAACACAGCCCCCCCCAGCTTCATCCTGGTGGCATCTCAACCCCAGTGCTGCTGTCCCCACCTGCACCCGAGGTGGCACTGCCTTGCGTTGCATTGAAGGGAAGCACGGAGACACCATCCTGGCACAGGCCAAGAGCCTGCCTGGACAAGTTGCTTTGGCTAGCGTGAAACTGCAAATGGCCCCTAAGATTTAGAGTTGTCAACTTTTTTCCCTTTTGTAGTAAAATCACATTCAAAATGCAACCAAAACTTCGTGGACACTGCGTGGCTAGGGAATGGCTTCATTTGTATAAGATACATTGTTTTAACCGAGCTACTGTCAATTTATAAATCAGAGGCATAAAAAAAAAAAAAAACCACAACTTTTTTTTTGTCAATTCAATCACTTCCGTGTCAGAAGACGCCAGATTTGTGTTTCCCATTTAAACTGAATGCAAGCACAGAGGAGAATAAAGTTACAACAAACACTGGATGGGACACGGATGGGGCTGGATGCGGCCATGGCATGGGTGGCACGATGCTGCCCAGCCCCTGGTCCCCCCCAGACCTAGCCGTCGTTTCACCAAGCCCTACCTTGACTTTTACATGAGCGGGTTTTGCCATATGTTTTAAAGCACCGTAAAGACCTAATAATAAAAAGGAAGAATGATGCACTGTGTTCACAAACTGTTTCTCTTGTGATAAATTACAGGACTGAACAACAAACAAGGCCAATAACAGAGAAGGAAAATAAACAAAACACACAGCCTGAGCATCAGCAAGGAAATCAGATGTTAAAGCTGAATGGCCAGCAGCTGCTTTGCAGCATGCTCCTGGTGGCTCTGTGTCTCAGCTCTGAGAAATCCAGGCAAGCCAAGGCACAATTTGGGTAATGTATCTTATGCTTTGCACTTCAGGTACCTGATTCAGCAGTGAAGTAAAGAAAAATCCCTTAATTGAGAGGGCTTGAAGGGAAGACACTGCTGCGTGTTACAAGTTTGCTCCAGTCTGTGGTTAGACGCTCTCAGCAGATGCTATGTACATTCTGGGTGGGTATCAGAGCTTAGATGATCACCACTATGACACTTCACCTCCTGTTAGCTTAATCCCTGGGGCTCGGAGCTCCCCTCGCGCAGCTGGGCAGATCGGGTCCCAGTTCTGCACAGACTTAACCACTAACGCTGAGGCACACGCGTTTGCTCCTCTCCTCCGTCTCATACAGCACTAAGCGAGCTGGGGGCATGAACTCCAAGCAGTTGTGTGGGCACAATTCTTGGCTGAGCGAAGGGCACCAAGACACCCCGTAACACCCCGTGGGCAGCCCTATTTCCCCTGTATTGCCCCCATCACATTGACCCTTGCCAAGCTTGATGGAGACTGAGTCAGGGCCGCACTGGTGGCCAGGCAGGATAAAAGCACAAGAACCACCCCCCCATGCAAAACCACCCTAAAAACATGGGGTTTTAGCTCAGGCAGTACAACCTGCTGCTGTGTAGTCGCTTGCAATTCCCAGCTCCAGCTCTCCTGATCTGCACCACCCCGGGATTTGCTCCGTTTGGAGCACTTCAGAGTGGCTCCCGTCTTCCTCCGCGGTTCCTGCACTTACAGTTGTGATTTTCCCCCCTTTCATATGGCCATTGAACTCCTGCTATCTCTCTGAATTCATATGAATGGCTTCCTTTAAGTTTCCCCTTTAGCTCTCTCTCCTTCCAACAACGTTTTGATGATTTTGATTCCCCCAGACTCCCTTCTCCCCATCTCCCCTGTCCTCACGCTGCTCATCTGCCTCTAATCCATCGCATGTCCCCAAGACAGCATTGGTGGCACTTGCTGCGTGGGCGACCCGTGCAGGGGACACAGAGCATGATGCACTCAGGTGATGCCCTCAGGACTCTGGGGGGGATGAGGCGTTGGGAGCGACGCAGGGACAATGTTAGGGCCATGCCGGCACCCACTGCAGGTGCAAAGAGCTTGACAGATAACCAGCCTGTATCTAGGCTTGGTTTTAACGTGGAAGATGTGGTGCTTCACTTTAAAGTTGCAGGGAGGAGGGTAAAGTCTTTTATCTGCATTTCTTCATAGGCAAGACAATAAAGAAACGCCAAACGCAGCTCATCCCACACGGTGCTGGCCGTCAGGACAGAAAACAGGCAGAGTTTGGAACCGAGCATCACAAGGGAAAATGGGCAGAATGAACCACTGCCGATAAGCCCAGCGCTGCCCCAGAACCGGTCTGGGGAGGCCCGCGTGCTCCCTCACCACTCGAAAGGCAGCGCACGTTAGGCACTGCACTGCTGAGCCCTTGGTGACCAAGCTGGGCTCTGACTTTTGTCCAAGATGACGTAGAAAGAGATTTTTTTTTTTATTATTTTTTTTTGAAAGCATTGAGCAATACCCAAGCATGTGCAAATCAGAACTTTTGCAAAACACTGGCTCGCACCAGCTTTCTGGGATGGAAACCGAGGATGCTGACATGTTTGGTCCCAATTTACTCAGATTAGCAATGCTTTTAACCCCCCACACCTGCAGCCTGCTGAGCTTTGGCCCTGCCTCCCTGTGAGGGCACAAAAATGCCCAGGCAGCGGCCACACAAGCCCTTGGGTGGATGCCATGGAGGTCTCCGGACACGACTGCTCACTCCTTGCACAGCCCGAGAGGGAGACTGGGACAGGGCCGTGCCCTGCCAGGTTGCTGCTTTTGTCTATAGCCATGCTTTCACCACTCTAAAGAGTTTGCTTAAGGCAGAGCCTTCTCTGGGGTCCAGGATGTCTTTCTTGCATTTTATGAGTTTTTTTCCTAATTATGGAATTTCTTTCAATCTAGACCTCCTTTGATCATGGCTGGCCCTAGAGAGAAGTCGTCTTGTCAGGATCAACTGAGAAAAGGAGGAGATGATAGACGCAAGTGACCTGCCCAGGATAACTAAGAAAATACGCAGCAAAGCAAAGATGCGAACGCAAGCTGTGCACAGCCAAAGCTTTGGAGAAACCATGGGACAAACCTTCCTCCCAGCTTGTGATCTATCACCGCATCCTTCCAGGCAAACCCCATTTCAAGTGGGAACTAGAGCTGAGCAATCAGTTAGTGTTTTCTGCAGCAATTTTGCTCCCCAGGTTCAGGCCGGGTGGGAGCGGACCATTCCCAGTGCCATCTGATCACCCAACAGGAACTTCTGAGCCGGGACTCGCTGCTGGTGCAGGAGAAGCCGCCCCGGTTAATCAGCGCTGAGGAGACCCCGCTCCGATTCAGCTGACGGATCACGAAGACCTTCTTATAAAACTCAGTTAAATGAGATTTCTTCAGAAGAAGGCTATTTTCAGTGCCACTCTGATTATTTGCCCTCCGTTGTCTTCCATAAAGGATACTGTGAAGTTAATGATCCAGCCGTGGAATTTTAAATAGCTGCTTCATGACTAACAACATGTGCTCCGGATCAGCTCGAGCCTGTATTTACATATTTCCCATGATAAGTCAACATATGGTTCTTGTTTGTAACATGGAGTTGCTCTCTTCATATTATTACCATTTTTTTCCCCTTTTCACAATTACAGGGGAAAAACCTTTTCTTATAATTAGTGTTAGAAGTGCTGTACAAATAAGAAGCTATTAGGGTAACTGGGAGCCCACTAATTTCTTTATTTTGATTCCCACTCAATCCCAAACCCGCTAGTCATGCAGGGGCTCAGGCTGCGCTCGCCAGTGCCATCGAATGCTCAAGGTCAGCTCTCATCATCACGCTCCCAGGCAGCAAGAAGGGATTTCACAACCCTCTTTGACAGCTTGGCAATGGCCCTCTTTGGGAAACTTGTGCTAATGGTTTGAATTTCTTCCCTTTTGAATTTGCAGTTTTAAGTACGTAGATAATTTGTACAATTGTTTTTTTTTTTTCCCTCTTCCCCCTCTATTTCCCTCCCCACATCAAAGCAGTGGTTCATGGCTGGATATAAACATCCTAACTGCACTCTCATGGCACTGCTGGAATCACAGGAATTGGTGTTTTCCAAGCCCCGGTGTTGTTTTCCCTGGTGCTCCACTCCCCCGACTCCTCTCTGACGATTCAAGTCCTGAGGCTTCAGCTATTTCCTTTGGGAGATTATCCCACATGGAAATGGGCTCCAACCATGAAGAATTTTTTCCTTCAACCCAGTCACAAAGATTATTTCCCTTATTTAATCTCATTACTCCCTCTTGAACTGGGCTAAATAATTCCCATCCTCCCAGAGTATTTACACCCCTCTCATACTCGCAGACAGATACCGTATCCCACCCTTAGTCATCATTTTGCCAAGCTAAACATATGTAACTCTTTTAATCCTTCCTCATAAATCAGTCCAGCCTTTCATCGTTTTTATTGCTCTTCTCTGAAAACCGTCCAATTTGTTGACATTGTTCTGCTACGGAGGTGCTCAGAGGATGGATATTCCAGGTGAAGTTCCACTGCTCACGCAGCACCAGTATGAGGTTCACTGACACCATCTTCCTCTCCAATTACCTTGGTGCAGTTCTCAGGACCCACACTTGATGCTGCAGCCTCTGCTGATAGGAACAAGCACCTGAGGATCTCACTTGGGCTAATGAACAAGAGTTCCTGGGACCAAACCCCCTGAACACCCAGTGTAACCTCTCTGAAGGGGTTTGGTGCTCACATCACCCCACTGAGGTCTGCTGTGTGACTCGACCACATGAGGGTGATCATGCAGAAGGGGCTGTGTCAGGAGCTGGACCTTGCTCTGCAATATTTGATGCTGCAGGACAGCCATGCAGGAGTTTGGCTCCCCCTGCTTTGAGAACCTAAACCCTCCCAGGTCTGGGAGGTACAACCAGGTGGGGTCATCCTCTGCCCACCTCATCCACTGGAATTCCCACACATCTCACGGGATGGCACAGCCATGGAGCCAGCGGGTGCAAGCATGCAACTGCATTGCAGCTCCGCTGTGAGCAGGGCACTGAGAGGGAACCAGTATTCCCATAAAAACATACTATAAAAGCAATGCAGCAATGTGAAGTGTGCAGTCATCCCTGTGCCATGCACAGAGAGCCAAGAGACCCAGCTGCTAAATCAGGGAGCATCTGCAGCATTTGGGGGCTAAATACAAGGAGTGACGAGTCCTGCGTGGCTTCAACATGAACCGGGGCAGATGCTGTGGCTGACACATGGGTTACTCTGGATTCCACACTGGTTTAACCGGTCTTTCGTAATTAGTCTGTTCAAAACAGAAGTCTTCTCTGAAAGGAATTAAGGTTCCCTCTGAGATCTGTATGGTGATTACTGTTATTTATAGGTTACTTGTATTCCGCTAGCACCTCCAGCTGCCATCACTGTTGCTGCTCCAGGGAAGGTGCGACCTCGCCGGGCTGTGCACAAAGGGAAATGCATGCACTGGGATGGAGAGCACGGCCGGGCTGAACCGCCCAGCCCCAGCTGCACTGCCTGCCCACCCACCTCTCCCCGGAGCCCCAGCCCACTCCACGCGATGCTGCGCAGACTCGGGGCAGGATGTGACACAGCCTGGCCATGATGTAGTGATGCTCAAATGATGTTACAGCAGCTTGGAAAAAGCACCCTGCACTGTCCTCAGGATTTGGCACGGGGGCATCGCTAGGTGGGCAGGAGCTTCTCTTGGGCGAAGGGAGGCAGCCCAAGAGCCCCCACTTTTCTCTTCCCTGGCCATGCAGCTGCACTGGCATCCCTGGGCGTCCTCTCCCAGCAAGGCTGGCTGGGGACAGCTGTGACCCCTCTCCACCCCGCAGACCTCACTGGCATGAGTGGCGGGTGCCCGCTCCCCGGCTGTGATTGCCCCGATCTCACACTCCCATCACAGCCCCTCAGGGCGTTTTGTGCCCCAGCCCCCAGGCGCTGCAATGCCTGCCCACAGGGTAGGGAAGGGCTGGTGTGGGATGGGGCAGAGCACCCTCCACCCCAGAGACACTGTTTAAAAGAGACCATGCTGTGGTTTGCACCAAAGCTCAATTTGCAGATTACACCTTTATGAGGGGGCTCAGGTGGAGGAGCATTGTTGGGGAGCCCCATCTCCCCAAAGCATGGTCCAGAACTGCAGTTGTGCCTGGTTCTGGTACCGTTGCCTCGTACCCTCTGGTGAGCCCAAGGCCCTTCACGCTGCAAAGCCCCATGGCTTTCTGCTGCAAAGCTAGCTGCCTTCAGCACAAAGTTAATTCCCTTTGGCTCTCAGAGATGCCACAATTCTTAATAAATAGTCTAGGATAATAAATACCCTGGTGAGATCAAAAGATCCTTTAAGAGCCTTAATAAAAAAAAATAAAAAAAAAAAATCAGGGAAGTGCAATTTGGTTCTGTTCTTAAACACTTTTCTTCTCTCCTCTTCGTGGAAGGTGATGGCTACGTAACTTTTACATTTCAAAGATCCACATCTCATTTTATGTAAAGAGGCAGGCTGAGGGCTTTGTGTTTTCCCCAGTTTTGTCCAGCAGTTGTCCCACTAACCAGCCGCCAATGGAAAGGGATTTCTCCCTTCACCTGCTGACAGCATTTTCACTTTGAAAGCGAGAGTTGACTGCTTCTTAATTAGTGCTGTCATGAGCTGGTCACTAAGGGTTCGGAGTATAGTGAACAAGCTCATCTATTCACTCCTGCTCTCGGCTCGCACATCCCGGAGCTGCGAATCCAGCACAGCCTCAGCTGCCACTGCCGGCAGCTCCTGGGGATTCTCCTAATGGCCCCATTTAAACCATGAAACACCTCTCAGAAGCCTTGCAAATAAACGCAGTGCACTTTATAAAAAGAACAGAGATTGATATGTTATAAAAGAGAGTTTCCTTTCAGACCCCAGGTATCCCGAGGTGCTTTACAAAATAATGTTAGGGGCCTGCCGGTGGAAGCCAGCTCTGGATTTGCCATCGCAATTCTGCTCGTGCAGAGCTCAGGCTGTGGCTGGTCCCTGCCAACACAGCCAGCCGAGGTCCAGCCATCCCCTTCCACCAGGGACACCCCCGGCTTGCACCCTCTTGCAACACCACTCACGCAAATACACCGATAAGGACAGAAGGGTCCCATAGGAGCGATATCTCACAGAAAAGCGGAAAAGCGGTTTTCTGGGTGAAAATGTTCAGATAACGAGAAGGGACTGAAGCAATCCCAGCCAAGGGAGCAGGGGCTGCTCGGGGCGCTCCCAGCCTGGAGGTCACCGCTGGCCACCTGCGGCACGGCACAGGCGGGTCGCTTCTGCTGAAATGCGCTTGGGTTTTAACAGGGGAAAAATCTGGTTCTCATTTGAACTTGCAGAAATATTCAGCTACTCAAAGAATCGTTAAACTATGAAGAATGTAGCTGTTTTGTCTATTTGCAGAGGAACACATGAAATTAGTACTATAACTAGTATTTGTGTTTATTACAAAAGCACCTAGAGAGAGCGATGGGCCAGGACCACACAGTGGTATGTGCTAGCAAAACAGAGCAAGTGACGGGTCCATAGCATGAGAGCAAAGATGCTTCCAGCCCCGTGCTCCACCACTGTCCTATTTCATCTGCACAGCACAATAAAAGCAGCTCCATCAGCCAGCACACCTTCCACAGCCAGACAAGTGGATGCATGTAATCCTATATAAAACTCCCACTTTTTTTTCCTTAAACAATATTTTATCTTGAAAGTATTAGCAGCAAATAAAGATGGAGACTTTTTGCCCAGACTACATTGCACATAGCATTCAGCATCTCTGCATCTCCCGTACTGTAGATTTCCATCTGATTGCCGGGCTTACAAATGTGCATGTTTCCCTTTGCGTGTTGGTTTGAATCCATACAAAATACAGGATAAATTTCTTTTGAAGAAAGTGGGAAAGGAGTATGGCAACAAGCCTAGGTAGGTATTGAGTTACTTTCTGTAATTCATATTTTCCCTAATGAGAGGCTTGCAAGAAAGATACTCCTCTGGTCGCTGTTCAAGTCAGACAGGTATAGCAGCAAGTGCACCAGACAGGAATATGTAATCTAGAGATGGCTTTGAACCAGCTCCCAGGATATGAGCACTCTTGAACTTTAAAAGTATTTAGATCCAAATCTGGATCTGTGCTTTGTGGTTGACCATTTAGCCCACTCCCCGACCACATTATGTGTGTGTATATGTGTATGTATTTTCAACAATGATCCAAATCAAAACATAAGATGTTAACAACTTTTGACTTCAAGGAAATTGTTGGCATTTCAGTTTTCTGACTTATATTTGTAAAATTGAGAGGACTTACACTAATGTTCCTAGCATATGACTTTCAGCACTTTCCTGAAAGTATTACTCCATTTTGCAGACTACCCCAGCTCAAAACAGTTAGAAAATAAAATAAAATAAAATACAGGAATATAGTAGCTACAACAACTTGTGTGATTCCTGTACCAGAGCACTTCATCAAATCCTTTCTTTGTGCTAGGATCAGCACAGCAACCTCCTAACATTTGAGACATCCTCCACCACAAGACTGGAGACAAGACAAGAATCCTGAGCAAACTCAGGATTCCCCGATGGTAGCTTGATACCTTCCAGGGAAAATCAGAATTTCGATGAATTTATCAAGAGGTTTTCAGGCCAGGAGGGAAGGTAATAAAGATACAGAGTTCAGGCCAAAGCAGCTCCCCAAACGCATTCCAATAACTTGGAGATCTCAGATAAGAACAATTCTTTTAATCTTTTAACAGCATTTCAAATTTATTACTCAATGGAGTGATTGCAGACACTTTGAGTAGGTTCTGCCTGCATAGCGACAACCTGCTATGCTAGCCACGTCACAGGTTTCTGTTTCTTGGCCAAATCAGCTTGCAAATACTCTTCCCTGAATATATCTATGAATTAAAACAATTAGTTCCCATGAAGCTGCATCCTCAATACAACTTTGAAGTTTTCCTTTTGAGAGCATCAGGGTCATTAAGAGTCATTCGTTGCAGCGACTGCAGCAAAGGAGTCGGGATTCAGAGGTGTAAGGACAGCCAAAGTGTGAAGGTGTAATTTGTAAACCTGATAATCAGCTTAGAATGCATCCCACAGAATTTCACGGCATTACTTGTGGTGTTTTCACAGTGGATATATGTTACAAGAATGGACAACAGGATCTCTAAAATCTTCTAAGTCTTTTATCTCTACAATTACATTTTCAATAGGCTTTAAAAATAGAAGACCTTTCATTAATTTTCTCTCTCAATGGGAGAAGCACCCATAAAACTAAAAGTTAAATTTGGCCCTTGAGCTACATTTGGTGGCTCTCACAACCTGGAAAGCCCAGGCTATGCTAACAGGGGAAAAAAATTCTTGGAAGAGGAACTTTTCCTTCTTTTGAAGTCAGAATGGATTTGCAAGGGTCTTATGTGATGAGGGGACAGTTTTAAGTAGAGGGGATATGTGTATAATTTTAACCATGTAAATAGTCCTTTGCAGCCTGGGAATCTTCAGACATTTCAAGGCTTTAAGAAGCTGGCACTGCATACTCGTTAAAATCAGTTTAACCACTTGCCAAGAGGTTTAAAAGAAAGACGACACCTATTTTGCATGAATAGTAATATTACCCTGATGAATTTAGTTATACTAATGGGAGAGCTTAAAGAATATGCTCCTGCCCATGATGGATTTTTTAAGGCAAATAATAAGGTTCTGGAGGGTGTAACCTAAAATAGACATTTCATAAAAGATTCATCCTTGAACAAAAATGTCATGAAAGCATGAAATGAAAAATAGACGACAATCAGAATTCCTCTTGAAGTGCTTTGTAGTAATTATTTTAAAAAATCCTCACAAAAGACTCTTTTCAATTGCAGAATAGCAAGTGAGGTCTGTATGGTTCAAGGCCAAATAATTTCTGCAATGGAAAAAACAGCTTCAGTTCTTCAGTTCTGATGTAAGGTATTTTAAATGGGCATGAGCTTCAATTATTGCTTTCTTTTCTCCAGCTTCTGTGAGCCATGAATTACCCACAGATAAACCCCCTACTCCTCAAAGTGATGACCAACATCATTCAACTCCTTAATGCTCCTGATTCCACAGCGACACCGAGTATCACAGACTCCATATGAGGGCCAGGGGGCTGTTGGGCTGCACATATGAGAGAACCCTCGAGTAGCTCCAAAAGCACTGTGGATGGGGCTGGAGACCTCTCCTTGTCAGTCTCCAGCTGGGCTGGTCATGCTGGTGGATGGAGTCTGCTCCTGGGTGACTTACAGTAGATTGTGTTGGGAAGGTTGGACCTTTTCTCTCCCCTAACTCTCGTGTCCTGCTTGTGCCCCACAGGTCCCACAACCAGCTTTTTGCTCTTCCAGCACGTTGCTGGAGGGTGAGAGGGGGCCAAGGAGCAGGGGATGTGCTCCTCCTCTAGTCCTTGTCCTCCTCATTGCTGCGAGAAGGCGGCTGTGGAAGCAGCATCTCCCCAGAGCAGCATCTCCCCAACTCTGGAGAGGGATGTGTCAGAAAGAAACCTGGGACCAGCACAGACACTTAAGAGCTGAGCACAGATAGCTAGATGCCCTGACAGTATCTAACAGTTGCTATCAGAAGAGTACCTAATGACAGCACTACTGATACCATCTTTAGGTACCTTTAAATGACTGCCATTGTGGGAGCACATCACCGCCATCATGGTGACAGATCTGCTCTAGATGACATTGGCTACAATGGAGTTGCACATTTGAGTCACTCAAATTATGAACAATTCTGGAAAGCATCGGCACATGGACTCACCCCATACCAACACAGTGACACTGACCCCTACCCCACGAGGCAGGTACACGCTGCCCTCCGACCTCGGTGGCAGCCCACGTGGAAGCTGGTGGAGCAGCGCATGCATGAGATAACCCTTGGGGAGCTCCAAAAGCACAACTGCTAGCCGAGCCTGCTGGCGTGTCCACAAGGGCTTTCCGGTGCCTTGGCATGCAGGGTCCCGCGGCAGGGAGTGAGCGCAAAGGGCAGCGCGAGCCAGGCCTGGCTGCCATCTCCCACCACTCCCTTCCCAGGGCTGCTTCACACTGCCGGAGCTCACCTTGCTTTCCTCTCTTTTCCCTTCTCGAGTCTTGTTCAGGAGAAGGCATTTCCCAAGCTGCCAGAACAGTGAGTGGCCGCTCCCCGAAGCTCAGGGTCACCCAGCGGTGTCAGATCGGTCCCCAGGGAGAAGGGGAGCGGGCAGGGCAAGACAAAGGGCTGACTTTGTTTATTGTATGTATAAATGTTGGTGTTTTTAATGCATGCAGCCTCACCCCAAGCCTACGCTGTGCCTCCCTCGCTCGGAGGGGCCAGGCTGACTTCAGCATCCTTGCAGCCCCGAAGCGCGGGTGACAGGGGCGGCATTCTTCGCTCGAACAATAGTGACTTGTTCACAACCCGATACCAGGCTGGTAAAACTCTGAATTTTCAAGTGTGTTTGAGTTGGGGCTTAGCTAAACAAAACTCATTTTCCATGCAAGGGTGGGGATTCTCCCAAGCCAGACGCATTACAGCTCCAGTTCGGACCCTCTCCTTTTCCCCAGCACAGTTTCCCCACTCTCCCCTTGTTTATGCTCTTTTCCCTTCTGGCAATTCTAATTTTGCACTGAAAATCCTCCTGGTCCTTCCTAAAGCTAGGGCTGACCCGCATTTCAGACGGCAGTGTTTGAAGCAGAACCTATTCCCCACCCCGCAGCCCCACCAGAAGATTTTAATTTTAAACTAACTGCTGCGCTTTGTTTCCAAATGCTTTATTTAAAATTGCTTCAACGTGTAGCTTTCCGAAACATTATTTTTCCCTTTTCTGGGGCTTTTCTGGCTTTGCATTTTCCCCTCCTGATTTTTAGGACTTTTCTTTCTTCTTTCCTGAGGAAATACTACCCTCAAAAGCAGATCTCCTGCAAAGTGCCTCTGGACTCTCCCGCAGATGCGTAACCTCTGCGCCTCAGTTTACATAGGTGTAAAAAACCCACAGAGTATCATTTCCCTGCCTCAAAGAAGCACGGTGAAACTTAATTAAATTAAGTAATGCCTACAAAGGGATCCTATATCCTCAGGTGGACAATCTATATGGAAAACGCACTTCTAAGAGTGCTCTATAAGCGCTTCAAAATGAAGATATAGCACGAGGAGATCACAGGGACCTGGCGGTGCTGCTCCTCCTCCAGCCCCAGCACCGCCTGTGCATCTGTTTCCCCTGAGGGGCTTGGCCGGAGCCCGCAGAGGGAAGTGGGGACAGGGACCAGGTGCCCGCCCTCGCCCCCTGGGATGCTCTCTGGGGGGATGTGGCCAGTGCGGGACCAAGCAGCGGTGGCAGCGGCTGCATGCAAGGAGGTCTGCGCTCAGCTTCAGTGGAGCTGCTGGAGGGCATGAACAGCTCGCAGAGCAGACATCAGGTCTCCCCTTCCTCCCAAGCCCCTTCAAAGACCTCGGGAATGAATGAAATGCAGCTTTCCTGTGATGTGACAGCCAGCAAGAGAAGTGCTTACGATCAAGGAGGAGTGTGAGCTGGTGAAAGCAGCAGGATGCTCGGGCTGGGTTTGATGCAGCTCCTGTCCTGAGGCTGAGCCTGTAGCCCTGAGCACCTCCGGGAGCCACCATGCCACCCCTGGTCCCCTCTGCTGCAGGAGCCAGGGCGAAGCGGCTGAGCTGTGACCAGCACCTGGGTCTGCACTGAGCATGCGTGGGCCCAGTGAGGACAGCGCTCAGCTGCTGCTAAATGATGCAGAAGCCACATCCTCTGGGCTCGCAGAGAGAAAGCTGGATGTGTCCCAGGGCAGGGGACAGGACACGGCCCCGTCCCTGGGAGCTGTGGGACAGCAGCATGTGCTCCATGGCACTGATTTGCTGGGTACCGCTGCGCTCCTCCTCCTGATGCAGGTAGCTCTTCCCGGGGGAAGTCAGCTATGGCAATGTGTGCGAACACAACCCAAAAGCCAAAAAAAAAAGTTACATTTTCTGAGAGACAACAAGATACCTACCACTCTGCCTAAGCAAACCTACGCTGCCTACATGATAAACACAAGCCCATTACTCTTTGCAAGTACAAGCGCATGCATATTTCATCACAACAACATTCCAGCCACCTACGACAAAAATAATTAATGACTGCTTAATGGCCCCAACTTTTTTTTTTAAGCACATGAATAGATTAAGCTAAAAAAAATGAAGCAGAAAGGAAAAGCTATAGATCATTTTGAGCTAGAGAAAATAGACATTAGATAAATAACAACAAATAATATAAGTCAGTAATTTCTGAATGATTGAAGTAACCTTAACAAGTGCTGTACTTTTCCTCAGTGCTTCCAGAAAGGCTACTTTACATTCTTCAGTCAGAAGAAAACCCTACTTTCAGTTTAAAACAGTTTCACGAGATGTCAATGGAAAAGAAAGCTAAAATAACCACAGGTGACAGGAGCCGCCTGCAGCCACCGCCATGCAGCCGCCTCCCGCAGAACCCCATTCCCAAACTGCTGGGTCTGCGACAAGGGTGGTTGGGATGCCACAGGATGGAAAATGCTGTAGATGCAGAACACCACACCTACAGCTAGATGGGAACACTGCATGTGCTGCATGCAGCGTTGCATCCCTCTCTCAAAGGACATCATTGCAGAGAGAGGTGCTTAGCTACAGCTGCTAAAATCCACGGGTACAAGCACGTTATTTTGGCACTGCTAAGCCCTCGGTGGTGCACCCACCTTTGGCCAACGCTCATCCGTCTGCCCCATGCAAGCCCATGGAGCCAGAGCCATCACGAGCAGCATTGGCACCAAAGACCTGCCCATTCGTTGCCAATTCGGTGCTGCCTACAGCTAGGGAGACAAAAGAGACAAAAACCAAAATACTGCAGAAGCAGTTGGAGACTGACCAAAAGGAGCAGGGGGTAGGAGCAGCCCCATGGCCGGGCACCCCCGCGCTTTCCCTATGCAGGCCATGAACCAGCAAGGATGCTACACAGCCAAGCCAACCAAGCTGTCGAAGGAGGAGCAGAGGATCACTGCCACATCTAAGCACTCAGGAAACCATTGCCATCCAAAAATGATTGCTTTTTAAAAAGCCTGAAGGAGTTCAATTTGCTTTCTGGGCTCAGAAACCTCAGGTTTCCCATGCTGGGGCTTTACTCTGCCAGGGCACCCTCCGCTCGACGCTTCCCGCTGTCCTTGAATGACAGCAAAACCCTTAGCCACAGGCCTCTCCGCTGGCTTTTTCCATGTCCCTTGTACACTGGTGTTTTCTTTCTTATTTTTTCAGTCCATCTCCTGAGATTTAAGCAAGATCTGGGCCAGCATGTGATCACAGATGCCACAAACAGCCCCACTGTCCCGCTGCCATGCACACCAGCCTGCAAAGCAGGGGCCTTACAGGAGAGCTCAGGAGACTCATGCTTCTCCATGCCAGGTGAGCACGGCCCTGGTGATGGGGGATCACAGGTAATCAGAAACACCTGCGGCATGCCAGTTAGCGCTATCTGCTGCAGGTTTGTTGCAGAGCATCGCTACAATATTGATGAAGTGGTTTGCCTTCCTGCACTAGACTGACTTTGAGAATTCATAAACAAATCATCTTCTCAAGTGGAGTTTAAAGCTGTTTTGCAGTATTGCGTTCTCTAACAGCCCCATCACTCTTAAGGCAGAAACATTCAAAGTTCAAGTCCTGCAAGTGCATTTACTACCCCATTACCACCATTAGAGCAGTGTGACTGAGCCGGAGGACCGGGCTAGATCCCTTCTCACCACCCGTACCACGTCCATCCAGCCTTTTCACAGGCTCCAGTTCCGAACCAGAATCTGTTTTGCCTGACTGGCCCCCATGAGGAAGATCTTTCAGGGCCTTGCTCACCTGATGGCTACAAATGCCTTCAACATTTCAGCCCATGTTTGCAAAGTCATCTTATGCATTTCTCCTACCGATTCCTGGAGTGTTTCATGGCAATGGCAGCCAGTGCATGAGTGCCTCTCCGAGCACATCCTAACCTCACCCTATTGATTTTCACTCTCTGTCCCCTGCTCTGCTCTTCCTTTCAGCTCCCACCATGCAGGATGTAGACCTGGGGATGCTTTGCTAACTTTCAGCCAGCTCCAAAACTGGACACAAGACCCGCATGTACGGGCTGTAGCACCATTAAGCAATCTTAGCACTTAGCTCCGAATACAAGACTTGTCCCACTGAAAAGTTAAAGCTAGCAAGAAGCTCTTAAAAGGCATTTTAAAAGTAAAATACAAACTTCAAACAGTCACCACAGGGATAAAATTTTCAAGTGAGTTTAAACTGTCAAACACATGATACTATTTATTGCCTTCCATCGGCTACCTGTGGCACATCACCCATCACGATGATGGCTGGCCTGTTATTAACCATGCATTTCATGGTCATTAACTTGAGTTCAGCAAGTCACAGATGACTTTATTAGGCATGACTCTGATAATGACCATTTTAATTGCTCAAGCTGTCCTCTATGCCCACACTGAATGCAAGCTATTTTTAAGTTGAAGTAACATTTTCCTTTTTTATTGGGAAGACCAGTGTGCCGTCACACAGGGCACTTTGCCAGCAAAGGAAACTAAATAAAATAATTCAGGGTAAGAACTTGCCCATTTCTCTGCTTCTTTGAGGTACAAGCCACATCTGATAAGCAACTTGGCAGAAGTGAGACCATGAGAATCACACTGCTCAAGGTTTTAATAAAAAGACTAACGGAGAACGGAGGGGAGATGGTGCTGAGCCAACAGACTGGATCAGGCTCTGGTCAACAAGAGAGAGGAAACCTGTCAGCTTCAGAAAAAAAACAGCAAAAAAGCTTTTTACCAGCAGTGATGTAGCACATGGCTGTGCCTACCCTGCAAGCAGGTTGCACCAGGACCAGACACTGTGCTGGCATCACTAAAGCACGAATGATCCTGATGCAAACTTCCCCCTCCTTACACCCTTACAGACCCCCAGGCTCCTCTCGGCCAGGTCCTGCCATGCAAACTGTCCCGCCTGGGAGCTACCAGCATATGTGGATTGAAACCGAGACTGAGAGCTATACTAATCACACACTTTGCGCTGGAGGCATAGGCCAGCTCCAAAGCGGATGCCAGAGCATCGCATCCCTGTCTATCATCGTCATTAACAGTGCAACCGTCGTTACCGCTCAGCCCCTTGGAGGAAGAGGTTCCCTTCCCATCACCCGTTCAGCTGTCCAAGCACCAACCATTATGGACACGGGCTTCTGTGCAAATAGGTGACCTTGCAGCCGAAGACAACCCCAGCATGCCACCCTCATTCTTTGTCCACAGCAGAGATGGTCCGACTTGTTTTCAATTTTAACATTACAAAAAACCAAACAAACAAAACAGACAAAAAGTAATTCTGAAAGTTCATGTTTTCCCATCTACACTGAGATTAATGCAGAATGTTTTTGTGAAATTTCAAATTCTGAAGTGTAAGAAAAAGTGGATAAATATCCACCACACTGGATTCCATAGCAAGCTAGGCTGTATGACCGGCACAGACAAATTCATTTCTGCATGAACTGCGTTAAAGCACATTCACATCCCCAGGGCATGCAAATGTGAGGTTACCACGCTGCAGCTGACACAAGCCCCGATACAATCCTGAGCTCTCAAAAATCTCCCAACAACTATAGCACAGCCTTCCAGGTCAACAGATCTTTCCACAGGCACAGGAAGCCCTCATGGATATACTACAGGACCGCAGCCTTAGATCTCCTGCTCAGTCACAGATGCATCATTTCTGTGTTTTATACAGATCCTTTCTGATTAGTTTTATTGCACAATTTAAAAACATGATATAGCATGTGATAGTGCTATATGATGTGATAAATAATTGTGCTTGCTCCGCATACATGAATGGCTTTAACTTGCAGTTTATACTTAGTAATGAAAGTCAGATTATGTGTTAATAAAAAATTAAATCACCATAGCTTTGTGTCAGGATACATACTTTTGTAACCTAATGCTGTTAAGTTTTCATGTCATGTGAGCTGCAATATACAGTAGCAATGAACAGACATTCCTATTCCCTTTGGATCATACAGATGTTTTGCGCTCCCAGAGAATATTCTGAGAGACGTACACTCTTAGTATGTATCTATTATAACGTTATTAGCCACACTCCTAATTAATCCTTAGGAATTCCAGGCATTTCTCATTTAGTTCTTAGCAAAGGAAAGGAAAAGAAAGGAAAAAAAAAAAAAAAAAAAGGTGCCTTAACAACTATTTGCGTCGTAGAGTTCATAAATGAGCCCATCACCCTATACCAGAACTGCTATAATTTTATCGGAATGAAAACCATTCTCTTTGATCTCCTCCAGTTCTTAAATCCAGCAGTTGTGTATTCAAACATCAATGGAAATGTGGTTTCAAGCTTCCTCTTTCATTATCTTTCTCAAAGATAAAAAAAGAGCAAAAGAAAAAAAGTTCTGAGCTTTAGAGATGAGGCAATATTTTTACAGTAATTTCTTTATCTGATTTCATCCTGTTTACAGAAGCNTTTTAGATGGCTTTTCTTTAAATAAATGTATATTAAAAAATAGAACAGACAACAGAGTCAGCTTCCTGCTTGCTCTTTATTGTAAAGGAGATAAGGTTGCTAAATGCTATGCTATCTGACTTTGGTTCAGTGCGTGACCTACATGGATCAAGATGGAGATTTAATGATTAAGCTTAACTCCTTTATCTTCAGCAAGGGGGGGAAGGAAGGAGTACCCAAACAAACTACTTATGTTCCAGCATGATAGAATTACATTTCAACACAATAATTAACTATCTGACACATTCCTGCAAGGCTGCAGATGTCACTAATGGCTCCGAAATGCCCCCTCTGTGTTGTCATAACCCAGAGCTCTTCTCAGCAGCCAAAACAAGCACGTACTCTGAAGAGCATCAAGGCTGGCAAAATGCATTTCATCCCTTCTCAGCTGATTCATACAGCCCACAGGTGTGTTTCATGGTTCATATACCACTGATAGACAAATTCAGGAGCAAATTCAATTAAAACAAAACAGGCCCTTGATCTACCAAACCCACAAAAGCATTTTAATCTCTTCCATCCAAGGCCCTTGTCTCCAATCTTCCTGATAGCTTCTCTACAGCTCTTGAAATGTATCTTGATCTCTCGCACCCAGATAAAACAGTCCATTTCGCTGACTGTTACACATCCAGTGTCTCCGAACAAACCAGGAGAAGACACAGCCCTCTAGGTGGTTCCCAGGCTGGCTCTCCCACTCCACTATGAAACCCACTGCAAGTAGATCCTAAAAAGCTTGAATTAATCTGCTCCAGCACAAACTTCAGAAGCCCAAGCACTTCAGTTCTGAATGGGTAGTAAAAGCTACATGTACTTATGCATGCATCCCTTGTGCAAAAAGACTGGCAACACATCCAAAAACCAAGCGAACCCAAAGTCCAACCCAAGGTTTATAAGCATACAGAGCAAACTGTGGACACCAATGGCGGTTTATAGCTTTGCATGAAAGCCACATGACACGCAGCAAGTTTAATGAAGTTTGATCTTAGCATTAGTTCAAACCTCCAGGGCTGCTGTCACCCACGTGGATCAAAACAGGAGGATTTATTTGCATCCACTCCCACTTGAAACAAAAAGCAGCAGCCATCAGCCCCAGCTCCTGCAGCATCCAGAAAAGCAGCAAACTCCCTGATACCTCCAATACCAAGCAGATGAGGACAATATCAAGAGCAGAACTCACTCTCCACTTTTGAGCACCAAAATTCATTAAAGGAAAGAACAAATTCAGGATCTTACCTTCCAAAACCGCTGCAGAGCTGCAAGACCAGCTACTTCAGGTGCCAGAGGAGTCTCCCTGCCAGGAGTCCCAAGGGAGCCCCAGCAGCACTCCCTGCCTGCCCAGCTGGGAGCATTTACTTTAATTAACAAGCCCACATGGAGCTGAGAGAAGCATTTCTGCCCCCTCCGCCTCCCCAAGTGTTAGCATAAAAATCTGGCTGCCCCTGGCTGGAAGGGGTTGATCACTGCTAAGAGGTTCATAGGGAACTGGTTTTGCCTTGCCACCTCCTGGTGCTGAGTGTGGTGGGAAGAGTGGTTGGCCATGTGATATGCTGTTAGGTGCCTCTTCTGTTTTCTGATAAGCAGCTTGGATGAAGACTGAAGTCAATTATATTGCTTTCCAAAACCCCTTTTTCCCACCTTAATAGCCTTCCTGTGCCCCCTCTCCCTTTGACCATGTAGCAGTCTAACATCCCCAAAACTTGGCTATGAAACCCTATGCCACCTTAATGCTCCAGGCTGTTTCTGGCTAAAAGTGCTGGAAGGAAGCAGCCTGCAGACGCAACGCTCCCCCCTCATCAGGAGAGAGGAATTTCAGCCTGGAATGCCACAAATGCTGTTGCAGCCAAAAACTGAGCTGCTTCCAGAAGATGCTCTTCAGTACGTGGGGAGATGCTTGTAGTCAGCTCTCCAGTTATGTTTTTTTGGCTTCTGCCTCACTGGGTATTAGATCATTGTCTTCCCTGTTAGCGCTGGCAAATTTGTAGCTTTAGATTCCTAAGGGCAACCATCACAGCTCAACATTTTAGTGCAAAGGAATCAATTAGCTAGTGATGGGAAACTTCTGATTTTGGTAAAAACAAACAAACAAAAACACAAACCAGAGGGGACAAAACTCACTAGTTAGCCCTTCTGCCCCTGCATCTTTCTAAAGCATGAGAAAGAAGAGCAGGTTTAGGGGGATCGCCTGGATGGAGAGATGTTGTAATAGGCTAAAATTGTCTTGGGATGAGAGGTTAAGAGGATGCTCAGGTCAAACTTCAGGGACTAGTTTCAGAGTCATATATGGAGTAGTTAACATGAACTTTGGGGACTTTTGGTCTCAAAGCTGATTCAGTTTCTCAACTTTGTTATCCAGCCTCTTAAAAATGTAAGCATGAGGCATTGGACAGGAGAGAGCCAGAAGAAGGTAGACTTGTCCAGCCTCACAGAAAGAAAACTGGAAATGCTTCATGACGCTGCATGCACCATGATGCTTGTCACACTGATAGATTGGGGACGTTGCATGAAATCAAATAGAAAACAATTAAACTGCACGTGACTCAGGGAGGGGGTAGGTTTACTTTGCAGGATTTTCATCAACATTTTCTTTGGCTTCGATCCAGGCAGCTCAGCACCCCTTCGAGTCACTTAAACAAACCCAGCTCTGAAAGCAAAACTCTGTCAGAGCTTCTGAGTCTCACCCAGCTTCACATTCGCACCAGGGGAAGGGGAAATCACACGCGAGGTGGCCACAAATCTTCTCTGAAGGTCTGTGCTCCTTGCACACACGTGAAAAAATTCATAGCCATCTTCATGAGGGTTGTAAGCTTTGCAATGAAGATTCAACTCAGCCCTGCGCAATCTAATGCCCAGCTTTCTGGACAGGGCTGTGATGGAGCAGTAAAGCTCAGCTCCACCTTCAAGTCTTTGCTAAGTTTAAATGAGATAGATCAGGGGGGCTCAGCACTTCTAAAGAATGTCGTAGAGGGGATCTAATACTGGGTCCAGATGTGGCCCCCTTTGCCTGACATCGAGCAGTTTATGGATGAGCTAGGGCTTGACTTCAAGCTCACCAGTGACAGAAGTTTTGGTGCACGAATAATAAGCAACCTGGTGCATATTAAAAAACTGCTATTGGTTTGTTCCAGCAGATAGTTATGATTTGTCTATTTTATGGCAAGGTTTGCCAGTGCAGAACAAACTTCTTGTTCTGTAAAGTTCGGAGCGAACTGCTGGCTCACGCCAATAGCAATATTTGGGGCCTTTTGATTATTTTATTTAGAGCTTTTTGCAATTAACCTCAGCCCTAAAAGTCTTTCTGTTTTGATGAGGTTATTTTCATATGGTGCAAGTTGAAAGGGGGCTGTGACAGCTACGCATATGTATTATAATCATATTTGAGCCATTTTTGTTCTTCATCTGTTTAATGTCATCTGCGCTGCCAAAGTAGCCAAGCTCCTTTAGGGCAAAACTGCGTAATGGGAACTGACTTTCCTGATTTATTGTCTCTGTATGCAACTATGTAAGTAAGGCACTGCTGGATCGGTCTGAGCTCTTCTAGTCTTATTGCTCAATTACTGTTACTTTTACAACTGAACGTTAACCTCATGGTAACCACTAACTGCTGTCAGTTGCAGCGTGCGCACAACCGTCCCTGTCACTGCTTAGACTGAACTAAATTGGAATTTGGTTCAGAATTAAAATCCAGACCTGGATTTACCCAGCACCTCAGAAGGGCTACGAGGCCACAAGCATGAAGGTTTAGTCCAGTAAGGGTTGGAGTGAGGATGAGCTTGCACAGAGCCAGCTCCTTCCTCACGGCCGAGCTCAGCCCTTGCTGGGGATGGCAGCAGCCAGGGAGAGCAACACTGGCTGGCCAAAAAAGCTGAGACGTGGGAGGGGGAAAAGTTTAATTTTGTCTCCTGACCAGTGCAGAAGAGCTGCGTTAGCCCCCACAGCGCCGCGAGCTCCTTCCTCCTCCCCTCTGCATCCTCCTCGCCCTCCTTTGCTACGAAGAGGCCCCTGGCAGTGTGCTGACACACTTCGAAATCACGCCACAAAAATTCATTTCTTCGGCCCTTCTTATTTTCCTTCGTGTTCCCCGAGCACATACAGACATTTAACAACCTAGAACCGTAATTGAAGTAATTACGTGAACACAGAGGCATCTGCAGGTTCTAGAACCCTCCCAGAGAAGCTTTTAGTGTATTTGCTTAATGCTTTTAATTACGGTTGTTAATATGACAGATTGATAAGATCCTTGATGGCTTCTGTTTAGGTTGGGATGTTCTGGTACTTGGCAAATGCTCCAAAAATGCCTGGAAGAAGCCACCTGCACAGGAAGCAGTGTTACTGGGTCAAAACCATATCCCAGGGCATCGTATCAAATTAAAATGATTTTTTTCTTCTCTTTTCAACAGAGTTTTTCCTCCTTCACCTCCCAGTGTGAATGGGGATGCATGAGCAATGAATGGCAATGGGAAAGGAAATGCAGAGAAACCACACAACGATTTACTGGGGCTTTAGCAAAATATTATCATTCTTAATGTTTGTCGGCATGTGGCAATTTTCTTTGAACCAGGGATAGTTTAAATTCCTTCTTGCTTTGAAGACTTAATTTTCTCCCATAAAGATTATGGAGACTGTCTTGGATAATTTTAGGACTTAGGCACACTATTTGCTGAGCTCAGGCATGTTTTGGACCATGTATATTTTATTTGCCACCTGCCAGCTCTTGTTCACATTTTCCCAAAGTCTAGAGGTCACGGACAAATCTTGAGCAAAGCCATTTGCTACGGCCCAGATCCTGCGCTGCATGTGCATGGCCTGAGAGCCCTGCTTGCACACAGGCACTACTCAAAACTTGTTAAATGATGTTTCCAGGCACAGCAAAAGCCCCAACCTTGCAAACAGTGGCTCGGGTAAGTAACTTTGCAGATGGCCACATGACAACCAGGCATGACGCTGTGTCTGTCTTGTTGTTTGCTGATGGCACTCAGGGGCCACAACCTGGGAGGAGAACATCAGTCTGGAGGGCAGAGGAGCTGTGTGAGCAGTGCACAGGGCTCGTGCGGGTCCTCTATGGAGTGCAGCTCATCCCATGGCCATGATGCAAAACCCCTACAAGCTCAGTGAGCTGAGGTTGGTAGGCAAGCTAAGTGTGAACCAACAGAAATGTCTCACTTACTCTGAATACAGCCAGGCCAGGACTTCACTCATTCCCTGATTTGGCCAATGCAGAATGGACAAGAAACATTTGGAGTTGACATGAGAAATCACCTTGCTCCAGCCCTGGGGACTGTCACCAAGCAGAAGGTGGGGATGAGGCCTGAAGGAAGCACGTCAGTGTAAAACACACGGCTCTTCTGTTAGCAGGGGAACACTCTGAAAAGGACTAATAGATGAAAACCAAGGCAGACAAATTCAAAATAAAGCCTGTAGACATAGCAGTCATTGTAGAGTATTTCCGAATGACTCTTGTTGCCCGTGTTTGTGTCTGCAGACGAAGTAGAAAGAGATTGCTGGCTTTACTTGCACACATTCCCTTGCCCTGAGTTAACTTCCTTGGGCAGATGAGTGCCCAGAAATAAACTCTCATAACCTCTGAGCAAAACTGCCAAGGGGTGGTGAAGTCTCCTGTTCCAGTGTCTTCAAACCAAGGCTGGTTTCCTTCTTTGAAGATATACTTTTGCCAAGCACAAGTTGCACCTTAGTCAGACAGCAGTTACCGGACTCGATATGGATGAAATTTAATGGCCCATGAAATAAAGGTCAGCAGAAAAAGATTACTGAATGGTTTCCTCTGGCTTCACGTATATGAATCTGTGAAAGGTTGGCAATTTGTACCAAGTGTCATGGTGTTTTTCATGGTATCCTTTGATAACGGGATTAGGAAGTACCAATATTAGTTCAAATAAGCTGCTAAAAAGTATCTGACACTTGGTCATTACCAGCCTTCAGTCACTATTGATTCGTGTCTGCACTGGGGCCAGTAATCCAGTGCGGGCAGGGATCTGCGGCAGCCGCAGGTGTGGTGAAGGTCGATGCCGAGGCCAAAGGGATGCTGGCTGGTGCTCTGCTCCAGCGCTTGTGACAGGAGCCTTGCTCTCGCTGTGGGTTTTTACTGAGAAGCAAGTCCTGCTTTTTGTTTTCTGACAGACTATTCTGCCAAACAGTTTGGCAGCATTCTCGTTTCTCAAAACAGAGGAATCACCATTTTGCTTTTCCTGAAGCATTTACTATCGGAAGAGACCGCCCTGCATGGAGCAGTGTTCCTGAAGCATGAATATTTCATGGGACCGTTTTTGGGATGATTACTTATGGTTCAGTTTTCATGGCCAATAACTAGATTTTTGTGACTATCAGCACTTCTTTGGTAATTTAAAATTTACTTGAAAAGGAAAAGAAGCAAAGCAAGGCTGAATGGGTACAACCAAGGTCTTGTGCTCTTACAAATACCACGATAAAAGTATATTGGTTCATAAGAATACTTTGAAATATTTAAGAGAGCAACAGCAGGAAATATATACACATGTATATGTATAAAACTAGCGTTTCATGAAGTGTGTGGGAAGGAGAATATTTGGGAGTCAGCACATTTCTTACCAACTATATTAAGTGCACCCAAGGGTGAATTTTTTATTTATTTGGATTTTTCTTTAGAACTACCCCCCATGGTGCTTTGGATTTCTGGACATGTAAAACAACAGCAAGCTTTACAAACATTCAAGCCACAAAGTGCAGCAGCTGTCGGAGGGCACCGAGCTGCCCACCCCGGCTGCCCAGCCCCTTCCTCCAGCTGGGCATCGCTGCCCCGTCCCTCCCCACCGGTCCCAAAGAGCACAGACCTCTCCTCAAAGCACCCAGACCAGCCTGGGCCCGATGGATGGGACACGTGGAGGCTTTTCCTGCCATCCCAGCTACCCACCATACATCTCCGCTGGTCTGCCCCCTGGAAGAGATACTTACATCTGAGTTTTCAAGGCTAGAGTTCATGCTTAATGTGGAGTGCCTTCTCTATATGAAACCCAGTTTGAAACATTCCTGGGCTTGAGTAGTGCAGAAAACTTTGACCAAATATTTGAACTATGTTTAATTCCTAGAACATATCAGTCTTGCTAGAAACATAACAATTTTGATGAAGCTTTTACTTGGAGAAAATTTTCAGCTCTCTCTTTGCTCCCCAAACAGAATAATTATTAAACCAGGAATGTGGAAGACTAAACTGGCATCCCAAACAAGTGCCCTGGCCTTGCTGTAAGATGGCAGGTTCTCCAAATCTCTACTGTTAGGGTTACACCCCACTTCCAGAAAGCATCAAATGGTCATTTTTCCAGGAACTTCAATCAGAGCTAGCCTGAAGGGCAATCAAGAAATAAATCACAAACGAAGGGGAAAATATTTGCAGGTTTAGTCCTACAGAAGGATAATTTTGTAAAATTGTAAAAAATAAAATTGTGATTTCCTTTCCTTTCCTTTCCTTTCCTTTCCTTTCCTTTCCTTTCCTTTCCTTTCCTTTCCTTTCCTTTCCTTTCCTTTCCTTTCCTTTCCTTTCNTGCATTACCTTTCCTTTCTTTTCCTTTACTTTCCTTTCCTTTCCTTTCCTTTCCCCTTCCCCTTTCCTTTCCCCTCCCCTCCCTTTCCCATTCCCTTCCCTTTCCCATTCCCATTCTTTTCCTTCCCAAATAGGAGAAATATTTCCCCTGGAGCCGCTGTCTGGATTTCCAGGGGTCCTGACCACCAGCTGCCTTCCGTACCTTTGGCCAGCGTGGGGAGCACTGCCTACCTCTGAGCCAGGCTCCGGCTGCTTCCAGCAGAATGCAGACAAAAAGCATCCAAAGCCAGCACTAACTCCTGAACCTGCACGTTCAGCCGTTCGGGTGCCTTGCCCTTCTCAAATCACAGCGCACCTGAGCCACCTCACCCCGACCAAACCAAAGTCTCAGGGTGCCAGCGGAGCTGCTCCTGGTGGACGGGGCAGACAAATGTCACTCCTGGGGTGGCACCAGAACAGCCGTCTGGCTCCTTCTGCCTCGCCCCAGCAACAAGCCAAGCTAAAGCTACCTTTTTTTTTTTTTTTTCCGCCTCTCATTTCCAGTGTATTTTGCCTTCATGATAACTAGTCAATGGCCAGGCCCGATCTTGGCCAGGTTTTTCTCCCCTCCTTGTGTTACGCAAACCATCCCTCTCTGGTATGGGAGCCCCTGCCTAGGCATTATGGTCCACTGAAAACTTGCAGAAGTGACCCCAAGATCTTTCTGACCCTGGCTGCATTTGCTGATTTCCTTCTCGGCTCTCTCTTCTATTGCTTTTCAAATTAAGGTGCACAGGAAACCAGAGCAGTTTCTGATCTCTCCTCCACCTAAAAAATTAGAACATCAAAACCAGTTTTACCAGCAATAAACGAAGCTACTTTGAAAAGTGAGGCAAAGGGATCTATCTGGAGTCAGTAAGACATTGTTAGGATCTCTTTGATCGGGAGCCTTAAATGAAAATTATCAAATGGCGCTTTAAAACATACACCCTTTTGTTTGATTAGCCTGCTGCAGATAACCTTTATTAAACCTGATCTAAAATTACAGCCATGCACTGGTGGTTCTTTGATGCCTTGGCTGTTTCATTTCCTGTTTATACTATGATACACGTTGCACTAGGAGATAAAGCACTTCTGAAGGATATTAAGACATGAAAGTCCCTTGGCTATTTGCTGGCACTGTTTTGATGTTTTCTTGCTCTCTAGAAATTAGCATATCCTTTTCAAAGACTGCCTCTGATGAGAGTAATCCTTTGCCATGATGTATTTGCTAAAAGTCATAAATGATAGTATATTGTGTAAAGAAATGACACATAAAAGGGACGATGCTAGATTATTGATAATGAGGCAACTTGTGCAACTCTGCTTTTGGCTTTTATAAAACACATTTTTGACACCATAAATACATTGAGCTTATATTAATGAGGATTTAATACTTCTGAGATTTTAGAAACTTGCTTAGAACAACTTTTCAAAAGAAGGTTTTTTTGGGAAGTTTAATGTTTTCACTAATTTTGATAAGATAGTCTGTTAAGCACGTTTTGCTGCCTTCATAATGAGGAATGATGGAAAGATTTTTAGCTTGGCTTTGCCAGAATTAAACTGTTCTGGAATAGTTATTTTATTAATTTTTATAGTGTCTATTGCCATAGAAACTAGGTGGCTTAATTATAGAAATTTGCAACAAATGTTACCTTAAAAAAAAGAACTTTGATACACATAAAAGCAAAACATAAGGATCTGATATCTGAGGTAAATAAGTATTGCTCCATTGAAGCTTTGAAGTGACATTGATTTACACCATCAGAAGATCTATCCCTTGTTGTCACTAACAAATGACCTGAGTGTTTTCACAGAAGAGAAAGCCATGACTAGATGACCTAGAAAATATGGAGCAGGGTGCTGGGATGTTAGTGGGATGAGGAGAAGCAACATGGGCTTTGAGATCTTATCCAGCCTCTTTTCCAAGAGACATTTCCAGGATTTTTCAAAGAGCGTTGGATGACACAGTCTAGGTTAGACTATAACATTCCTGTAACTGTGTGAAACTCATCATGATACGTACCAAGTTTCATTTGCACAAGCACTCCTCAGCACTCTCGCTAGCCAGGTGCGTGGTAGCACCCGCAGGTCTGGGCTCTGACACCAGTCCGTGGGTCAGGCATGGTGGCACTGCTGGCACCAAGGACTGCGGTGACTTCAGCGGAGCGTGGTAAGGATTTACACCTTGCTTTACATCAAGTGCTTTCTGCATACAGAGGCAGAGAGAGATGAAGTTTGTATTTTCCAAACTGGGTCGCCTAAATTGCATACCTGAGGACGTGTGAAGCGCACCTGAGGATGAGGATTTTGCTAACAAAATTAGTCCACGGAATTTGTGGAGTCTTTGAATACCTGAACTCACCCTTCTAAAAATCCAGTCCCTTATCTATATGCCTTAATGTGGAACTGAGGCCTCACCTTAGATATCCTGGGTTGATAATCTTGCCCTCAGGAACTGAAGATCTCATCTGATATCCACTGAAGTCAATGGAACAATTGACTGTGGGTGGCTGCTCTGATGAGCCCCGAAGGGAATAAAGGTCACAGCCAGCCTGGCAATGCGGAGGTATGAGCTCTGCTGTCACCACTGTCTTTCCCACTGCTTCCTTTTCAGTAGACACCAGCACAGGCCATTCAGAGCTGCAACCACGCTAATCAGCATCAGGCACTATTCTTCATCTCTGTGCATCTCGATATGTTGGGGTAGGAACTGGATTTTTATTAGTTCAGGTAGATTGCAGAGGGAGATGAGAGAAAGGGAGGAAGGAGCAATTGGGAAGGCAGAGACAAATTGTAACTCCACTGAAAGCCACCTTGACTGCAGCGAGACTAAGAACTTGCCAAGATGATTGCCAGTTAAGCATGCATTAAGCAAACATCCCTCCTTCCTTCCTGCCAGGCCTCGCCGGCATTGCCTTCTCCTACAAAGTTACCAGATTGCATAGAGAGTGACAAAATTATTACTTTTTTAATGACTGCAAAAAATCACGAACAGTTGACAATTCAAGAGAAAAAGGCTTTTAAAAAATTGATAGTTTTTTTTTTTTTCCTGTATCCTTATCAGAAAGTCTTTCAACTTCACTCTTGGAAAGCAAAGACATGAAGAAGGTGCTGGGGAAGGGATTTCTGCATGGGCACCTGCTGCTATTACTGCAAGCAGTGCCAGGGAGCAAAGCCATTTAGGATTAGGGCCTGAGAAATGGTGATTATCGGGACTTCTTTCTGTAGGACCTCTGCCCATTGGCCTACATGCCACCCGCTAACTGGATTAGCACGACTCCAGCCAGCTGCTTGGAGAATGTGTCCCATTCCAGTGCTTTACCATATGTCATATGGTATTCACAGCAATGAGCATGACTCATAAGATCAGCTTACGCTTATATAAGGTTTTCTGCAAATTTGGGGTGATTTAACTAAAAGTAATACACGCAAGGCTCATGCTGAGCTCATATTCCAACCAAAAGAAAAAGGGGCAAAGAAAAGCAATGCGCAGAAAGCATGCAATGCCCTCAAAGCCAAAGGACTTGGTTTCTCTTGGAGGTCCTCAATAGACTCCTGCAGTTGTCCTCTGATCTTCTGAACCGTCCACAGGGGTCCATCGGTCCAGGCCAGAGGAACCAGGCGTTGCTCTGGCACCCATCCCTGCCCAGCTCAGCTGGCCCAAAGGCAGCTGTGAGCGAGGCCGGACACTCCCTGCAATAACGGCCTCCTTCCAAGTGCCTCCCGGCCCCGCCAGCACGCAAATGACGGCCAAACGCTGCAGCCTGCCAGGATGTCACAAGACCGGTGAGTCACTGGAGGATCACAAAGTGTTATTCTCATAAAAGAGCTTACTAGCAGTAGGTGTCAAGGTAGAAGCACCTGTAAATGAGATGGTACATAACTTTACAGCCTTGCAATAACAATGCTGGGCAACTGAAGCTCGCAGGTCCCTGCACTCGGTTCATCTGTGTTCGGTCTTGTTCTCTACAGCGGTGCTGGTGTGTCATTGCCACAGGGACGGGTTGTTTGTAGGACCGTGCTGCCAGAACTCCAGCACTCAGGCAGATATCACGCTCCCTCCCCTCCTCGACATGCAAGCTGTAACCCAGCCTGCTGCAGAGCAATGTGTCCGCAGATCTGGCCGGCACAGCAGTGACCTGAGATTCGTAGTCCAAATGGAGATAAGCTACGTGCTGGACCACCGCTTGCGGCTCCGAGAGGAGGCTGCTCAGCCCTGATTGCCGCGGTGGGAGGGTGCCTCGGGGCACCCCAGCACATCGTGGTTGGCTCCTGGATAGGAACCCCTCCAGTCCCTGTTACCAGTTTTCAGTCCTTCATGCTGTGTTCAGTGGGAGGAGGAGGAGGATGCAGCTTTTGCTGCAGCCACTGATGGTCCACTCTTGGTCTGTGGCAGCTGGAAGCTGCACGGTGACTCCAAAAATGTCAGATCCTGCTTTCCACCTGTGTCCTCGGAGACCGTGAGCTTTTCTGGGTCTCCAACACTCCCATAGCTACTCTTCCCATGCCACTTTTGTCGCCCTGCCTCCCTGCATCCTCTGGGACCTGTCACCCTCCTCCCTTACGTTCCTCCTCCATGCTGACCATCCACAGGTCTCGCCCTGGCCACTGCTTTCACCACAGGCCCCGTGCTGGGCGTCCCACTGCCAGCTGCACAGTTACATGACAAAACTCCTTTCTCCTGTCAGCAAACCATCCTTCCCTGCTGCTTTATAACTTCAGGGAAACTCCCCTTCTCTTTCTTGAGATAACGTAACTCACCCTCACTTTTAGCTCTGCCCTGCCACCCATGCAGGAGAACCATCAACAGCAAGAACCCCAGCTAACGCCAGCTCTAAACTTGCCCGTTCAGACATCTGGAGAGGACATCTGCTCACCTGCAGCCCTTCCTGCCCACTCGCTGCAGCTGAGGATGAGCCTCACCACCTCTGATGGCAAGGACCTGTCACCATCCAGGAGGTTTGGTCCAAAAGATGGAACCCCTGAGGAATTCCTCCCTGCAAACACACCCACACCCGTTTTCTTTGCAAGCATCATTACTGTTTAATAATGATCTCAGAGGTGCTAAGCTGATAATCATCTACCTCAGCTACTCTGCACACTTTGTCAGACGCACTGGTAATGAAAACATAAAGTGTAAAGATATCCCCTTCCCAAGGTAATGGAAAACCTGAGCGGAGATTGACATTAGAAACGAGATAGGCGGACTGGGAAGCCAAATGAAAAGGAGTAACATCTGGTTCCGTTTTTCTTTGTGAAATTATCTCACACTGACCAAGCAGTACCTTCTCTGAAGTATATAAACGTTGAAGACGTACACACATGGTTGTTATCAAATGGTATTGTGCAAAATTAAATTGGCTACTTTATGGTGAAATGGAGAAGGAAAGCAGGCATTTCAAACACATGCGTGTCTCTCAGCGAGGTCTGGAAGCGATCACGATGCAAGGATGGCTACTTTAAAATATCTACAAATAGTTAGGGCCATTCTGCGAGATGAATAAGCTGGGGCTGAATTTAATAAAGTTATCAAGGCCATAATAATACAGGGGCCAGTGCCTGAAACTAATAAGCGGTTTGGTGAGCATGAGATAGTTCATATGTGCAAAGCATTCCTCTAGCGCTGACTTGCAAAGGTAACGCACCGTGCCAAATTCCTCTAACTTCACCAAGATGTGCTGAACGTCTGCCCTGTGGTGAGGCTCAGCCAGCCTGACTGGGGGGACATCCAGCACGTTTCTGTCCGAAGGCTGGTCACAAGCTTGCAACGTCCCTCGCTGAACATAGCTGGTGAGGTCCCACCCAGCACGCACGTGTTTGTCCTTAACACGTGTGTTCTCCGTGCCAGCTGGTAGCACGTTTGTGGTTTAAGAAGAGAATCAAAAAAATGTTCCCCAGAAACAATCTGTTACGTCGAATTTCTGTCTCATGTTTCCCATCGGAAGCTTCCGAGCAGGTTCCTCAGGCTCCGTCCTTGCTGCCCGGCCCCAGCCGCAGCCGCGGGACCTGGCTGCTCCCCGGCACAGGGCAGCGGAGCGGGGCTGGCAGGAATGCCCTCCCTTGGGCTCCCCAAAACTGAAATTTCCCATTTGTGGAAAATTCCACATCTCTGATTTTTTTTTTTTTTTCCAGAGGAATATACTAGATATGAGAAATTTTCTCTGGACTGGAAATTCCCGTTACCACACATGTCGAGAGGAAAGCGTTCAGTTTTTCCAGCAGACTGGTAGCAGAGCAGGAAGGAGGGCTTGGTTTTCCTGAATTCCACTCCAGAGCTCTGCTCATCGAGCCACACAGCCTTTGCAAGACTTTTATTTGGATAAACCTGCTTTTCTCACAGAGCTGCAAACCTGGGCAAAGGGGGGAGTAACAGCCTTCCTTATTCCAAGCAGGTTTTGGTGTGGTTTTTTGTTTGTTTGTTTGTTTGTTTGTTTTCTTTCTCTTTTTAATTTCAGATTCAGAAGCAGAGAACCAAGAGCAGCGCTGTGGCTGGCTTCAGGGAATGCAATTCTCATTCCTTTGAAAAATTCTCGTTCTGCCAGTTCAGAGTTGTGTTCAGCATTTCACTTCCCACTTGGTATTGTGGGGCTGAACTTTCTCAAGACATTGACTGTACATAAAGCAGAAGAAAGAAGGGCAGACTTCATTTAGCTTGGGTTTACCCAGGGAGCAATTTTCTTCCAGAGATCCTAATTTGAAACCACTTCTTCCCTCTCTCCCCCCGTAGTAGTTTGCCATCTCTGATGTGTGCAGGGATGGACCGTGAAGCTGCTGGTACCAGTGGGACTAGCCAGGTACTTGGCAGAGAGAAGGATGGCGTTTTGGCTCACAATATTCAGAATCCAGTTTATTATGGCCATGACAATGTCTCAGCACTGTGCTGGGCACTGATTTCTACTTGAAAATGGTAGCATTTATGTAAAAAACAAGTAGGCAGAATTTACCCATGTATCACCAATTTCGCCAGGGTAGACAAGTCTAGCTGAACTTCTGGGCATCTGCTGAAGTTGGTTCTGTTGTAATTAACCTTAAAATACTCCCCTACAGCTCTGTGAAAAGGTAGGAAAGGCGGCTGCAGATGCATCCTTTGGAGGGAATGGTTGCTGAGAAGACTTTCAAATTGCCTTGGGAAACATAACTCTGAGCCCCAAGTTTCAATGGAAATGCAGTAAAGTAAACCTCAAAAAGCAAACTACAAGCTCCTCTCCCAGATTTCCTTTTCCTTTCATGGCGCAAATTAAAGAATACAAACTTAGTGGAATTGCAGGCATCTAAGAATAGCTTTGATTTTCCTAAACATTTACAATTCTGTTTTATGTACATCGTCAGAAAAAGAGCAAGGAAATACAAAATGTAAATCTTTAAATGAACCTGAATACCAAGGAGACTTTACATATCTGCTTGTAACAAATGGGATGTTGCAGCTAAATCTCAAACAGGGTAATCAGAGAGCTTCAATAGCCGTGGATGCATGGAGTGTAATCAGACACGGGATGTCTTCTGTAGGGTCCTTCTTTCCCTCCCTCGCAGGTTAGGAAAACTATTGTGACTTGCTATAGATTGTGATGCCTGCCAGTCGGTTTGGTTTCACGGCTCCCGGAGCCAGGATCCGATCTCCATTTCAGAGAGCAGTTGCAACGTGCTAAGTTAGACATCAAAATCCTCCCCGTCATTGTGGCAAATGGGCCGAGCAGTCACGCTCCCCCGCTCTTGGATACGCAGTGGACAGTGTCCCCATTAAGCAACTACCATGCAAGGTCTAATGAATCCAGAACCCAGGGATGTGAAACCAGATTCAGACGGGAAGATTTGCAAGAATTCTGGAGAGCCTATTGGGCATCTTTGATAAAATGCCACATTTACAACAGGCATATTGTTCTCTGTTGTACAACAATGGTGAGTGAAAAGTTGAATTTGGGAGGAGATATTAGCCCTTTCCTCAGCAGGACTACCCTGATAGAGCAGAAGGCATTAAGAAAGCAATTTTTAAAACATAATGCTCAGGAAGCACTTAATTTTACTACCAGCTGGGTGTTAAATTAATTGCGTGCAAGCCTAATGCGGCACAAGATAGAAAATTCAGGCTTTAAAGTGTCTGTGCTTGTCTAAGAATGATTCTGCCTCTTGGTCAAAAGCAATGAGTATATGTCATGGAAAGAGTCAGGTGATCGGCAGAATGATACCATGATGGATTAGCACAATGCATACTTGCCTGGAAATGCTCAACTGCTAGAGGTCAGCAGCAGGTTAGGACTCTCTCCAACACTGAGCTACAAGCATGTGTTACCAGCGCTCCGTAAGGAGAGGTTGCTTTTCAGAGCGGGGAAGAAGGCTGCTGCAGCTGGGCAGGATGATGATTCACTTGTCTCAGCAGACTGAGGAAACACATTTAGTGAAATCTCGGATACCGCAGCGGCTGATAAGTGCTACCACTCCCATTTTCTCACTAGGTAAAGTGAGGTCAGAGATGCTTTTTGACTTGCCCAAGGTCATGCATTAAATTAGTGATAGAGCCAGACACAAGACCTAAAAGACCCTGCTTCCTTTCATTGCCACAGTGTTTTCAATTGCAGATGCAGAAACGTTGCAGGCCTGTTGTTCAAAAAGAACCCATTACCCATCTGCAGGGCTTGTATCAACCTCCAGAGAGATCAAATAGCCCTGTGGTGGAAAGGCATCCAAGAACAGCTGCCTGCTAACTGGTTTTTAGGCTGTGATTTCTTCAGTAGCATCATTCCTGGTTCCCACTGAACACTCTTAATTTAGATCGATGGAGCCATTCTGCAAAGCAAGAAACTTTCACTTACAGATACGCAACTTCTACACTTGTTCAAAACAGCCAGAAAAGTTATTTATACCAAATTTACAGCTCAAAGCTAACAGCTTTTAAAGCCCCTCCTTGCCTACTTCTTCCATCTTTTTTCTTTTATTTTTTTTCTGGTCAGGACCTCATTTTGGAAATACCCCAGACTGTAATAGTTTTGCTTGTACTGTATTACTTGGCTTTGTTCATCTACTGATGAAGTGCCAGCCCTGAAGTGCTGCCAGATGAAAGTAGGCATCTTATAGCGCTGAAGGAAACTTTCGTGAGATTATTTATTGGTGGAGTCACCGTGCAAGTGTTCTGAACAAACAGCAGGTCTCTGCCCACGTGAGTTCACAGCCGAAGGGTGCAGCAGGGCCCGACGTGTGGCATCCAGTGAAACGCGGGGAGGAGGCTGCAGCCCGGGCTGGACCTGCTCCAGCCACGTGTTGAGCAAGTCATCGGCAGCAAAATCCCAGGGCAACCCAAGCGCTTCCACCCCCATGGCTTATGTATGGGGTGAAGCTCTGGGGTGACTCGGGTGCTCAAGCCAGCCTGCTCACAGCGTGAAGCAGCAACGCAGCCCAGGATCGGGGGAAACCCCACAACCATCTTCTCTGCACTTCGTCCTGCGCCAGCCAACGCTTGCCTCCCATCCAGTTGAAGTCCAGACCAGGCTTAGTCCCATTCTCAGGCCCAGATTCACTTCAGAGATCTGAGTCTTGATGAGTCTTGATGAACATTTTAACTAACTTGGCCCGAACCCCAACTTCATGACGTAACACAAATGCAGGCAGTTTCATGTGGTCTGAGGTTTTGTAAAGAAAGGTTCATTTGGCTCTCAAGCTGGCTCGGGGTCTGGCCGTGCCTCACTGCAGCCTGCGAGGGGTGATGTGGGCTGGCCAAGCCCTGCGTCGCTGTCACAGCTGCCGAGAGATCGGCACTTGTCATCGCGATGGTACAGAAGCAAGAAAATAGTGGGCTCTTGGTATAATTAACTCTTTGCAGGCTGCATGGCGATCTTCTACATGCCCTTCCAGAAATGTGGTCCTGGGATCGCTTTTTACGGACAGACCACACCGCTAGAACAACATCTTGCATGCTCTTCTGAGTTTCAAGTGGTTTTAACAGTTTAACTGGCATTTTGGTAAGACTACGACCCACTGAGTCATTACTTCAGAAATTGAACTGCCAGTGTTTTCTCTTTATCTTCCCTTGCACAGATTTCAATGGATTGGGTGCAGTACCTTAGGAAGAAGGAGGAACTTTTTCCTGGGTAAACGGGATGGACAGCAAATGAAAGTGAGCTGCTGGCAAGGGAAGTCCTTCGGGTGCCCGTGCATGTCACCATCATGGCATGCCAGCTTGCTGACCAGTAATTAGCTTGGTTGAAGTCTGGCTCAGCAGATCAAACTACAAAGGCATGCATTTTTGAGGGACTCCTTTCGTGCAGAATATCTAAATGCCTTTCTAGGAGCAATTGCTTAAGTCCCTCCTGTGATCTCACACAGTAGAGCTAAAAAGTAGATTAGGAAAAGTAATAAGCTAAAGGAAAAAAACACAGCGCTTTGCTCATTTATTTTATATATTAAGGGGAACACTGACCTTTGAGATCTCTTTTTTCCCTAGTATTCACGGAGATGAATAGAATGTATTCTGACTTTAAATGAAACAGAGTGCTTTGAAAAGACAGAAAATTAGCAACATATGGGCCAAAGGACCCAAAGAGATGAGAAAAAAGGAGGGGGAAGAAAACGACTGAAAGAAAGTTTCAGATGTCACTGTGATCTTGCAGCAGAATATTTTAATGTTGCTGCTATTAGAGGAGGTCAGGGCCCCTTTGGACATCCCCCTTGCACCACATGTGATGAGGCTTTTCTGCATGCAACACCAAGCAGAAATTACCTGTCCTTCACTGCAAATGCTCTTTGCCCTGCCGGACCAGCACTGCCACAGAAGACAGTAGGATTTTACAGCCGAGCTCATCTTTGTGCTTCCCATTTCCTCACTGCTGTGAACCAGAGATGCTCTCCAACGTAAGATATGATCTTCCCTGACAGACTGCGCAGCAGCCTCGGAGTCCTCCGATTCCAGCCTCTGGTGCTTGTCCTCAGGCTCACCCCTGTGAGAAGGTCATCGAGCTGGACTCGACGATCTCTGCAGGTCCCTGCCAGCTGAACTATTCTGTTCCCTGCCCTGCCCACGGCAGGACTCCGACCTGGGACACAGCGACTCAAGCGCTGCCTCCGCCCGCCCTGGACACATGCACGGCACGCAGCAGCCACCGGCTCGCTCCGAGCTGCCCCCCAAGTAGCCCCAGCCGATCGGGCCCCACGAGTGCAGCAGCAGTCCTCTGAGCTGGCCACCACCAGGGTTCACAGGTGCTTCGTCCACAGCCAGACTCCTCCTCATGGGCTTCACCCTGTCCACAGCGCACCTGCCTCCTGCACCAAAACAGGACTTTCTCTGGGCTCGCCTTTGCACTGACACAAGCCTAATTGTATTTGTATGAAATAAAATTAGTAACAACAAAAAATATCAGATTATCATTTATATTCCTATCATAATTTGTCCTTAACTTGCTCATTTGGTGGGAATTTCCTGGGTTTTCTCTAAATCACATCTTAAAAGTGCCACTTCTAAAGGAGGAGGTAGTGCCCTTGGTAAGGTGTAGGTGGTTAAAAAGAGTTAATGACACAGATGAATGCTAATTACCTGAGCCTTTCTGCCAGTTGGGAATCTTCATCAAATCAGGAATCAACTAAAGCAGCAGTCACAGTACCAAACTGTTCACAGCGAACTTTGACATTTAAGACATTTAAGACATATTAAGTCAGTAAGACACTTAAGTGTCTTATTAATTGATTTAATATTCTTGATTAACTTCCAAAATACTCCAATTTTACTTAATGTCTGATGCAAGCCAGCCAGAGCAAAGAAACTTGGTGTTAAGACTCTCAGCTTCACCTGTAACTCTCCAGCAGTACATGTGTTTAGAAGGGCCAGGTGCTGATATGAGGTACCTTCAATGAGCTATTAATTAGAGCAGATGAGGCCAATCTGGCCATGGCTGTCTGTTCTGCAGCGACATTGGGTAGTGCCACATTCATACATGATGCAGACAGCTCTGAGAGACAATGTGTTGTTGTTTTTTCCCAAGCAAAACCAAATCTGGGCGAAATTAACATTCTATCCTGCTAGTATATTTAGTCCAGATCCAAGTCTGCTTATTTTTTTCCATTCTGTCTCTGTCATTTTAGTTCATTCATCTTTCTGCTGAAAAAAAAAAAAAAAAAAGAAGGAAAAAAACCAGTCTGCTATTGCAAGAGCATGAAAACTTCTGTGCTGCCTATAGCACCAGTAAGTCTATGTATCCCCTGCACACCCTGTAATACATATTACATGCCCACATTTAGATTGCACAGACCTGCTACCACTTTGCTCCCCCCCCCATATTTTGGACTCTCTAGTCAGAAATTACTCCAGGGCTTTGCTTCTCCTACTGGCCATTGATAGGGTTTGCTTTTGCATAGGATGCACAAATATTTACAAAAAAGCTTTGTGCAAATACTGCTGCCCCCTTCCAGAGCGGCACATGCTTGAGTGCTAAAAGCAAGGAAGTATATAGGAAGCTCGGGACTGAAATACTCTATCCTGCAACTCTTGCAGTAATAATGTAAACCCCTTTTGCATTAGCTGTGGCCCAGTTTGAGGTGGGGGGCAGGAGAAAAATTAAGCTCCCATGGGCTTCAGCTTTTCTGCTGGGTCTGCCTGTGCAGGTTGTTGATGGCTGGTGGGTGGTGGAAATCCTTGAGCAAACAGGCTCCTGGGGCCGCTCCACATCTCGGGTGTTTTCCAAAGAGAAAGCCAAACTCTCAGGATGGGACTTGAAATGACGGCTGCCAGGGACAGCAAAGGTTGTTCTGACCGAATTCTTCCTGACTGTGACGGGCCATGTCACGATTTGAACACTGATGAAATATTAAACTTGTTCCTCAGTGTTTTACCAGGTCAAAACTCCAGCCAGCTCTGCCTGCTGTGGGCTTGTGAAAAGAAAACCCATCCCAGTTTCTTATCCAGACTCTCCCAGATGTCCATGCTTGGGATAAAAAGAGTGAACAAAACAGCACCGAGTGGTCAAATTTTGCCCTCAGACCAGCGATGTCCAGGACAAAGACTCTGTGCTCCCGATTCCAGCCGGTCACAGGGGGGAGGACACCTGCAGCCCGAGGAAATCCAGCCATAAAGCTGACCACGGACCTGAGCCCTTTGCTGTCCTTTCCACCTGTCCGAGCAGCGGTAACCTGCAAAGCTCTCCCACACTGCCGTGAAATGGCTCGTAAGCGCAGGATGTCGATGAGCTGGTCCCCGACCCTTCCCGCAGCCCAGCACACGCAACCTCGTGCATCAGATCCGCAGGTAATGGCCATGATTTTCCTCTCAGGCACAAATGTATCATCAGAGCATGTTATTTTCACTCTTCCTGTTCTACACCGGTTTCTCCTCCACCTGTCAGGTCTTGCCCTGAAGGCCAGCAGGGCTTAGGTAGAGCGAGTGCCCAAGCCCAATGGTGCCCTCATCTGGCTGAGGCTCCCATGTCATAATTATTCACTAGGAATATTCATCCTCATCCTTGTCTCCACACCAGACAATACGAGGGACAACAGAGACAAAAAAGAGCAGGTTTTGGATCAGGTTAGAAGATGGGCTGGCCCCACGGGAGCCTTTTCCCACCGCTTTTCCTAGCCACTTTCCCATTTGCTACCAGCTCTCCCCGGGCCCCTCCGCCTCACATGGAGCGTGCGGCACGTGGAGCAAAGCCCTCAGAGGATGCTATTTTGGGTCAGATAAACTCTGCCCTTGGGTTCCCCAGTGGGGAGCTCCCACGGACACCGAAAGGAGCCCCAGCGCCGAGAGCGGGCTGCGGGCAGCGCTAGCATCTGCTGGCTGGGGCTCGCCACTGACATCACCAGTGTGTTTTTCCAAATGGATCTTTCCAAATTCACTGTTGTGGCTCCTTCCACTGATTTTGCTTGAAGAGATAAGACTGGGTTTTGGCTCACGGCCAGCTTGACTGTTGACTGAGCCTTACAGTTCAGCTGCGAGCTGCAGGACTCTTCCCTCAGAATAAAGGGTCCTTTTCAGTTTACAGACACAAATACATGAATAAAGGCATATTTCATGCGTGATGTCTAAGTATATCAATCAGATAACTGGAACTGGTGTGCGTGTGGAGAAATTTCTGACGTAATATAACTTGTACAGAGAAGAAAGGAGCTTTCATTAATCCGATGCCTGGAATGTCACTTGTACACTAACAAGTGATTCAGTAAGAACTTGAAAAAACAAATGAAGCCATCGTTTTTTCAAATATTCAGGAGCCTCCCAAATTACAAGAACAAGTGAGCACACAGAATCACAAATAGAAGGAGACTCGCAGATCCCTGAAATGTCTAACGAAGTAACCGGACAATGCAGAGCAGGTATGCATAAATTAAGCTGACATGTCCAATAGAGGAAATAAAATCAGTATGCAATATTGACTCATTTTGGGGGAAGGAGGAATTCACTGCAGTTCTGCAAAAACATCGGATCCTGAGGGCTGGAGCTTGCGCCAATCCTCATGCAAATAGTCTTTTGTAGTGTGAGTACAGAAGTCACTTGCTGGCTCCTGCCAAGATTAAGAATCTCCAACATTCAGATCCCGTGTCCTGTTGAGACTTCCAGCTCGCCTGTAATATGAAGACTGACTCTTCCGTCGTGTCCTTGCAGCCCCAGGAACACACAATAATTGAACGGCATTGTGGTGCACTCACACAAATACTAGTGGCGGATTCACATTGCAAAATTCAGTTCTGGATGTAGGTTTAAATGCCCTGAAGTCTGGTAAGTTTGGATTTACTAAAAAGCACTACATTAAAATTAAATGAAAGATTTTATTTGAACCAAAGAAAGGAAATTAAATTTAGGCGGAAATTCCATCATCAAAAATTCCTGCACCGCGTCTCAGTGTTTTGGCACCAACAGAATGGTAAATACAATTCTGTACTCTTTGGACATCTCCACCATACCTTAAGTGCCTTTCGTGTAGGTACAAGATGATAGGTTAATAATTTTATTTCAACTTCAACTGAGAAACATTTTCTTGTCTTTGGAAATGAAAGACAGACTCTGAAGATGACTTTCATGTCAATTTTCTTATTTATCACGAGTATTTATAAGGTGCCTATCAGATGGGCATCCATGTGCCAGGTTTTTTACTAATGGTAAGTTCTTTGATTTTTTTTTCTGTTTGTTTTAAAAGGTAATTTCATACCAAGAAAATGAAGTTTTCATTTTAAAAAGTATTAAAAGAATTGTTATAAAAAAGGAGGAAACATCTCTCTAGGGATAATATGAAAACTGTATCTGCTTTACAGCTGTTATGGCCCATTCCAGCAGTTCCCTAAATGTGGTCTTGAACCACTAATGGTCCATGGCATATTTGCTGGAGTTCCACCAACATCTTGGCTCTCTTCCTTGTTTTCTGCTCCTAAACTGTATAAAGACACAGCTTAAAAATACACATTCTTCTCTCCTGATGCAGCTTTTCCCCTCCAGGAGCCGCTGTCCTTGACAGAGGGAAGTCTGGTGGTCCCGATGGCAGGAAGGCAGCCTGCACAGCTGCAAATAAGTTACGAAGGGGCCTATAAGAAAATTAGGAATTCTAAGAGACTTAGGAATTCAACTCTAAGGAGATAACTGGGAGTAATGGAAGATGCCCCCCAGGACAGGCTGCTGTCTGCACAGAAGTGTGGATAACATGCCTTGTCCCGCTGTTGGCCCGTGGTTGGAGTCCAGCACCCAGTACCGTCAGCTCTCACCAGTGACCGCACCAGCCTGGGATGCAACAGGCACATCTGACAAGTGCCCGGTTAGGTGTCACATTGAAATGTGGCTTTTTCACACAAACTGCAGAAGAAATTTGTGCTTTCCTTCCATATTTTGCAGATTAAATTCAGAAAACCTGGCTCCAGCCACCAAAAATATCCTTGATGCTCTTAGCACTGGATCAGGCGTGCGATGGAATATGCAGTAGCAGCAAGGGATGGAGGGAAGCCTTGAGATAAAGCCCTTAGTAAAGGGTTAATTTCCCAGACACCAGCATAAAGCATAACAGTGCTGTTAATGACCGTGCTACAACAGCAATCCATAATGGTGTTTGGGGGGCAAATAAAACTGATTTTAATAACCGCATCTCAAAATTTGAGAATATTTCAGTGACTCCTGTGCTAGTCAGAGGGGAGCTGAGGACAGTGCAGTTTGCATCCTTGTTGCAGCCTCTTCACACGGGACCAGGACTGATCCTGTAGGCATGGGGTCAGCAGTAGCTGAGGGGCAGCTCTGGGGCCATCCAGCCTCACCTCTCCTGCATCCTCTGGCTCTGATCGGCTGCGCTGTAGAGACTTAGCTCAGCCCCCCTGTAGTATTTATAAACACCTTAATGTCTGCAATCCTGGAAGCAGGCTCCCTAGCAGAGATGTAAGGACAGACCTCAGTGGCTGCCATCATTTGGGTCATCTCCGTTTGGGAATGGAAGTTCTCGAGCGTTCCGCTGCCAGTAGCGTTTTGCACACCCGCAGGTGTGCGAGGACACGGGAACAGCGCGGGGCTGGCGCCCGTGCGTAGCCGCCCGCCCGGCCGTGCCGTGTCTGCAGAACAGAGCAGCCCCATCAGAAAGGGCTCTGCCCACTTCAAAGGGAAATGTTAGCAATTATGCTGAGCTAATTGTATCCTGATAAGAACACCAGCTTCATTATTCCATCCTGGTTCACATTTTCATATCTAAGTCCTGTTTATTTAAAGTAAACACCCTCAAATTATAGTTTTTTTTTTAAAAGTACAAGATACCCACAATTTCATTTCCAGGGATACATGTTCATTAGAGATAAGGTGATTAAAAAAATCATTTTGTATTGCTAATTGTAAGCAGAAAACAATAAGCTCCCCATGAAAAATGCACAAATAATGCACCATGCAGGCCTGTAACACTGGAAGTTCAATAATTGCTTTTTTGATAAAATGTTTTCAACTTCTTAATAATATTTTTATAGCTAGAATCTAGCTTTCAGACAATGGGCTGGGAACTCACATTCCCTGCATGTTTTAGACAAATAACGCACACTCCGTCGAAAGCAATGGAAGAATCATTCCTGCCTTGTGGGTATTATATTTTCAATCTACCAATAAGTTTAGGTTTTCTTTCATTTTTTAGTTTTACATAAAGTAATTCCAAACTGTAAGCCACGACTGACCTAACTACTTATTAAAAATGCTAATATGCTTTTGTGCTTTGATGTCTGGTGAACAATAAAAGGGAGAGAGTTACTCTGGGACACTGTAATCCTTTATTTGTCACTAAGTTATGACACCCAGCAGAGCTGTGTGACAGTCCAAATCAATCATCCCCCATGCACTGCAGGCCTTCGCTGCCTCCTGCAGAGTCTATGCAGTTTAATTAGCTTTTTTTCACACTAGCATAATGTACATCTGCAGCTTCAGCAAGAAAAAGAAATGGAGGATAGTTCACTGGGATACGGTGCCTTAAAAAAAAGTTCATATAAAAAAAAGTCTGAAAGAAGAAACATCACAATCCTTTGTAGTTTACTTCAGAGGAGTTTGCGGTAGAAATCTACAGGACTGGGTACTCTATATTGTTAAATGTAGATTTTTTTTAACCTAATAAAGGCCTTTTCAGCTAAAATCTCAGATGGCATTTAAGCCTTGTTCTTTTCTAATGGTCTATATCTTTTATACCTTCTTCTTGCGGTTGATCATGCAGTAGCTCATTATCTGCTCCTCTTCCCCTCCCCACAGTGGCTTGCTACAATGGAGGTTTCAAACCCATGTTTGCTGGTTAGAAATCGCTGCCCCCAATCTCTGGCGGCTGCGGCAGTGCCCTGGGCACCGCGGGGCTGCAGGTGACAGAGCAGCGGCACAGAGGAGCGTGTGTGCCGTGGGGGACCCGCGGGAAATGAACTCTCCCCACAATTAGCCCCTGAGCGTGGCTGGCGAGGAGAGGATGCAGAGCGGGGCCGCGTGGGACCGAGCAGGGTCGTGGGACAGGAGGTCTCTGGATAAATGGGATTGTGTCGCCCCAAGGAAATATTTCTAGCCTTGTTATGCGAGTGGTTTGGTCCGATGCGTTCATCAAGCAAATAAAACCGACCCGGGTGTGGCCTCATTTCCAAAAGGGTAGTATCCTTTCCCAGCCATTCCAGCTGATGTGATAGAGCATGTTAACTTGATGGTGCAAGCTAATGCTGCTTGACTTCTATTTATCTTTTCTACCCTTTGTGTACCACGACGAAGTTTAAAGGCATGCGTGATCATTCCTTATGCTATTCCTCCAAGCGTGACCACAAAGGAGTCACCTGCAGAACACAGCGGCTCCTTTATTCAAATGATAGATTACATTACTAGCGGCTTGTCACTCCTAGTAACCTTCCAGCAGAGAAATGCATCAGAGGAGGTGATGGGTTGGGTTCAAACGGGAACATTCAGCACGAGCAACCACTTTCTGCTCCCTGATTTTGAGGAGATGCACTGCAGCAGAAGTGCCTTACAAAGGCTTTGGCTACGGACAGTCAAGATCCAGCGAGTCACAGTGGTGGAGACCTTCACAAAGGATGGAGAATGGTCAAAGACATTCATCAATCCCTCGATTTTTAAGCAGAACTCCACCCTCAAATAACACAGCAATTCGCTTAAGATCTCTTGGACTATGTACATTCACCTCCGTCCCCTTCACTCTCAAGATGCAGCCGTGATTCACCAGTTCTGGGCACTAATGAAAGTATAAGAGCAGTAGGCAGACCTACTGGCAAATCTCTGTCCCTTTTAGAGCTGTACCTTAAATTTCCTTTTAAACAGCACCTCTCTAATCCTTCAGTGCAAAAATACTTTATCCTTTTGTGGGAATTATATGTATTTCCCAGTTCAAAGGAGTATAAAATATAAATGTACTTCTGTACAATTCAGCATTAATAAGAGTAAATAGTGTACAGTGCCTTTTCATCTTTAGATTTCAAGTTGCTTAAGCATTTAGAGACTACAGTTGGCATTTCTTGCTGTGCTTCTTCCTGGCCTAATGCTATTATTGAAAATACCCTTATCCTGTGCCTTGGCTGGGCTAATTCCTTTGAAAAAATCTTATTCCACACTTACGCCAGTAATTCCTCTCTGTTTTTCCCTTTTAAAACAGGTAATTCATTAAGACTGAAATACGCAGCTTTAACATACTTCCAGTTTCATGTTTAGTGGAGAGCTCCAGTTGTGGGTTTGGTGGACTTCTTGTCCAGACGTGAAACATTTTGAAATGAGCAAAATAATCCAACTGAGCAAGCACAGGGCTGAGTTTCCCTCTGTGCAGACCAAAGAGCAGCCAGGTCCCCAGGAGGGACCCCAGGAGGGACCCTTCTTGCACAGGAACCTGCTCCCAGGCATTTTAATGCAAGCATCCATTTCCCTCCCAAAGCAACCCAAGACTGGGCAAAGCAGATCTTCAGGGACCTGCAGAAAGACAAACACAGGAGCAAAACGACTCTTTTCAGCTATGTTCTCAGGAACACAGGCCATGTTGGTCTCATAAGGAACACAACCAACAGGAAGGCACGCACTCCTGCCCTTTATCCATGTACCAAATGACTTCCACCGACACTTCATTAGCCAACGCCTTTCTCCTGTGCCCAAGCCACAGCACTCCCAGTTCCTCTTCCCAGGCAGAGCCTGAGGGATTTTCTTTTTATTTCCACCCCCTTGCTTCCTGGCCAGAGAACAACCCTCGCCTCCAAACAGGTTCCAAGACAGGTATCGCAGGGCCCGAGCAGTGTCACTTGATTAGAGGAAGGGATGAAAAGTGAGATGAAGCTTCACTCCTTCCTGTTTCATATGCCCTGTTAGTGGGAATCTTTCAGGGATCAGGAAAAATGAGAGGCTGAAGGCTCCTTTGAAAGAAAGAGACATTTCAGACCTGGAAATATTTTCTCCTTGTAATTCAAATAATAATAATAAAATCATTTGTGAGCCATCGATAGTCTGTCTGGTGCAGGGAAAGCATTGTGTTGGTGAAGAACAACCTGAGGAAGAGGAGGAGAGGGTGGTTCTGGGGAGAAGCCGAAGTGACTGATGCTCTTTTTGAGAAAGTTGAGGGAGGAGGTGGCAGAAAGCATCGTGCTTCTGCCGGAAGACAACACAATGATACAGTGAAGACAAATCATAGGATTTACCCTCTTCTGTCACACCATCATATCCTTCAAGGAGATCCAAAATGGAGAATTTTGCACATTAGTACTCCAGGTGAGATCTGCAAAAGCTTTCTGTGCTGTCCCAGCCCTGCAGGAGGTTACTGCTCCCACAGCGTGGGGAATCAAAGACTTGGCCCTGCTGCTCCGCACAGAGTCTGGTAGAAAACCTCCCTTCCTCACCCGCTGAAGCGAAGCCGCCGGGTCTTCCCTCGAGTGCTGCTGGTGCCGGCACAGCTCCGCTCTGCCAGCGCTGCGAGGGAGCGGTGGGCGGGGGGTAGGACACAGGAGGGGAAGTGGAGGTGCGATAACATCTGCAACCACCCCAGCAAGATCTGCTAGAATTCACCTGCCAGACCCCTTAGTCAGACGAAAAAGGTCAGTCAGGTCTGCGCGCGGTTGGGTAGTAGCCTCCAGCAAACCCAAGACCTGCTGTTCCAGTGAGGGTGCATCAGAGGGATCCCACCCCACTCCTGATTTTGTAGCTTCCAGTTTGCTGACACTGGAAAGGCATCAGAGAAGATAGGAGGGTACTTATGCAAAGACTTCTATCAATGGGGAGGCCCGTCTTCAAAGCTTTGATTCTTCCAGGTGCTGGCATCCCTTCTGAGAGCTGTTCTTGCTTGGGGGGATTCCATCTCAAAGTCTTCACATCACAGGAAGGGGAGTCCTGCTTTGAAGAATTTCACCGGTGATGGGCCAAACCTCCTATTTGCATTTCATTTTTGGCTGCACGAAGCTTGCTCATTGGCACCAACCAAACATTTTGCAATCTTTTTAAAGCAACAAGGCACAGCATTTGCTGACACAGCTCAGCACCAGGACGCGTACATGTGCATCCAACTGAGAAAGTCACCAGCAGTTTAGGCAGGTGTGGATGGGTGAATTAGAGTTAGAACAAAGCAGTGGTGCATTTGGAGCATGCCTATCAAGTTGCAACAAGCAAAAGTTAATGTTAAATTAAGGGATGTACTTCCAGTGTTTGCATTTGGCAGTTGGTTTGATTCCTAAAGTGAAACCATGAAGAGAATTTAGGGTTGAATTTATTTTAAGGCTACCTGTTTGAGTTGCTTAGCTGCTGTTCCTCTGAATCTGTGTCACGCCGGACTCCAGCAGAATTTCTGCTGGATCCTCAGCACTTCCAATGGGGCCTGCCTGCTCAGGGAGCAGCATCTTGCAATATTTCAGAAGTACAAAAGGCATTGCCAGAGGCCACTTAATCTTATTTTTAACTTTAGCTTTGTCCAACTAAGAGTTTCTTTAATTTCCTAAAGGTTCTTAGAATATTGGGCAGTGCTGACATAATCAAAGCAGCCAAGACTCCAGGCTCAGACACTGTCTTTGACCTTTCGGCGGCTCATTTTCCCTCTGTTACTTACTTTTCAGTGGAATTGTAGAGCTTCACCCTCTAGTGTTTGAGGAGGAGTTTGGAAGGCATTTAAGAAATCAAGGTCATTAGACATTACCTTTCCTGTTGCAAGCCCTTGCATGATGCACAGAGGATTATTAGGCCATTGCCCTTTGGTGTAAACAAACCTTAGAGATGTTCTTTGCAATGCTTGTAACCAGAACAAAGCCCTTTGCGTTGTTAAACCTCTAACATAAGAGAGACTCAAGGAAAGCCTATTTACCATGCATAACACAAGAAAGGTTCCTGAATAATCCAAGACAAAAGGTCTATGCTGGGAAAATATAGAGGTGGGACTGCTGGTTTCCCTTTTATGAGGATCCCCAGGTTCCCCAAGTCTCTATTTGGCTGCTACAAAGAACCTGGAGCTGCTGGTCCTCCCTGCTCTGCTCCCTGTCCATAGAGGACTTAAAGAAGACACAACAAATTTTATGTCAGGTTCAGAAGTACCCTGTGCACTTGCTGATGCCCTAATGCCTGGAGACAGATGGTTAGAAAACAGGGGTTCCCAGGGAGACAGCTTCACACTGAACCCTTAACGCATGAAGAAAGCATTTTGACCTGCATGTGACTTGGGTTCTGCTCCAGATTCTTTCAGTTCGGCCAAGCTTGGTGCCAAGGACTTGGTTGAAGTCAGCATATTTGGAGAGGGGCGAGAGGCAGCTCAGCTCCCCCTGCAGCCCAGAGGACAGCACCAGACCACGGCTGTCATGCCAGCAGGACGCGAGGAACTCTCCAGCCCTGCTGGGCAGCCTTGTGGCCATCTCGCAGCCCCTTCACGCACACTGCAAGGAGAGGTTGTAAGCAACGGAGAGGTACAAAGCAGAGCTCATTCTGCTCAGCTTCCCCTTTTCCTTATCATTGCCTGAAACCTCTGAGCCCAGTTGTGCCGCACCAGACCTCACAGACTGCTGCTGCCCCTTGACGGCAAGTATGGGACTGGGCTGCCGGTGGGGTCGGGCGGGCAGGCGGCGTGCAGGCACTGCTTTCCCCAGCACCATCAAAGCCCTGCGCACAAAGGGCCGGCGCGCGGCCGAGGTGTACCCTGCGGGTCTGAAAGGGCAGGTCTCCTGCTTCTTTGTTTAAATGCTGGCCCATTTGTTGACTCGGAGGCACCCACTCCTTAGTCGCGGCAGCTGCAGTGAAATCATATATCACTCTAATGAGCGTCCCTTCAATAACCATTGCCCTGATTTTTGATACCTGGAGAGAAGATGCACCAGCTAGGGAAGAATTTATCAAAAACACGCCACTGACTAGACATCAGAAGGAACCTCAAAGGGACAGTGAACTAGAACAAAGAACAAAAACATTTACAGAAGTGCTACACCGAAAAAAAGGGAAAGAAAAAAAACTGTACTAACAACAGTAACAAGGTCAGCTATAAAACCAGAATTAAAAGGCACTGCTGGGGAAAAGACGACGACTCAAAAAAGCACCAAGAACTAAGAACACAGCTTGCCAATCAGATCTATACAGATTCCCCTTGATATCTTCCCACTAACAGGCTTTCCTACAGGACAAGTAAAAAGTTTAAGCGACTGGCTCTGGGAAGGTGGGCTAGAAACGGGAGAGCAGCATTCACAGCTTTTAACACAGATCTTCAGGTTCTGCATCAATGGGATTGCTCAAAGGCGCCTGGGCGCTGCGAGCGGAGCCTTCAGCAGCCGGCAGGGGCTGGGAGCAGGAGCAAGGCACTGCAGAAAGCCCCAGTTAAGCCCATTTTGTGCTTTGAATACACACTGGTGGATGTCGGCACCTGGACGGACTACGTCTGCCACTGCTGTCACTTGCAGCCAGGGGAGACGCCAGTTTAAATCGGCACAAACAAAGGTCCTGAGCTTCACCACAGTGGTGCTAAAATTAGGATGGGTTGATATCTTTCAAGAAAAGCGTTTTCCAGAGAACCAAGAGTTTTCTGCTCCTCAAGAAAAGAATTCTACTTTTGGTTGAAAATTTCAACCAGTTCATAGGAATATGAAAGTTTTCAGCACTCTAGCAGAACACCCAAGGTCTTTCCTACGCAGAAAGATCATTGCATTGCAGCCCTCTCCACCCTGCCTCCTGCTGCATATGCATTTATTCCAGCTCCAGGCCTACTACTTCAGGCTCCTAATTTCTGCCTATAGAAACTTCAAGAAAACTGGGTGAACCTCTCCCAGATGCAACAGCGCTTCCTTCTTTCAACTCTTGATGCTACCCCATCACCTCTGGGCAGCACATCACATGGGGGGCAGAGATGTGCTGGAGCACAGGTGTGCAGATGCAGGTTTCAGGCAGCACCTCCCCTGACCACACATTACACCAGAAGGCATGCATTTCCCACCGGCCTTCACAGCTCTGTGTGCCCTGAGGAGCCTGAAGCAGCACTAGATGCCTGCATTCAGGTCACTGAATTGCTCCCCAGATGCCACAGAGCTGGAAACATCTGCTAGGGTGATGCATGCTCTGCCTAAGGGAGGGAGCTGCTAGCCCAGCTCGCCAGGGGACAAGGACAGGAACCTCCAGAGGAGGGTGAAAGCAGGGGCCAGCCTCTGCTGCTCTGAGTCCCCACAGGAGCCCCTTTCTCACTGCGAGCAACACGGGGAGCTCGGAATGCCAAGACCGACCATCAGGCAGCGTGAATACCCCATGATCACCCGCCTCCTGCCAATACCTCTCTAAAACCAGGATGACTTCTATGAACTAATATTGCAGGGCTACATACTAATATCTCATTTTAAAGCAGGTCCTGCTTGCTTTTTTCCCGGTCCCTTCCTTGCAAAGCAGTGCTTGTTAGCGAAAGAGAAGAGACTTTTGATTTCTAAAGCCAATGTTAGAATGAGCATTTCCCCATGAGAGCACCTGGTTCTCGTGTTTAATGAGTAAACACAAGGAAACAGAGGTTTGAAGAATGATTGTTCCCAACATCATTACTTCTGAACCCGACATTAAAGAGAAGTAAAAGACAACAGCACAGCAGTTCTTTGTTTTTCCACCACTCTTCCTAAAAAATATCTTTAATGAGACACATTTGAAGTCTAACATGGGGCCGTTCTCCTAGATTATAATTGATAAATCTTCCAAAGTGGTATGGGAAAAGGATTGTGTAATAATTACTTGTTTCTTTTGAGGAAATAAATAAAATATGAAAAATGTAATTATTAACCAACAAAACGCAGTGAGTGGGTTTCCCACCGCTCTGCCGACCAGAGTCGGGATTTTAAAAGTCTCTCCCGGAGTTCAGCATGACACACAATGATGTTGCTGCTTGTGTTTGTTTTCCAAATGCCAACTTCTCCGGTCAGAGCCACCCGTTCGTTTGAAGCTCTCGTATTTATTCCTGTGCCACAATTAATTTTTATTAAAAACGGAAACAAATCGCTATTCCTGCCGGGCGGGCGGTGCTGGAGCCGATTGCCTTCTGAGCGGAGGGGAAGGCTTCTTGAACAGCCAGGGGAGGAGGACGGGGCCGCACTCCCAGGGTCCCTGGGCAGGTGGGTGCCCCCCCGGGGCCGATGGGGCCCCAGCCCCCCAGGAGGCGTCACAGTCCTGCTCTGTGCTGTGGGTTGGCAGCACCGATCCTGCGCTGGGAGAAACCCCCCTTAGGCATGGGCAATGTGAACCCCCCTAACAGCAGCTGCCAGAAGGTGCTTGGTGGACCCTTGGCATCCGTGCTTCGCCGCGACCGAGGGGCGCAGAAGAGCCCCGCTCGCTTCGGTGGCAGCTGGTGCTGGAGCCGGCAGCTCGGCCACCTCCCTCTCCTTCCTCTGCAGCAGGACTCTCGCCTCGGCCATTTTGCAGAGGCAAAACTTATTGCAAAGGTGCCCAAAGAAGTCCCATCAGAGAAACCTGTGGTTTCTGATGAGAAAAAAAAAGCTTTTTCCTGAAGTTTCGGCAACCGGTCGCCCAGAACAGCCTCGTCTCTGGGCTGGGCTGTATCCAGCATACACTGGGGATGAGCCTCTTCTCCCCTCTGCAGCGTGGAAAGCTCACGCTCCACCTCAGTCATTCCCTGCTAAGAAATTTTCAGCCTCAACCACAGGCAGAACTTCTGTTCAGCCCCAAACTGCTTCAAGTACCAGATTTCTGATTCTCAGATAAAACTGTCAAATATGTATTCAAATACACATACTCATGCCTCCTAGACCTTTTCCTCTTCTTGCTTTTTTAACCATTGCTTTGAACAACAGCATGCAAATTTAATGAGTATAGAAGACTTCAAGCCAATTCTCCCCTTCTTAATTTTGTAAAATGTTATTATAAATGTTTTATGGGATTTAAAAAAATCTCTCCTTAAAGTAACAATTTAAATTTTTCATGCACAATGAAGACCTTTATCTTATTCACAGTTGTCATTTTCTGTTTAGCATCACAACACAATACTAATAAAAAAATGCAATTGGATTGCCTTAAGCAGTTTTGCTGATTTTAACGTATGGCACAGCTTTGTTCGCGTTTCTCCTTTCTATAGAGCATCCTCAGATCTCTGTTCTCCAAGAATGTCATTTATTGGTTTTTAGAGAAGGCGGTTACCTACAGAGTATGCCTTTCCAGAGAAAAAAGGGTGACTTTTTGATTCAAATCGTCTGTGGTAAAATTCTAGTGGAGACAGTGATTAGTAAATTATAGTTGTTTTCTGAATTATAATCATTCGGTTTGGTTCTGGCCCTTGTAAACTGCAGTCTGATTACAACCCACGAGCAATTTTCAGCAAAATGATATCAAGCATTGCACTTTTCCCAGCCCGCTGCCCACCCGGTGTGCTAAGAGGTGGCACTATGAAGCCAGAGAAGACCACAGTGCTGCACCTAACACGCCGTCAGCAAACACTTCCGAGGGAAAGCAACCCTTCCCTGCTTGAGGTTCTTCTCACTTGTTGGTCAAGAAGAGCGTTTGTCCATGAATATGATTGCAAAGCCCTGAACACTCTTCCTCCCAACATAACCTGCAGATAAGTTTATACTGGAGCGACCCCGACATGGGGCAGGACAAGTGGCACACCTGGGAATGGTCTCGCTGATGGTAAATCCCCCAGGACTGAGGTTATTCCCTGCAGTGCTGAAAAGAAGAAATGGGTCTGTTGGGTCTCCACGTTGAATAGATTTGCAGCTTCCCAGACTCCAGGCGCAAAAGTGCATCTCTTTCAAGTTCCCAGGCAACAGATTTTCTCTCCATCTTTTCTTTTTGAGAATTCTAGGAGCATCTTCCATTAAATACAAAGATGTTTAGCCTTTTAACCCTCTAAACGCGATACCACAGGCTCTAGTGATCTATTGTCAGTTAAATTCACCCTCTACACTCTCTACTACAGCTTCTCTCTTGTATTTTCCTCCCTGCTGCGTGCACTTATCCCTGCATTGAAAACATGCTTTAGACTAATACACACGATTGGTTATTTTTAGGTATCAAAGACATTTTTCTCAAGATCTTTCTTCATTAATTCACTAATTCACTTTTTTGTCTCGATCCCTGTTGCCCCATGTTCTTTATTGTCTCTTAACCCTGATGCTCAAAAGGTGTTAGCACAGATTAACAGGGAGTCTGATAGCTTCTGGAGAACAGCATTTCATGTCCTCCTGCATCGCTTTAGTCAGGTTTAAGCTCTTGTGGCCTTCCATTTAAGTTCAGTTTGCAAATAGCCAGCAATCCTCAAATGAAAGAGCAAAGAAAACAAATCAGCATCCATTTTTTCCATTTTGACATACATTCCAAAGATATAGCTGTGCAATAGGAGGCAAAAAAGGAAAACATTTCAACCAGAAAGTCTTACCCCTTCTATTAGTTCTGCAAATAATTTTGAGCTGGTCAATATGAAGGGGGGAATCATAATGACATGGCACAGAAAACCCTTCCTTCTCTTCTCCTGCGTGGCAAAGTGAAGCATTGAGGGCAAGAGATAAGTGCTGCAGAGATGTGCTGTAGACCCCTGGAATGGACATCTCTAGAAATCCACAGTAATAGGTCCCAAACCTCAGGCTCAAATGCTTCTCTGCTCTGGGGTTTTCAGTATTCAATCCTAGCAGTGCCTCTGAATTTTGCAGCTTGGGTTCATCTCAAATCACAACCCAGTCCTAAAGAATACTTTATTGTAAAAAATGTAACTCTATCCCCTATAGGCTGCCTGCCCCAGTAATAGCTTCTTATTCCCAATTGCTTTTCCCATGCCAGAATGAGCGACGGCTGAGCTAGCAGTTAAAGCAAGGGATTGTGAGCTGGGGGTTTGGGGTCTAATCCCAGCTCAGCTCCTCATATATTTTGGGAAAACACTTTACTTTTCTGACCTGAAAAATAAGGTGGCACTTCTTCATGCTGAGACTTAGTTCTTGGAAGTTTGCAAATGGCTTTGAAGTCCCTAGCCGAGAAGTACTTTAAAAGGTCAGAGTACAATTATAAAATAGCTAATAAACTCTTCTTATTTTCTATTGCTGGGCCTACTTTAAGAAAAATAAATTACAGCAAAACCCTGGGAATCTCAGAAGACTCGTGAGAAACCTGAATCAGCACAAACCTTACTACATGGACATCCCAGTGATCAATTTGAATTAGGAAGAGCCCTGAAGCTGTTATCTCCTTGGAGGGTCTCAGGCTGTTTCTAAGAGAGGCTGAAGAGGCTGGAAGTGATGTGGGGTCGCTCCTTCAGGAGGGCGGCCAGCGCTGCAGAGCCGCACAGCCCTGGGAAGAGGGGACAAATTCACCCCGGTGCTGCGCTGGGAAAATGCAGCCTCAGAAAGCACAGAGCTTTGTGGAGCGGTGTAGACCAGAAGGCTTGCCTGGTTCTGGAGCCTAGGGTGAGCCCTTTGGGAAGGCCCTGACTAACACAAGGAGAGCGAAGCAAAGGATTGCTGCAACCCCGCCATCCCTCCACGGAGCTGCTGGTTTCGAGTGCCCGCATTATGTTTTCTGTTGGTATCCAAAAAAGAGAAGAAAAAGCCAGTTTATGCTAAGCAGCACATCCTTGTCACCCCACCTCTGCCAATCACCAGATAAAAGCAGTCATTATTTTAAGACCCCTGTGGATGTCTGTCTGTCTTTTGTAATGAACTCATGAGCAACAGCGATCGGCGTGGCACTGTTAATTGGAGCACCCACCGTGCCGGCTTCTGAGAGGCTGTTGTTTGTGTCACACGAGCGTTTCTTCTTCCAGCAGGTTGGTTTACATACAGACACGCACGTCTGCACATAGCTGGATCCAGGTGGCTCTGGAAAGCCAGGCCAGGCTCCTTTGGGAGATTTCTCAGCGCAGTATCCTCCGGAAGCCTGCTCTCTGTCCCCTCCTGGGATGACAAGGTGTCCCATTAGCTTTATGGAAACCAGCGTGACTGGCCACCCAAGTATTTAGGTTCTGACAAGCTTCCACCTGCAGCAATAAGCTCGATCAGGTAATTAATACCAGCCTTTACTACCTGCGCTACTAGAAGTGCTATGGAGAAGACGGTTTTGTTATTTTTTAAAGAGCTTTCATGTGGTTACCGGGGCTTGTGAAAAAAAATCCTCTCTCCCCCCGATAGCCATCTGTACAACTTGCTTTGTGTTTTCCTCCACCCCCTACCCCCTTCCATGACTTTCGGGCTTTCAAGTCATGTAACGTTTCGACATGGCAGTGGGAGAACAGGCAAAGAACAGAATCATCACAAAGACATTTGAAAACCCAGCAAAACACTTTAGCAGCAGGGCTGGGTTAGTTAGCAGCTTTGTTTAGTTTGATTTCATCTTGAAGTTTATTTACCAGAGAAAGCTGGGCTCCAAGATGCTGCATCTGTTTTTCCAGTGAGGATGTTCCAGCATTTCTTTTTTTCTTCTGCAGGAAGCTAGGAAAAGAAAAAAGCCCAAACCCGTTGTTCTCCAGAGGGAGCTTGGCACAGCAGCTGGCCCAAGTGACACGTCCAGTCGGTGGCTGGTCCCATATTAAAACAGCAGCACATCGCTCCAACTCCACCTTGCTCCCATCCCCACTTTGCATCTTCTTCCTTCAGTCTCAGTCACCAAGCTACCCCATGCTCTGCTTGGAGTGCACCAAGGCCAGAATCCAAAAGTTTCGTTTCTATTTTGAGCCACTTGGCCTAGCCTTTCCCATCAGCCCACGCGAGCCTCTTGGAGGCATCTACTTCATAGATAACTGGTAGCTCAGGGGCTCGGGTGGACCTTGAGGGAGCTAAGCTGGACTCAGGGCTGCCTACGCAGAAGATCAGGCCTGGATCACCAGCACTCTGAACATCAACTCAGAGCAACTTCTCCCAAAGAAATGCTTAGCCAAAATGAAGAAATTGTGGAAGCACTTCAGCCCAAGCCATGCACAAATCTAATAAACTGAAACAACGTCAGCTCCATCTTCAAGTTCGATTGCTATGTCCCGCTGTGGGAACGAGTGGCTCTTTGCTCTGCCATGGTGTGTGGCTAGGAAGTGATATGGTCTCCTGGGATGAAGTTTGGTGTCAGGAAAAGGGTGCTGGGGAAAAAGGCACTGCTTTAAGAGGTAAAGCAAAGCCTTGGACAGATATGGCTAGAAGCCTGGAGGGGATTTGCAATACATGGTCTGTGTGCTCCTGCACAGGGACCAGCAGGCTCTGAGCCTCCTTGCAGTCCATGGGTGCCAAGTGAGATGCCACGTTTGACTCATTAATAGCGGGATCCCACGGGCGGGCAGGCAGTGATGTTTAACAAAAGCTCAAGTATAGGGACCCGGTGCTGTGTTTCCCTGGAACTGGCTATGAATTTCTTGCAATAATTCCTGCACTTTGCCCAGTAACTTGTTGCTTGTCTTAAATCTAACTTTGAGAAATATTCAGTCATTATTTAAAGGCTCTAAGTGATAGAAAATCTGCCATACATCTGAAAAGGATGTTGGGATGATTAATTATGCTCTGTACAAAAGCTTTTCGTCTTATTTCTGCTTTGACCTTTGGTAGCTCCAGCTTACTGGATCTTGCTATTCTTTTGTCTGCAAGTTTAAAGGACCCTCCAACTAGAATTGATTACTGTGAATAAAGGGACCTTCTGCCATCTTCACTACTTCAAAATGAGAACAAGGTGATTTCTCAGCAGTATAATCAAGTACAACCAGATGTGACGAGTTGCCGTCTTGCAAAAGGAGCACAGCTGGATCCAAACACACACACCTGCTCACGTAGCACAGCTTTCACAAGCAGAAGTGTGGGCATGAAAACCATGAACAGAGGAAAGAGTAGCTGCATTTAGTGACTGCACTTGGTTTTACCATGTCTGAATTTCGCGCAGGTTTGGCAGGTTGCTGAAGATTTATTCCCCCGACAACTCTCAAGAAAGGAGCAGCATCTTCGAGAGCAGTCCGGCAGTGCAGCAAGCAGAGCAGCCCCTCTCTGTGTCTGGGGAGAGATGGCAGGAGTTCAGGCAGGGTGAGGAAATCAGTGCTACGACGTTGAAGCGATCAGACAGCCACAAATTACAACTCCAGAAGGGATGTCTAGACCTGAGCACACAAGGAATTTTATTTTTTCTTGTTGTTTTGGAATTTTATGAGCACAAAGTTGTCTCCTTTCTGAAACCAGGCTTAGTAGTTGAGGGACATGATGGAAGCTGGAAGTCAAGGCTGACAGTGCCTTTTCCTAGTATTTCAAGAAGAGAAAGATATATATATAGAGAGAGAGAGTCTATATGGGAACTAGAAGAGTTATTCTAGCCCTGCACATCCCAAGGAATAACTGGACCATGCTACCTTCCCCCTTATCATCAAGAGAAGGTATTGCTCCATGCAAGGCAGGATGGTGTAGTCAAGACCTTAGTGGGAAGGAATGCACCACTGAAAAGAAGCAGCAGGAAAGGCTCTATTTTCAATTCTTCTGAATAAAGCATTTATTTTGAAATAAAAGTTTGTTATTTCCTGAAGGTCACATTAAGATCAAATGTATTAAATGTCTGTCAGCCAAATCTGACCTTACTTTGAGAGAACATTCAGGCACACATTCTTCTGAAGTGTTTAGACAAATATGCGAGACATCAGATTTCCCAAACGTCTGCCTTATCTAAACTAAATCCCATTTATTTCAGTGGAACTGAAGAACTTTTCTGTAAATCCTGCAAGGTGTCTTCTGATTGTTTAGGCACATAAATACCTCTGAAAATGTGTGCCTGCAGCTAGAATCCATCTTGCCACATGAAAGTTGGGTGCAGTCTTAGCCAGCCACATAAGCAACTTCTATAATCGGTGGAGAGCGGACATCGCCCCAGGGCATTTCCTCAAACCTCCCCTGGACATCAAAGAAGGACTGAAGCGCTCTCCCCTTGGGGTACTACCTCCATCCATTGATTGCAGAGGGAGCCAAGATGTTCTATTCCAGCTGTCTAAAACTCAGGTTCAGTCTAAGTAAAACGTGATGGATCCCAGCCTCCATAACCACATTTGAGAGATGAGCAAGATGTACTAGAAATAGAAACGTACTGCAAACATTTTTCTGAATTTGCAAATGGGTGAGTGTGATAACAAGCAAGGTGCTTTGGGTTGGCATGTTTTAGGAACACTCAGACTTTACCAGCAGGCAGGCTCTCCAGTAATGAAGCCTGAAGTTCAAACCCTTGAATGTTACCCAAAAGCAAATTTCAGATCGAGTATTTTGTTGGTCAATCATCTAACTCATTCATGAGGAAAGAGAAATGATACCATATGACAGAGCTAATTCACCAGCACTGATGGAATGATAAAGTTTAACTCTTTCAGAATAAACAGAAAGAAGAAATGAAGTACAAAAACATGTATAAAGAGTTCAGAATAATAAATAAAGGTGGTATTCTCTATAACTGGCCATCTGGAGCTACATCTGGAGCCTCTGTTGAGTCATACTTGTGAACTTTGTGCTTTGAGGAAAAAGCTCAGCTTCTTTTCTTTGGACATCAGCATCGAAAACACAAGCTGCAGCCTCAGAGCAACCAGCCTGACTGGGAAGTGAAAGCAGCGGGGAATTGTGGCTCGCTCTGAAGCAACGGAGCAGCAGAGGATCACCTCAAGGAACACGCCAGCAAGTTAGCAACACCCCTTAGAAAAGGCCACTTGAACAACACAACACCATCCATCACGCCCTCCTGAGGACAGCTTTATAGCCTCTAGGAACCAGACTGGTAATTGCAACACAGAAACATAGCACGCAGAGCATTCGGAGACCAAATGGCACAGGGAGCCAGCAGCCTGTGGGCAGGCATTTGCATTTCCATCGTACAAGCAAGCAGGGGCTGGGCCTGCTCTCACGCTGGCCTAACTCTGGAGTTGTTCAGCTGAAGTCAACACAGTTACGCTTCGAGTAAGAAGGGAGCAAAAGATGTGGGCTCAGAAAGCCTGCACACAAAACGCACTGCAGGCGCTTCCCTCCGACTTGCCGTGCCGCACAGAGACAGCTCCCCGACGGCTGGCTGGGAGCAAAGAGCTGCGCCACGGCCCGGGTTGGAGGCAGCACGGTGGGACAGGGACCTCTCCCTCACCCTGTGCTGCTAAACACGCGCTGGGCCAGGAAAAACAAACGGGAATGCTCTCCTTTTAGCTTTGCTGCTGGCCTGTGGGCCATGTGCTTGTTTGCAGCCAGTGCCCTGCTCTGAGCAGTGGCTTTAAATCCAGCCTGGGCTCCGAAAAGCTGGGTTGGGGTCTCCCCCATGCACAGGGACCCACAGAGTCTGGGAAAGCCAACGCCTACCACAGTACTTACACCTCGAGTTGGAAGACCCTCATTAAATGCAGCTCTGTAGCGAGGTTGCCAATGGGAAAGAACTGCAATGGTGCAAGAGTTGTATCTTACTCCATCCCTCCTTTCATGCTTCAAAGAGAGGCCAAATGATCTGGTAGCATTATGTAAAACTATGAGCTTCTAATTATTCTCAAAACACTTGGCTGTTTCTGTGTGAAAGGCCAGAGCTGAATTCTCCCCACAAAGGCAACAGAGTATGGATCCCGACATGAAAACAGCCAAGAATGAGGGATGTTTGCAATCTGTGAGAAGGGCCTGAGACCCTGCCCATCAATAGTTAGAAGTCTGTCCAAAATCATGAGTCCTAAATTTAGCTCAGAACATAGAACATTAGGTCTCAATCTATTTTGTCTCTGGCAAAATACAAGTTCTGCAAATTTTATGATTTATTCATATCATTTGTTTTCCTTGGTCATCCTAGACATAGGATGGGAACTGTTTTCAGACGAGATTCTGGGTAGCTGTAATCTGCCTTTTACCATCACAGGAAAAGTACATTCTGCAAAAGTAAGATTTGGAAAGATGCTGCGGAGGCTTCCCGAGACCCAAGGCACCACTGGCATTCGACGCGCTGCGAGCCAACGTAAGCAGCAACGTGCCAGCATGGAGGGACCAAGCTGCAGCACCTGCCTGACTCAGGCTCACAGCAATTTCTGCGGTGAAACAGGCTTTGCAGAGCCCACCAGTGCTGAGAGCAGCTCTTTCGCCCATGCACCAGTGGACAGCATGGCCACAGACAGGTGGATGCTATACAGTCCTCGGAAAACATAGGCTGCTTCTCCAACATGCATTTCTTACAGGAACATTTGCGTTATCTTTGGTTTTCATCAGGACTTCAAGTATAAGTAATGTTAACTACACTTTCAGTATTCATGACTCACCTATTTTGGCAAGGTCGTGGCTTATCCCATGGGCTTGGGTACCACAAGGATCTGTCTGACATACTGGTGGCTTGCAGGGCGGGTGGGAAGCACAGTAAACCTGGTCACATATCAGGTAAAGATATCACTTTATTCCCTGTTCTCTTTGATTTTTCCAGTGCCAGAATCAAGAACACTTTGACTTCCTAGAGCAAAGCGCAACCTCAGCAAAGGTCCACGAAGCCGCCCAAAGAGAGCCAGGGCTGCTCGAGAGGCTTGTTGGAGAAGGGGAAAGAACTAGCAGTAAACGGCGGTTGCGGGATCCCTTAGCGCAGACATGGAAGAAAAGCCCCCAGCACCAGGTGAGCCCGGCAGGGCACACAGATTGGGAGCATCAGCCACAGCTCCGCCCAGGCAGCACGGGCCGGGCCAGGCCGGGCCGCGGCACCTGCAGCATCTCCTGCATCCCAACCCCAGCACCTACGCGCTCGGCCGACGGCTCGCAACTTGCATTTTCCCAGGCCTTTGGTACAAGTGGAGCAACTGCTTCATTTGATTTTTATGTCATTGTTCCCACGACAGCACTAGTTAATTGTAACCAGCAGAACTCCTCTCGCTGTGCCTCCAAGGGCCGGAGTCGGTCCGGGGCAGCGAGCACACTCGGCTCCCTCGGCTCCACGCTAGCCACCAGCATGCCTTTGAAACCATTTGCATTTCAAAACTTCTGCACTCGGGCAAATAGCTTTTTTTCTAGTGATTAGGTCAGTTAACAGACAGCCTGTGTCCGAGGCAGAAAGGGGAAGGGAGCCTCAGCAATGTCACAAGGAAAAGCCAGAATGCTGCGTTCAGTGCGCTTGAAACCACCCAAGCCCAGTCTGAGAAGGGACAGATAAAAAGGTCAACATACCTCCGCGGCAGCTAGAAGCTTGCATACAACACTTGAGATCTATTCAACAACAATATATTCATCATGAAAAAAAGTTATCCTTTGAAGACCTGGATGAAGTCTCCATCACCAGAGTAAGAAGTGCTGGCTGCAGTGGGCGCCCAGTCCCTCTGGGCTGCAAGGAGCGCTCCCCCAAACCACGCTTCAGGTGCCTCAGCTGTGCAAGGGCTACAGGAGATGGCAGAAGGTGGCTGTATTAATGCTGGTAATCCCTTTGAGAGTCTCAGATCAAAAGTACCACTAGAGGAGGGCAAAGCATTATACTAGCAAGAGCCAGTTGTCATCCTCCTCTCTTGAGATCTCTCGCAGGTGATGTCCAAACACAGAGCTGTGCACAGGCCATTCCCACAGCTTGGCACTTCCTTTCTTTTGCATGTATCCTAACTGAAAGCTGGAAGGTGAACATGACAAACATACGCACACAGAGCAACCCACATCCTTGCTAGGTGGAGGCAGGCTGGATCTGCCCCTACCTCTCATTGCTGCTCGCTCATCGGTGTGCTGAATGTATTTAATACAAGCGCAAGAAAGGGAAAAGGCTTGAGCGGGAACATGGGCTGAGTCCAACACTTAGATCCTGGGAATGGAAAACTTGCTGTCCCTAAAGAGGAGAGAGGCTGGATTGTGGTTTCTGGAGGGAGAAATTTAATACGAGCTTGTAGAGTAAATAAACTGCAATCTCATCCCTATGCCTAGCGTGTGAGAATCTGCAGTCCCAGGCAGCGAGGAAGAAATCCTGCCCTTAGTGGGTGCTGGAGCGAGGAGCAAAGCGAAACCAGATGCAAGCACAGGGCCAGCGTCACCCTGTCAGGGCAGGGGCACGAGCCCCGTGCCCCTCTCTGCTCCTTTGCAGGGGCTCCGCATGCACTCGTGGCCAGGGCACACGTGGATGCTGCCCCACGCATCGTCCCCGCCGAGCAGCACCCGGCTGGGGTGGGAGGCAGCTCCGAGGGGCAGGGACAGGAAATTTCCCTAAATCTTCTTTAATCCCCAAGGACACCCATGTGTCACAGAGCAAGGATCAGCCCGCAGAGCATCATTGTTAGCTTGAAAAATACCCACCACAAACTTCCCCTACTATAAAAAAAAAAAAAAAAAACTGGGCTGAAACCACCCCAGAAGACCAGCGTTTTAAGTCGGTGGCCAGCTCTGTAAGCCATTGGTCCTGGACTTTAACTTCCTGAAGTGTCTCCTTTTTCTGCCTTAAAAAGGGAGCAGGAAAAATCCTCTCTCTTTTTCTTTCTCTCCTCCTCACAGTTGCTCTTTGAGTAAGGCCGTACCTAACAATTATTCAGGGAAACATTATGTTGACATTACTGTTTAGAAAATAAAGGGTTTTTAAAGCTAGAGAGTAACATCATGACCACATAGACTAGTGAATGATTAAAAATTTAGATGACTGCCTTTGAAACAATAAAAAGCTTTCGAAGCTTCTTAATGAGCAGCTATCAGAAATAAAGCATTTAAAACTTCAGAAAGTGCCTCTGTGGAAATTTCATTGTCTTTGATGCTGTAAAATAACTGCAGGGTGGATTCATTTCAAGTTCTTTTTAGCATACTGGTCGTTTAGAAATATTGGGAGATATCTTTCTTAGCAATATGTGGAGAAAACAATGTCTTGGTCGCTTTCATTTATCTGCAATTTGACAGGAGTGCAGTTTATTAACTTGAAAAGAGACAGATACATTATCTGAAACACAGAGAGTATAGTGGGTATTGCCTCCTTTTTATACCAGTGGGAGTCCATGACACTTTGAACTTGCTCACCATTAAACGCCTTCCTGAGTTGTTGAAGAGGCCTTTAAAAAGGGAGCCTGTGCATTTATGATGTAAATTCGTTATTTTGACAGTCTTTGAAATCTGTCATATTCACGTCCAATTTAATGCACCGCAAAAATTCTTTTCTTTTAAAATACTTTTCTTTTAAGATTTCAAAGCCATTTTCATGTAGAAAACTATTGTTATACCTAATATATCCTGAAAGTGTTTTAGCAAAGGAACTTATATGATTCTGTTTTAAGTCATGTCAGGTTTTAAAACATGTCATTTCTTCAAATAAGCTTTGACCACGTTATCTTTTTTTTCATTAGTTAAAGTGCACTTGATTTCCATGGATACAATTAGCCAGAATATATGCTATAGTATCATCACCGGATCAAATGGGGCTCTTTGAGGCTGTGTTCAGCGGAGCAATTGCCCACATATCTGAGATCAATACAGCCCAGCACACAGGTAGGCAGGCACAGGGAGATGCGGGCTGGTTGAAGCACAGCATATTTAACAAGAACCTGGACCGGTGGGAAAATTAAACTGCTTCTTTTAAAACGAGCTCCAAGTATTTACTCTGAGCATGGAGTGGGGCGAGGAGGAGTGGGATAGAAGAGGGCCGTGCAGCACCTGATGAAATCCAAGTTCAGTTTAATTCTGGTTGAATCCAAGCCTCAGACGCTTCAACTCCATCTTCAATCCAAACAAGCCTCCTTAGGCTCACTAATCCTTATTACACAGTGGATTTTAGCTGTACCTGCACTTCTTTATCAGTTTGCAAGATATTTTCAGCCGGTACAGAGGTCTTCATGCAGCTCTGCTTCAAAGCAGTGTACAGAGGAGGTTCTGTAAAGAGTTTCAGAGAGTGTTTACAGATGCCTTATCACTTTGGGAGAGGAGGTCGGTGGGCAGGGGGAACACATTTCTCCAAAGCAGCGCAGAATCATCCTAATCTAGGGAAACGATCAAATAGGAGTTTCAAAGATCTCCTACTACAAAGGAAGGAATTAAGCTCACTCGTTGCCTGCCCAGGCTCTGGGGCTGTTTTGGAATACATGGAAATGTGTCTGGTATACGAGGGAACCCTCCGCTGATAGTTTAAGTATCATTTCACGTGTCCCCAACGGCTGGGTTTAAAATACAGCGTATCGTGAATGAGATAAACCAGGAAAATCATTACTTCAGTGGCATTTAACCCTATAATTGGTTTTTTTTTCCAGCACTGATTTTATAAGGTCACCCTGTTATTTCCTTTGCTGGCTGACTTGTGATGTGCTCTCACGTTATTACTCTCTGCCATCACAAGGAATGATATTTCGGGACTGAAAGGTCGGAAGATTTGTAAGGACTGTCCTTTCCCACACTGTGATTGTCTGAAAGCCTCAAATAGTCAAAGGCTGAGCGCAAAGGTGTATTAGATGGAGTCTCTGGGGCAGAAATCCCATCTGGTCCAGAGGTGGGAAAGAACTATCAGGATCTGATCATTTTATAGTTAGATCATCTTGTCCCTCCCCAAAGGAGGGATATACTTCCTTGATAGAGCTTGTATCAGATATTAAACCAATACTACACTTGATCTCAGCAAAAAAGGCCATTAAATCTCACAACTTGAAAAAGGCAGCTTGATCCTTGAAGCAGGGAATCCTGCAGTGCTCGCTGCCTGCTCACCCCTTGGCCTGGCTGTGCTTGTTCACAGAATTCATTTCTGCTATCATTTCCCTGAGTTTCAGATTTCGTTGGCATGAGCAAAACCTTGGGCTGCACGAGAAAATACTTTGAAATGGTGCCTAATTGACTTGGGGCTGGTTCAGAATATAGTACACCACATAAACCACCATAACATCAATCAGAGAGAGAAAGGATGTCCCCATGTTTGGCTTAAACTACAGGGTATTTCCTTTGCCGAAAGCATTTTAATCACACTTAAGTATAGGTTTGCAGTGGCAAAGAGACCGACCCATTCCAGTTATTGATTTTTCCCACAGAAGGAAACTTCTGTAAAGCAGCCCATCCAGTTAAACGTCCCAGGGTTCGTTGCACCAACTGCACTGACTCCACGAGCCTTATCGTATCTCTTCTGCTCCGCACTCCCTCAGCGGAAGGCATGTTTCTGTGGTCTGCAAAAGCAGCATTTCCATCCAAGTTTGGTGGTATTAAGCTTAGTCTCTGGGATCTACACTCCCCCCTTCTTCCTGGTTTTTGTGCCCTTTCCCCTTGCCTCCCCTCTCCAATTACCACTGGTTAGCTCCGATAGTGCCTCCCTGCTGGAGAAGAAACAGGATCCGCTTGTGATGAATACGAGAAGTTTTTTCCACAGGGAATGCTGAACGCAGGCAAAACCTGTGCTTCTCTCGGGCATGCCCACCCTGCCCAACGCAGCCAGACGGCTACCACCGTGCACACACACCAGCCAGCTCCAGGGACCTGTGGCCACCCTCGTCCCAGTCTTGACTCCACTACAGCAGCTTCAGGAGCCATGCCCGCAGAGAGCCAACACCTCCCAGCCCGGTCAGCACGGTTCAAGGTGGTCTGTGCTGCCTGTCCCATAGAGCAGAATGCCACAGCTTGCAGGGGACAAAGGCCACCATCACAGCTGGCCACAGACACCTCTGCAGATAGTGGTGTCTGATCAGCAAAGGGGATAACAGGGGTGTGAACAGGACACAAAGGTGTTTGCGTCTGCTGTGAGCATCTGGAATTCCACGGAGAGCCTGGACTCCACTGGATCCAAAAATCCCAGCACCTTCATGCCCCAGCACTCTCATAAGCTAGCCAACCCTTTAATTAAAGGCTACAACTGTCAAACACAACAGTTAAGTGCCTCCATTCATGGTCATGCAAATGTCAGAGACCTGATTTTCAGCATCTTTTGAGTGACTTCCATGAAAATAAGGGCCTCAAACCAAACCAATCAAAATCACATTTGGAAATCCATGCTGATAGCTACTGTTATTAACTAACCAAGGGCCTAATCCTGCTGCTATTTCTGCAGCCCAGTGACAACAACACGTGGTTTTAGGCTGATTCTAGAAAAGTGAAGCTGCAGACTATGCCACTAATGTACATTGCCATGGCTGGAATTACTCGGAAATCAAATTCCCTGCCTGGGCATGCAGGGAGCAATCATTAGTAGCAGTTTCAGTCATCATCTCCATTGCATAGCATGTACAAGAACCTCGCTCTTTTTTGTTCCACTTCCCATGAAACATTAGTGATTTGCTTACGAATATCAGCAAGGGAGAGGAGGAGAACAGGAGGAAGAAGCACATGTTAAGCCACTCTGATAAATCAGACATACAGCAGGAGAAAGGATGAAAACTGTGAATGGGAACAAAAGCAGCGTTCTCTGAGAAAGCCATATGAAAACCCAGCGATCCTGTGACAAGCTGTAGGTCTGTCTCGTACACTTGTGTGCAGACAACAGCACAAACACATAAGTGACAATTATATCCTGGCTGATGCCAGCAGCAACTCCTAACCTCTTGAAATACCACCTCTGGGAACAGTCATGAAATCAGAATTTTATTGGAATGAGGTTTCAGTGATAATTCCAGCTGGACAAATCTAGTTAGCGAACCACAGGCATATACATGTCAGAACAGACGGAAAGAGCCTTCCCCATGCATCTTCAGCCATCATTCCTCATCTCGTGCAAGAGAGGCTGTTGGCTCACACGCATCACCTGGTGGCAGCTGCCACAAGGACACAAGCTGCTCCCTGTGCAACCAGACTGGCTTGGATTTTGGTGTTAAATCTACTGCCTCTACTCTTAGATGAAAATCGACTACAAGTGCAGATCTCAGAGTAACGTGTTTTGGCAAGAAACCCTGCTTAACAGGCAGGCTACTGAATCCCGCACTCCCTGCAATTTCTAAATGGCTTTCAGGCATGGCCAATGTCCCGCCTGAAAGGGAAAGACACAAGAAGCAGTCATTATCCTGCAGCCCTACATCCCAGACTTGCTGCCAAGTGCCCAGATCCAAAGCCCCGTACTTTGCATCAGCACTTCTAGGACTGGAAGGAACAGTGACCCACACTCAGGAAAAAACTGCTGCTCGTAATGCAAATATTGCCCAATTGAGTGAAAGGGCTTGGTGCCTCGGACACACAGATGCAATTCATGAAAGAATCCAAACAAGGCAAGATCAAGGAATCCTGATCTGTTTTGCAATGTTAGACCAAGAACAAATACAGAGGGTCACTAAGGAGCGTCATGGCATTGGGAGATATGCCAACACACCCTGATATAGCAGCTTAACTGTGCCTAAGGGCAGCTGTGAAAGGAGACAATGCTGTGGCACAAACACACCCCACGCACGCTTCTCGCAGCTTCGTGCCCCTTCGCTCATCTCCCCCAGCCACCTGCCTGTGTGTGCATGTGCCCAGCCCAGCTGCCTGCAGAGATGCTCTCAGTTCAGCCAGGCTCCCTTGACACACATCTTTTGCTAATATTCTCTTGATATTTTTTTTGTTATTTACCATCCGATTTTTTTAATTTTTTTTTTTGTCCCCTGGAACAGGCTGCAGAGGCAAATCCTGCTGTTAGGATTGCTGAAAACATTAGAAAAACAGAAGGAAAACATAAAACCAAGAGGCAACTAAATATCTCCCAGACGGAAAGAGAAAGAGTAAAACTGCAGCAGTGGGTTGCAAAAGCAAAATCCATTGAACTTAGCAATCCTAGCAACACAGCCCTTTGTTTATGAACCATCTGAAGCAAGTTTTCCCCTGAAAACTCCACAGGGATCCTTGATTTCTCTAGCCAAATTAACTAATTTTCCTAAATCACACTAAAATCTGATCATTTGATCTGTCACTCAAAGTCTGTCCTCTATGTAAATAACAATACTGCATAGTTTTGATTCCACAGAGCATAAAGTGACAGCCCTCTAAGCGAGCAGGGCTGTTATGTGTATTCTCCAGCAGTACACCTCGGCGCAGTGCTTTTTATCCAGGAGGATCACAAGGAGCTCACCTTTGCAGGAAAAATCTTGAAGATGGCTGAGAGGAGAACTATTTTTAGATTTGCCATAGAACAGATCTCTTTCTTATATGATATAAAAACACTGTCATTTAAAATCCTAAGTAGGTTAAGTGGGAGCAAGAGACAGGGCAGCTTCACGGTGCCTCCGCCTCGGAGCCCCCTTGGCACCCAGCAGCCTGCCTTCCCCTGCCCCCGGGTACCAATAGCTTCAGCCACAGCTGGAAAAGGCACATAGGTGCCCTGCTCCTCAGCACCCCTGCCCTGAGGGGAGATGCCCCAAAACAGACCCAGAATTTCAGCATATGCTTCATGCCCAAGTGGGCAGACTTGGTCCTGCTGCTCTATAAACAATGAGGGGGAAAAAAAGCTAGAAAAAGAAATGATGCTTTGCATGGCTGGATGCAGTAGAATGACTGATGTGAAAATTATGGTCCAATTTGTATTTTTTGAGAGATAAAATCCACTAGATTCAGGGCTGCTTTACTTGCCCATCTTCAGATAGGGCTCCAGCAGCTTTGCAGTCTGCTGGGGCTGATTCCTTCTGTCTTGTTTCCATTCTCTGAAAAAGCTTTTGTCCATCAGGACCAGATGGAGATCTCAAACCTCATTTGCAGTGAAGCTAAAATGCCAGAGACAACATAAAGCCTAAATGGAAATGCTGATGCTAGCTTTGCCTTTAAATATTCACATTTCTCCCTGCTGTCATTTCAGTGTCAAAGATTGTAAGCCCAGATAGACAGATATACAGTACACAAATATAGCTGTAAAAGAACCTGGCACTTCTTTTTTCTATCTCCATGTTTTTATAACGGTATTTGATCTGTTTCCCCAGCTACTAAGGTATGACTAACTACAGAAGAGGCTTGACATAAGTAGTGTATTGCATTTGAAATTCATGTCATGTAGGTAAGTGTGACTGGGCACTTCAGTCCTCAGACACGTTCCTAGCAAGTAACTTGGTCCCAGGGCTTCAGCGTCCATAGCTGGACAGGATTCTGCTCCAGACCTTGCTCTGAAGGACCATTTACTGAGCTGCTCCTGCAAACAGGGCCACAGCAGTTGGATTTTTGAGGAGAAAAGCAAAGGGAAGCAAACACAGCAAAGTCAGTTTAGAAATATGGATGAATACCCGAACTGTGGGCTCTAACAAAAGGTACCCAGCGACAGCTCTGCCTCGCACAGGGTGACATTAGCACAGCTCCCCCTCCCCAGAATTTGCGTGGGAAGCTGCTTACAATACTTTATAGCTTCATGATTTTTTTATTACCATTTTACAGGCTTTTAGGTAAAGCTGCTGCTCACCTGTCTGAAGCCCAGCTCGCAGCCACCCCTCTAACACACACCAGGCGCGCAGGCACACACTGCAGCCACGGAGCTGTCATCAGCACAGACATCCCCCTGCTCACTTGCTGTGCACCTGTGCCCTCTTGGCACGGCAACGAGGAAAACTCCCAAGGCACAAAGCCGGTCTCACAAGACCTGCTCTGCCGGGTTCCTGCATGCAGGTCCTCTTCTGCAAAAGCACACGAACTGATTAACAAAGAAATCATTAAAAAAAAAAAAAAAAAAGAGTTAAATACCCTACTGCTTGCACATGCACATCCAACAAGCTCTCCAGCCTGAGTGCATGCGCATGGTCCTTGGCATGTATCATGGCCTGGCAGGTCACAGCTGAGCTGAACAGGCAGAAAGGACAGCTGGAGGCTGCAGACACCTTCCAGTGTTGATGCTCATTGTCACAAATGCAAATCCTCATTTAAATTGAGGCCCCTTTAGGTTGGCAAAGTGATTTAAAAGGACCACAGTGAAGTGACAGTCATGCTCATGATGTTTTTGCTGATCAACACAGGGAGCTCACAGCAGCTCTTTGTCCCCTGGGCTCTGACTCTGTGGAGGCTACTAAAAGTAGCACCATTGAGTGCTGGGAACTTCCAACCATTTTCTGTTAATGCTCTGAAAGCCATTTTCACCCATAGGATACAGGTAGCTAACGACAGGAACATCATTCTCCCGGAGCAGTGTGCAGAAGTAATACCCATTTTGCTTCCATCCAAGTTAGAGGAACCTAGCAGTACTTCAGAGATGGATGGGATTTGTATTTTCACTGGTGGATCCATTTTATTTTCTGTAAGTACAGGCTTTTTCCTTGACTCTCTTGGTACACCTGCGCTGGGCATCCCCACACTGTATCAATCTCTTCTCTCCCCGTCTTCCCAAGTCTAAGTGCTCCTCTCCCACATAACCCAGGCCTACGCAGTCAACCTTGATGCGTCCAGGGAAAGGGGCTATGCTGGTAACCCAGAGCAATAACAACAGCAAGCAGCTCAGAGCGAGCCAAGCTGTGCCTTGCGCGGTGCAGATGCTGCTGCTCGTGCCGGTGCCAGCCAGAGCCAGCGGCGCTGAACCAGCACAAGGACGGGGACAGGCAGCCCATGGGCACTATTGTTCCTGCGGGAACAATGGAAGATGCTGCTGCTGTTGTACTCCCTTCGGGGACACAGCACAGGGGACATTGTTCCTGTGGAGTTTGACATACTGGGAGGGCTCTGGGCTTCCTGCAGCAGCGTGTCGCTGTGCGGGGAACATGCCAGCCCATGCAGCATGCACAGCGCTTGAATGGAGCCATGCCTGCAGCCCACCTGGGACTGGGGCTGGCTCCCAGCTCTCCACCAGCTGTGTGCCCACCAGGAGTAAACACCAAGAGGAAGATGCGATTCTGTGGGCCGGAGGATTTTCACTGCTGAAAAACAGGCACTATCGACCTATTTCTCCTGCCTTTTCTTCCGCACATCTAATATACACAAAACAGCATTTTCTCACTTTTCCAACACCACTCCAGTGAGACCCTCAGAGAAGTTCTGCTGCCTCTTCCTGCCTTATTTCAATAGCATCTCCGAATCTGCTGCTCTTCTAGTCCACTCACTCCAAGAAATGCTTAACCATGGTGGTCCAACTTGCCTCTGCAATGCAGCTTTTGGAAAGCGCATCCTCCAGCCCTCCCGTCGGGGACCAACACCTCCCTGCACCACACCTGGCTCCAAAGCAAGGACCAGCTGAGGTCCTGCCGCCCCTTCTGCACAGGACTGGACCAGTGCAAAGCCCCTGTCACTGTCCCCAGCTGTCCTTGGACCTCATGGCCCGGCCATGCACGTGCTCCTCACTGCTGCTGCTCCTCCCTCCTACAGACACGGGGTGTTTTTTGTAGCAATAATGCAGGTAAGAAGCAAAGAAGGGGGACTGAGCTGACCACCCCATGCAAGCACAGCTCCCTCTGGCGCTGCCTGTGCCAGGAGCGGTGGAAGAATCTGCTGATATTCAGCCTCCAGGTTTTTCCTTGGGGCGGGGGNGGGGGGGGGAAGTATTTGTTTCCCAGTTCCAGATTTCCTCCTGCACTTATATGTTTGTCCATGGAAAAAAAAAGCCCTCTATTGTAAAACTTGTCAAATGAGACCACCCAAGTGGCTGAAGGGAGGGAATGGGGAAGGAGGAAGAAATGCCTTGAAAAACCATTTTCTTTTTGATGGTTTAGAAAGGGAATTGAATGTTATTGTCTCACTTTAAATATGTTCTTTATGAGGAGGTCATGTAGCAGGCACATCATCTTCTAATTACAACCATGCAGATAACATGGAAACAAAATATATGGAGATTTTCCAAAACAGAGGACGCACTTTCAAACAATATACTGTACAGTTCATCTTCCAAGCCTCAAAACAAAGCAAGGAGCTTTGCTCAGAAGGATCTAGATAGAGTTGTAAGCTGTTAATCGCTTTCTTTTACCCACTGTTTTATTGTCAGTGGGAAACCTAAACTCAGTCAGTCACTGGATAATAACTGGAAAACGTTGTCTGGGCTCAGGCTGAGTTTTCCCAGGACGTGCCGGTGCTATCCATGGAAACAGCCTCACTAAGCCTGCTTACAGGAATGGATGAATCCAGACCTGCCATAACACCACCAGGGTCTGGGGAGCATTCCCAGCAAAACTTGCTCACTGCAGATTGGGTACAAAGGGAATTGCACGATCAAATCCCACTCAGTTGACAGGAAATGAGGCTTAAGTGAAAGCCAGTGCTCATTTTTAAATCTTTCCAGGCGTGGGGCGGAAGGGCTGTGCCGAGGGGAGGCAGCAACACCCACAACCTCTTGGTTCTGGGGGACAAAAAGGAAGCGCGGTCTCAGGGTGAGACCTCAGCCAGTGCTGGGAGAAGGGAGGGCGCTGAGAGGCTGCAGCATCCCCGCTGCCTTCCCGGGCAGAGAGCAGAGCCCTGTCCTCCCACCAACCCCTCTGATGCTCCCGCTGGAATTGCCTGGGATGTGCCCTCTCTCAGTGATCTCTTCCCTTGGGCTCTGGGACCCTCCCTGCTTGGCACTGACAAGGGCAAACTGCTCCCCAGGATGCCGCAATTTCCATCCCTGGTGAGGATGACATGAAACCCAGCACCTTCCCCATCGGCAGACGGAGCAAGGTGCTGGCCAGGAGATGCAGCTGCAGGGAGACCTCGCCCTGTGCGACACCCACAGTGGGGGGAGCAAGACCAGAGGCACCTCCCTGGAGCAGGGGGGTAAAGCAGCATCCGGAGGCAGCTGCTTCTCCACCAGCACCAGTGGGGTTGATTTTCCCCACCACCTCTCCGACCCAGGCTGGCCAGGGAGAAGCAAGGTGTCCCGTGCTGCCCGCATGCCCCGGGACACACGCAGGGTCGTATCCAGCAGGCTGGGGTTAGGTGTGCTGCAGGTGGGACACAATCGCATGTAGCCCAGTGCAATGCACATCTCTCCACAGAGATGGAGAGAGATGGGAGAGGGCTGGGAGCGTGTCCCCAGGGTGCCCTTCATAGCCTGTCCCACCTGCCGAGGTTGAAGGAGGGGATGCATCCAGGTAGAAACCACCCAGGAAGCAGGGCCACAAGTGATCTCTGTACTTTAATCCCCTCCCAGGACGGGGCAGGACAGCTGCCGACCAGCCTGGCATTGCTCACACGAGAAAAACCTTCCTGCATGAGATAGTATGGTGACTCCTGGTTGTTTGTTCAAGTG